>CM068835.1:73315344-73667844 GCA_028554795.2 Sinohyriopsis cumingii | reverse complement strand
CATGCTAGAATTTAGGTGGACACTTGCTCAAATAATTGTAACAGACAGTTTTGTAAGATCTTTTCTTTTGAAAGTGAAAGCACATTTTAAAAACGCACATCGTATTGGTATTGGTAGACAGCTTGTTAATGCTAAAACAAATTTTTCATCGCAGCGATGAGCTCTTTTACATTATATGTTTTCAATATTTTTATGAAGTGGTATGATTTAAGGCTACCGATGCTCTTTACAACACACTTTGTCGTAGAAAGGTATCTTGAAAAAAAAAATATATGCAAAAAATAAAACAGATCTAGAGCTGGTAATGCATAACATGCTTAATCAGAAACTACTTTGTGGTATACGACAATGCATTTATAATACCACTTGAATTACCATTATTGACATAACAGTTCCCACTATGCAATTCTACTCTTCTTCATGAATTGATGTTTATAGTGACTCTAGTAAAGGACTTTGTAGCTATGGAAGGATGTCGCACTGAAATTATGAGTTGTATAAAATATATGTCTAGAGTGTGATTTAAATTTGTTCAGAATCGATGGCTTTGTAATGTCAATGATATGGATACAAATGGATTTCTTTCTTTATTGCGATAGAACTATTGAAATTGCAGGTAATAGAGCTTTAAAAATATAATTCTTAGTTAAGCACTATTGGTATTAATATAAGTTCTGATAACATAGATGCTGTTTAAAACAGAGTTTCAAAATTCGCCCATGGAATAGATAAGTACTGCTAAAAAAAACATTTAACTTACGTCTGAAGTTCATGTGTGACGGTCCAACAACTTTCTTGCTTCAAATGTGTTTTCGTTTTGGGTTGATTGCAGTTAAATGTTTCATAAAGTAAATGTTATCTTGTGTTAATAAATCATTTAAGTTAATGAATACTCTCATTAAGGGTCTTGATCAAACTATACTACCCTATACACATTTTACAATATATCTGAATCCAAAAACTAAATATTTTGATAATGTTATTATTAGATATTCTTTTGGTCCTTTATATGTTGTAAGGATAAATTATTCACCCAAGGCACGATATTTCAGTTCTAATATGGGATCACTAAACTAATAATGTAGATGCTTTTTTTTCCCTAAATCTATTTTATACTTTATCATCTTTCCATTTTGTCATTTATCATTTTGATCTTTGGTTTGTATACTCATCTAAAGTATTAACATGAAGATTGCCAATCAGTAACAATTACGAATATAGAGTTACGTAATAAATGACATTGTATTTGACCTAATATATTCTGTATCCTTTGCAACATGTTCGTCACACTAATGTAATACTCAAGAATTGACGAAGCATATCGTTCATATTCTTTACAAATTTTCCATCTTATACCAGACGCAGTCACTACAATTATATCACAAAGCGGTTATCACATCTTGGGTTAATCCTTGTGCAATGTAATAATGAGATGGATCCAGTTCAAAATTTTACATGCCAACATTCTTAAAGATAGTTCGCGTCGTATTAAAGCGTCTTTTAAAGTATTAGACTTTACGATTGTTAAAAGATTTAGTTTAAAATGTTTCGTCACACTTTCTTGCACGTCCGTTGTCAACTGCTTTTGCTACTGTACCTCTGATATTGTTTTAATTGTTGCTATATATTGTTGAATTGAACCAAATAAGGTAATCAAGATGCTCATGAGGCTGATTGACCTTTGTAACATATTGAATCCTCTTCTTCAAAATTATTCACAAATCATCACATATGTTGTCATTGCTTAACTTTGTAAGCCCATGTAGCGAATGACCCATACCTCTGTAACTTTCTACATGTCTAATTATCCTTTTCGCTAAACTCTTTTAAATAGTTTGGAAAACACTATTAAATCGTAACTAAATGAACTATATTTTTCTTTATTATTTGGATCACTGTTTCCACCGTTTTTATAAAATTATATACGCAGTTTGTGCTGATGCTAGTAAAACGGTTTAAGGAATCCTTTTAATGTTCAAACCCTCGTATGATAGTCTTTGTGGACTGGTTTACTATGCATGCAAAACTGCTGGTAGAAACGTTCACAGGTGCCGTTGTCGTCCGTGAATGATGTTAAAGACCTCTAATTGGTTTGATGACAGTATTGAAATCATAATAAAAAAGTAACATTTAGGTTATGTTTTGAAGTTTCAAAGTTTTATATCAGCAACATGCAGTGTGACAAAACTGCTACTATTAATACAATCACTACTACTACCTCTGCTTCTACTACTATAGAGAAATAATAAAAAATCAGATTCATTGAAGGTCATATATTTATTGCGGATAATAATTCCCCGGGTGAAAGAATTATGTCCAAAAAAAGTGGAAGTAAGAACAGAAGTATCCTTATTACATTGGTCTGAAAATCGTACGTTTATTGATATTTGTATCAGCAGTTAAGCAACTATGAACTTTTGGACTAGCCTAAGAGAGCAGTGTAATAAGAACATGGATTACAGTTGCATCTCTGAACTTGGAGAATAAATTTAATCACTCATTAGGTCACCATTGATCTTTGATCGACATAACTTTACATAGGCTTGGACTTGTGATTACGCCTCATCAGACTGTTACATATTCCTTAAACAATCGTGTGATCAAATTGGGATTTCTTCATGGCAAACTGTAGGTTGTCATAGCAACACTCACTTTGCAACAATAGGTTGTAATAATCAACTTTATGTCTAATTTCTCTATTCGTCACTATCTCCTTATTGATATTTTGCTTTCATTGAGACGATAATTTTGTTATTCATATCAGATTACAATCGACTGTGTTTAATTACGATTTCGTTAACCAATTTATTTCATTGGCATCGCGACGGGCAAATTAATTTCACTTAAATATGCATGTACATTATAAACAAGGGGGGCACAATAGTCCGTAAAAGCGAAAAACTTAGTAATCTCCACATGGATAATCAACGTTTTGGTCTAATAACATAATAAATAGGGTACAAAAGAAAAAGTAGAGAGAGTTGGCTGACAAATTATTTCTCATTCAAATAACTCAGAAGGCTACAGAAAGGTACACAGTTATTAAACTACAATTTTCCCTCAGATTTGATGTATAACATAAGAGGCTATATTATCGGTGCTAGTGCCAAGTCTTATATTACGTGTTTAGGCTCGATTAAACAGCAACACAAAAAGAGCGAAGACAACAAGCTTTGGAAAATTTAACAAATAGTGTTTTGCCTGGAAAAATACTGTAAAAATGAAAAAAAATAAGAACTTCCGGATTTAAGAATCAAATCCAAAAGTAATTCAAGAGTAATCCACCAATACAATTGTAAAAGGTCCTAATAATGAAATGTTGGAATCAAGAGTTCTAGTTCCTACGAAGAATCCAAGATGGAAAGCGATGACGTATGCTGTGTCCTGTACAGTGTTGTTGTCTACAGTTCCTTGTAGAAACACAAAAATAACACTCCGGTGTTGGATATCCGATTACAATTTGTAAGAAATGTATTTGTTCAAGAATTCTGTATGAGCACACAAATATTTCCAGCGAAACGAATTAATCTGTTTAAATCCAAATAATATAAAGAAAAATTAGCATATAACTCGAAAACTGGCTACAACAGAAAGAAACGACTTGACATCAAGCGTTGCAAGCCCAGAATGAGATAATTTCTCTAAAATAATGGCTATACAGTAATTTTGAGACGCAGGATGGGTACCCGTATGAGGGTCACGTGATCATGCATACATGAAGTACTTTCAACAAGGCCCTGGCAAAATCCAATTATTTTACTCTAAGAATAAAATAAAAAAGTTGTTTATTTCACTAACACTATTTACAAGATTGGAGTCACGTATCTAATACTGCCTCGATCACACCATTATCATTCCCACAATAAAAAAAAATTAAAAAAATAACTTGTTCACGTGGCTGTTACTATTTTTGAATTAATGTCGGGAATTATGTCAGCTTTAAGTGTTTGCAAATGAACAGTCAAGGTGAAACTATTTCCTTGAAAAATGTCCAACTCACGTAAAAAAGATTATATTTTAATAATGGCAAGTAATATATTATAAAAAATATCAAACGACAAACAAACAATAAAATTAAAATAAATATAAATTAAATCTGATATACGTAACAAGCAAAATATGTATAAACTTATAGTTTCAACATTAATAATAAAACATTATATACTATCTCAGCTTAGGTGACGGTAAAGCTTAAATAATCGTCCTTGAAATTTACTTAAGCTGTAGTAAAACTTGCATATTGCTGGCTATAAACGACTTGTGTATTAATTGTATTAAATTTCAGGTTAATAAAGCTGCGGATATGTCATTAACCTGTCACGAAACAATACCATATAATCAAATACGAAGAACAAATCAACAAAGTAGTGTTAAGGTTCAGACCAAACATTTGCGACAAGTCATCCTTTTGAATTTTCCTTAAATAAAGGGGTGCATATCGAGTCTAGTTTTCTGTTTATGTAATTAGTTGACATATTTTGAATACAATATTTATCTAAAGATTGATCATTGTTTCTTCTGATAGGAGATGCTCATAGAGAAAGAGTATAATTTATGTGGGATGCTTTTAAATAAACTCATCTAGTCTAACCTTTAGGTATTAAATAGGGAAGCACAATATTGAAACTCGCATAAGAAACTACTTAGTCAACCAAAGCATGTTCTCTAGGACAAAACATTTTCGCAGAGTAACTGTTTCTTGGATGATTGTGGCACACACTTAAATGTGTTTTCTTGAAAGGAAAGCAACATAAACTGTCACTTAAAGTACATTCAAAGGGATCTTTGAGTATAGTATCTTACTTTCACACGACATTTTTTAAATACCATCTTCGTAATAAATTTCAATCCACAGGCATCTCACTGTTTAAAGACCATGAGCAGTACGTAAATTAGCATTTGAAAACACGTCCCTGTTACAATTAGTTCTTTTTTGTATAACGATGTCTAGAATGTTCAGGATGGATTATCCATAATGACATATTGCACGTCTAATTGCTAGAGAAGGTTATACTCATTTAAATACTAGTAAATACTCCATGATGTCAGACTCTTGTTGGCAAGGTCACTAACTGGGATGAGAAGAAATGATGGCCTGCATTTATTACTCAGACCACAAAGCTTCAAAAGAAAATGTTTCGTCTAATGTCTGCAGTAAATGGAGGTTTTATCCATATTTTGAGATGTTTTGATATATATAATTTATAGAGTAGCCTATATTTACTGCTTCATGGAATGAAAAAATTAGGAATGAATGAGAAACATTCTTTATAACACACCCATGTGATTAGAAGCAGATGTATAGCTCTGACCCATCTTCAACATCTGGCTGCTATATTTGGTCTAATGGGACGTTAAGAGAATGTGTGATAAATTATATAGATAAAACCAATCTAACCAACTAAGGTTTTGTCTCGTCATGATTGAGAGAAAACCTTAAAGCCAATTTGTTCGTCAAGATCTTCATGTATAAAATGACATTTACTACGCATGGTAAATAAAATTTAGCATGCTTTCTGCTATATGTGTATTTTAAAATATCCAGCAGTGCCATATTTATGTTTCGACAGTGAGGCAAAATACCATATCATAAGAACTTTGCAGAAAAATGTCTTTCGGCCCTAAAGTGAATCACTCTGGGCTCACATAACATCTGTGCACGTGACATATCACGAATTTTAGCTTTGTAGCACATCTAGGTTTAAAGACGAAAACGCCAACAACGAAAATATCATCCCAGCCACCTGTATCACTTCACATAAACACCACGTGTTTAATTCCGAAGATGCTAAATCCCATATACAATATCTCATGCATACTGTATCATATGTAGCTTTCGCCAGGACCAATATTGACGCCAAAAGTTTCACAGTATAAAATGTTCTAAGATGACAAAAGAAAAGTAAGTATCGTGTTGAATCATATCGTTATGTTTCGAAGCTATAATGTTCCTATCACTATGTTGCCTACGTAACATAGCGCATAACGTGTGTGTGTGTGTGTGTGTGTGTGTGTGTGTGAGAGAGAGAGAGAGAGAGAGAGAGAGAGAGATAAAGAAAGAGAGCAAATGAACGTTATCACAATTGTGACTGTGATCAGTGGATTAAGTTCGAAATAGACGAAATTATTTTTTTGGATATCGTCGACAAACTAAGGTATAAACCATAGTTGTATCAGGATAATAATTACGTGGGTCGTCTGATACTGACACTTCGACGCTGAGAGTACCAACGTTACATTTCACTATTCCAACTCTCAGACTAATACTGTGTTGACTCGGTACAGTTGCATATGCTATCGAACAAAGCATTGAAAAATCGTCGTAGATTTTTAATATGCTTCCAACTTGGTGTATCAGCCCGGTAGACCCCATGTAGCGTCATTTGTACCTACATCGTCCTTGATATAATCATAGTGCAAAAATGAATAATGGAACAGGTGTATTTTCTGCTTATATTATACAATATCCATGTATTAAGTGTAATATGAACATTTTGAGGACACTTTCAAAGGTCTAGCACCATGCTACTAAGTCTTTTAGGAATAATTTGATTCTTTGGACAATGTTGTTTCGAACACAGTTTTTAGAAACAATTGTATCTGGTAAATACCACTGAGATAATTATTGTGTAAATGATGCTTTAATAACATAGCAATTTATTTTTATTTTGTTTACTGAAAGCTGTATCAGTGGGTGATTAAGAATTGATTTAACGCAAATTCTGTATACGTATTTTGCACAAATGAATGTCTAAAGATCATACTAGTGCTCGAGATCATAAGTTGCGTTTATCAGTAGTTGACTCTAAAGGTAACGTTTAAGCATGCACAATGTTGGATCTGTGCTTTTTCTCATGGCAAGACTTTACATGAATGTGACACAGAAATCTAAAGACTTATTACTGTTTAATTAAGTCACTAGTAAGCAAATGGTTCCGCAATTCACACAGGAAAGAATGCGCCCTTCAGCTGTCATCATGCTTTAGGCACATTGTTTATAATGTAGCCATACTTTTCGAGGATAATACATTCGTTAGCAATATTCCACTGTCGCTTCGAATTCGGGTAATATTTGCGAGATTCGTTGAAAACTGTAACTTTGGTTTTATCATCATTATAATTATATCTCCCTCTACAAGAGTAGTCATATATATCCATCGTGTTATCTAAGCCAGATTTATAAATTCGATGAATACCATACTCGTAACTGTAAGGGCACTGTATGTGATTATAGAAGAAATAATAAGTCATCCTGATCAGTTGACAGCATTAACAAGGGTTATCAATATACAATATGCATACTAAAGGAGATAATACACCACCCTGACGAGTACTTTGACACTAAGAGGACAAATTCGACACATATCTCCATTTAATCACACAACTTTAGAGCTCAGAAAACATGGTCATAAAAAGTTTCAATAGGTTTAGTTCCAAACCCAAATTTATCCAACTTAATAGTACGGTCATTATGCCATATATTATTGAAACCGTTTGAAGCATCAAAAAGCGATACATTAGGTAATAGCCATTTCTGCCTGGCAGACTAGATGCTGTCTCACTGCACAAACTATACTGTCATGCAACGTATACATGTCTGAGCTCTGCCTGTAAGCAATTAAGATGCTAATTTCAAAGAAATATCTGAATTTGTTTACATAACCCCCTTTCATAAAGTTTGGAAGAAGCCGATAAAAGTGTGGTAGAGCGATAATTATTTTGATCATTTATGCTTTTCGCTCCTCCATTGTGTAAAGTTAATAAGAAATCTTTTCTAAACTAGATAGAACATAACTTAAATTCCACATAGCCGAAAATGTGTGGCTACCTGCTGGTACATATGTCAACTGCTCGTTCATGAATCTTTCCATACCGCTTGCGAGGACTATGTGAAGATTTTTAACTACTGCAGGAATGACATTTCCTCGCATTTATGTCAGCCATGACCAGATCGACATGAACCCCATGGCTATTTAGAAACACAACACGCTAACATAAACACTAACGTTCTTTCAATTTATTGTCAAAATTTACCACACACTTTGCGTATAGAGATCTTTCAAGTTTATTAGAGAGGTCAAAATAAGAGGTGACATCGGCTGCGATTTCTTTCTCATTATTTTCTAATTTTGGGTATTTGTCAAATATATCCTCTATGATATTTTCTAACATTGACTTTATCTGCGTTATATGTTTTGCGATATGACTGAACAGTTTCATCCTCTTGAACCGCTCACTGATTTTCAAATTACACGCGTCGAGTTCCCTAAATGGAGTCACTTGACTTTACCATTCCAGAACGGCTTGAGATAATGCTTGAACCTCAATTTACGTACATAGTTTTGTGTTCACTGAACTTCTATAAACGATTAAATTATACAACTGGGTTATTTTTATATTGTGTCTATGTTGCCTATACTTTAGGCTTTACTGGTGTTATCTATAACAATAATTTGTGAAATTTCTTGTTTTAAATTCCCAGGTTAAGATTACATTTCTCCTTTGGTATGCATTGTATAATTTGAGGAATATTCGGAAAGCACATAGTGATACTGACAGATGTATGACTGGAATATAACACAAAGTCACAATGATTAGATAGTGTCTACTATGTCTTTTATTGCACACAATTTAAACCGAATTATTGTTAACATTTTGTTTCATTATAACATTAAAAATTAAATATGCGGGTGTTTCGTTCATTGCAGTATCGTCGTTGTGTATTAGTATTACTTTCAAACACTTAGCATGTCCAACGAATCTGCTCTCATATCTAGTCTGATGTTCGTCCATCAAAAAATGTACCAATTTGGGAAGAATCACTATGGTTACCTTTGAATGTCCGAGTAAATTTTATTCTTCTTCGACCGGAAATATACGATGACGTTCCGAATGGTGCTAACTCAAGTTGCAGACTACTATGAAAGTTCCAATAGTCAGTGATAGTCCATATAAATTATAAATATGATTATTAGACTTGAAGCACATGTCTATAACGCTTCTCTGTTTGTCATCCCAGCGTCGAACCTGGGAATGATTCTGAAACATTACTATGAGAACTGTAATAACTAGTGCCCAGTTTTCGCACTTAACTATTGAAGCGTAAAAACTGAAGTCGCAACAATTATCATATTATACAGGCTTATCTGATAAATCACATGGTCTACATAAACAGTCTGAGATCTATTAAATAAATTAAGCTTGCTAATTGATGAGATTTTAAACGCAGTATAGAGTTCGCGTGAAAGTTCTTCCCGTACTAGTTACTTTATGTTATGAAACCAGATATGCGTAAAGATCTAATTATCACGCAACCTACCACCTGGTTTGGAAGTCCGTGACGTGAGAGTGCACATACCGCGGCAAATGACTTTAAAAAATTTCGCTCAGGTTGCAATATGCATCATTTCACATTCAAATTATTTATATCTTGCCTCTGTATTCGCGTGTATAATACAGTGGCGGTGACACTATTTTAGAGTAAAGATAGTTCATACAAGAATAAATATCGCACCAGTCATATTAAGCGTACCGAAATGGACCATAAATGGGCACACACGAATCTTATAGAAGGTAGGGCTAAATCATTCCAGGATTGGTGTTCCATCGGCATCTATGTTTAGACTTCATTTTGTCTTAAAAAAATCATATTAACTAATGTCCATTCCAATATATAAGATTTATTAAATATGTTCTGATATTTCGTTATAAACTGATATTAAGGTTCCAGTTATGGCTACTGCCATCTTGCATGAAGAGACCCATTTAATTAAATCGTGGTCAGATCAATAACTATCAAATAAAAAAGGCGACCCAGTGACACATTTTAATAATACAGTTATTAATCATGTATATTTAAGACGAACCATGAGCTTACCTATTGCAATTCTTTAATGATAAACGCAAATTCTGGATATTTAGTCATATAAATAAATATATACTAGAAAGTTTGACACAGTCTGATGTTCTATATTACTCTATCGCAAGAATTTTGCATTTGGAATAGGGGGATATAATTAGGGACAATCATGGATAGTACAAAATAGATGAAACTAAATAAAACAATGGAGGCTCCGATAAATAAGACTGTGTATGGTGCATCACGTACAGCTTATCCATACATTTAATGGAATAATTGGAAACTGTGATTTAGACGGTTTAAACACATAATTATGTTTAAAAGTCTGAATCATACAGCTTTTCCCGGTTGCTGTCAGATGTTTGTTCCATTAATCTTCCAGCCGACTACTTTGCAATAGAATAAATCTACAAGTACCAATTGTCAAAACCAGTCTCTACTATATGCTACCAAATGGAACAGTCAACACACTGGAATACAATTAAAACAATCCGAATTCGACATCGATCTGAGTCGATATGCAAAACTGATTTGAAGCTTTGGATGGAGGATCCGAATTGGCGAAGTCTTCTGGTCCCAAACATCATACTATATTTTATTAATATTTAAATTCCATGATATTGGCTGTCGCCCCTAATAGAACGCCAATCAATATTTCTAGTGCAAGAATGGATTTTGCTTAATAAACGTTTCTTTTTGCATCGGTCAGTAGTTAATGAGTTGATTTGTTTGTATAAGGTCGGTAGCAACGAGTATTAGAGCGCCTGCTGTCTGGTCATGCTGAATTCTTTAACTGACCAATATATAAATAGGCTAGCAAGATGTAACTCTAGCTTTGTTGACGTTTGTTATAAAACAAAGGCAAACAGGCCTGATCAACATACAGTCTAATATATCAAAAAGATAAATCAAATAAAACGAATACTTTAAATTTGTTATTAATCACAGCCGTAAGTTATGAAGGACACGGGGGTAACATGCTATTAAAACACGAGTGCGAGACCCGAACTGAAGGCGAATCTTCGAAATGAAGAGACACAAGCGTGCGGTATGTCGTCTCTTTAACTTCTCTATTACAATAGTCAAAAAAGTATGTCTTAAGTTTTATTTGTGCGATTATCTGTTTTTGCTCTGCTGTACCATCGAGAACATTTGTGTAACTTGAACACCAGCATATATATTGATGAAACTTTAATCAACACTTCAAATCTTACATAATATAAAACGTTATGCGTGTGTTTCAGTCTTATGACACAAGGTGTGTATCACTTACAGGGTTACGAATCTCGTCCGATCAGTCAGCTACAATATTGATATATTTCTGAATTTCAACTTAATTATCAGGAGTATATATAGTTTTACAAATGAAAAAAAAACAAGCAGCAAAAAATCCGAAATCATCCCCGATTATGGAGATGTCTACATCTACGGTAAAATTGTCAGGATTGCTATTAATAGCATATACTGGCCCGTGACTGTTCTCCGAGTTACATCGAAGATACGATTCTCAGAGTTAGATACCTCACCGTCAGAGACAAACATTGGGGTTCTTTGAATGACTAGTTTATTGATCTAATTGTTCTGAATGACGGCTAATTCCATAGTAATCAAGTTTGCGTAAAAGTCGGAAGTGTGATATGGCATGAAAAGCTTGACATAAATCCAATATTAATATGTCTAATTATTTGCTCAAATCAAATTTTCCAACATTACCCACACCGGTATCAATCAGCTGGGATTCACAGAAGTGCTATGACCTAAATTCATGTTGAAAAAGACATTTATACCCTGATATGGTAAAGATGATACATGTTGATTTAGGGTTATAAGCATTTATGCATCACGCAGATTATAAATAAAATTCAGAGTTTTTTCTCATATCTCCAAAAAATTCAAACTGTTAAAGTATGCAACTGATAGATTGAGATAGTACATCTAGCTACGATATAAGCTATCTGTAATGTTTGTGTTCATCAGTAAAATGGTTGCGGATTAAAATTTCGCCTTGTGTGCCTTAATACCGTTTCTCAGCTCATGACAGACTATACGTGACGGGCATTATATTTTTGGCGGGGTAAGAACCCAGATAGACCCGAGAAGAGTCACAGACCAACGAAAACGACTGGCAATATGCCTCACACACTAGAGTTTTCGAGCCGGAACCCCTTCAAGCACGATGATGCTTAATCTTACTTTGCTTTTAAACCTATCCACATTATTAGATTGGTTTTATCTAAAACACGTATCACACGCTGTTTAAAACTCCCATTAGGCGCAATACAGCACTGTGCTGAAGTTGACGATTCAAGAGCCATGTATCTGATTGCGATAACATGTATATTAGGCGTACTCTAAAGAAACGTACAGTTTGGTTCTCTGCGCCTTCATTGGATGAAATAGTTACTAGTAAGATTTATATCTCTTAAACGCTTGAGTCATTATAATTATCTCAAGTAGCGTCCCAAACACTACGAAAGATACACATTAACAGCATACATGAATTGTAGCCTAATCATGTTAACCTTCTTGTACGAATAACAAATTCAAGCTATATTTTTATTCTGCAGTTACTGATTTGCCCACATCGATTATTTCACCATGGCTTCTTTAGTCAAATTATATACACGTCTTCAGTCAATCAATTGCATTTGTGATATTTAGACTACTACACCTTGAACTTCCTATACATCACTTGTTTTCCCATGAAATAATAATGCTGTATCCATTTCAATTGCCTGTATTTATATTGCAGTTGGTCATTGAATGATGATATCCCGTTTTCATTAATAATCGGGACTAGAATCATACTGAACTAAATCTGCGGTAAAAGAAAATAAGTTGCTCAACGATCCTCGTGAATGTGGTTGTAAAGACAATTGCTGTTCAGTATTAATTTCTCTTCCATGTAACAGTTTCAAGTGTGTGCCTAATTAATTTAAGAAATAAATCATCCGTGTTTCAAGATAACCCTATATATATATATATATATATATATATATATATATATATATATATATATGCATACATACATACATATATATATATATATATATATATATATATATATATATATATATATATATATATATATATATATATATATATATATATATATATGCAATAAACCGACAACGAACAGTGCAAAGCTAGTATTTAGCTGGGCTAAACGCTTTCAACTCTTAACGAGTCGTTTTCAAACGCAAATACAAAACACGAACAAGAAAAACAAATAAAACATACAAACCGTTGCTTTTGCAAAACTTTACATGGCTGTTTCTACAGGAATTAAACCTTTCAATGTATTATGCTTCATCTAGTTTATTTCAACATGTTACATAAGCTAGAATATACTTTGGTTGACCTATATTTATGTACGTATAAATTATATCCCGATATTTCATTGATATCGTAATAAGGATAGGCCATTAAGCAAATTTAGAGAAGCATTTAAGAAAAAAGTTTCGGCTGCAAAAGATACTTTTATTTGTGTATGGATGTCATTTTCTAGTATTCATGGTTTAAACCGCTTGGTTTCAATGTTCTAATTCGGCGTGTCCAGTAAGATTCCTTTTCTTTGTGGTTTTGGAACTCCAGCTGTGGTTGTGAGCAATTGCAATAAGTATTATATCACTGAAATTGTGGCCAGGGTAGGAGAAGTGTTCTGCGACCGGGCTTCTGTACAGGGCATTTGTCATCCGATCAGATCTATAAAGGTTGATCCCTTTGTGTAGCTTTTCAGTTTCTCCGACATATTGAAGGATACAATTCTTATATGTGATGAGTTAAATTACATTCTCTGTTTTGCACATTTTGTTTGGACCCTGTATGTTTAGTTTTTCTTTAGTCACTGTGCTTGAAAATGTCATAGTCTCTATCATATGTTGGAAGGTTTTGCACCTTTTATCGCAACTGGGGCAAGATTGACTAGAGCGGTCTTGAATAATGATGGGCGTTAGCTTCGCCCTGACAAGGATGTCCTTGAGGTTTTTGGTCTCAAGTAGGCTAATACAGGTTTGTTAATCCTCCCTGGTCTATGTTTTATATTTGCCTCTTAAAAGACTAATTAAGAGTCTAAAGCGCTTAAACTAGTTAGATACTAGTTTTTGTACTGTTCGTTGTCAGTTTATTGCATTTATCTTAATCAATCCCTGACACACGTGATCCTTTGCTGGCTCCATTGCACTTGTAAGGACTGCTATTAGCCATATGATTTGTATTCCTTATATATATATATATATATATATATATATATATATATATATATATATATATATATATATATATATACGCATAGAGTCTGATGGGTACATTTGACCTAGATGTAATGCAGTGTCCCCACCAATATGATATAAAAATAGCTTTTGTATCTATACACGAATTGTCTTGGTTCTGAAAGAGAAAGCTTTTCTTTGCCTAAGGAAGTGGTTTTGCATGACAGTTTCAATGTTGTCTTCTCCACTTTGTTAGCTACAGTGCTGGTAAGATGCATTTATTTACACGTAACATATTTATATAATGACAAGTCGTATCCTGGAAACCTTGAACATTGAATAATTCACATATGATAATTGTAAACGAAAGAGAGAAACATGAATTCGTGCGGACGTTTGTGCCTCACCATACCAATGTATGGGAAGTGTTTCTTCAAAATTTATTTTCTATGCTCATTTGTACCAGGTTTTGTATGAATATGTCAGCTGCCTTTGGTACATTATACTTAATATGACAATCACGTGAGTTTGATACTAGTCGTTGTTAATTCTAAGGACCGTTTTTTCTGTATCAGCACATATGAATTATGATTTACATCTGCATTGTGCAGTAGATATACAATTTCAATTGAACATGCATTGAGCCAACGAAATATGTTTCTTTGTTTCTATATCATCATTCATTATTAATTTTAATTTTCTGATAAACTTGCATCATTCAACAATAAATGTGCTTACATCATTCAACACTGTATGTGTATATTAAAGTACAATATAAATAAGCAACATATTAGCGGTTTAGTGCCTTCCATTCATAAAATCAGTTCTCAACATATCATAATATAAATATGTAGACAGTCTAAATAATGTCTAGATTGGTCCATACTTTATTTATATATTTCATTCGAATCAGAGGAAAATCGTTCACAATCTATGACAAAGTGGCATTCATCTCTAAATACATTAGCAGGCAGACACTGTCTATATACATAGCAATATGGTTATAATGAGGCTCCATCAACTGGTTCGTACGTTCTGGACCCTCTTATCATCTTCAAAACTTGCAGAGACTGAGTTAAGCTAGCCAATGAATAATTCGATCGGTACTAATTCATTTTCATTTCCAAGGCAATTTTGGAAAATGGATTATACTTTTGTGACTTTATGGCAAAATACTGAAAACGACAAATCGCCGTGCGTATTGTATCGTCATTAGTCAATATATTGGTAGATCTTCCTTGGGTCTTAGTTATACTTGAGAGTCTGAAGAATACCCACCATCCACCTCACCTCATCCGCATCTCCGGTTTAAATCTGCAAGATCCATAAAAGACGCAACTGGAGTCACAACAAAAACATCATCAAGAAGATCATTTAAATAAGATTGTCAGTGGAGTAATGTGTACAATTTTAATAAATAAAATATTACTACTGGGATATTGATATATGAATAATCGTAATCTTAATACAAAATATGTTGCAAGTAACAAAGAACGACACCGTGCTTGTTTTTAAAGTTACCTTAGCCTCTAATAAACGTAGCTTCTATCACTTTGTTGAATTTAGGTTTTCTTACCAATGAGAGAATCCTCAAAATTCATCAAAGAAATAAAATGTCATTATCATTTGAGGATATACATCTTGTTAAATATTTTTAATATATATTTCATTATAAACCGTTGATATTCCAGCAATACGTTTCTGTAATCTGTATTATATTCATCTACCGCTCGTTAGAGGAAGGTGACATAACCCTTTATGGATCTCCTATGGTGGATCTACGTCTTAATTTATAATTTAATAATTAGCCAACGTTAAATACTCTTCTTTAATCACTATTTCATACAGTGCTGTTCTTATCTGTCATCGCTTCTAGACTAACGTAATGATTGCCGCTATGGACATATTCAATATTTTTGGTTCACAAATGACGTTGGACAGTGATACAACAATATATTCCAGTTTTGATATTCAAATATGAATCTGGTGACAAGTGTAAAACTGCGAAGACTTGGTTCAGCTCGTTGTTGGAACGTCAACAGTCATTCGACGATTTGTGTGCCTTTACAGCCCCTCATTAGTAGCGTCAGTTTCATTATTTTGGCACGTGTGCTTCATATAGTAATCCGGAGTTCATACCAAAGGTTGAAAATACATCACGCCTAACAAAATAAAGCTACCCTCATTTCACAATTAAAATTATTTGAAATGTCATCTTGACATTACGCCACTTCAAAACTGTATTAAAATATATGGTGACAACTAAGATACGAACTTTTACGTTGAATAGCCTGGCTACATGTGACGGAGGATAATTCTACAAATTAAAAATCCGATCGATTTGTAGAAGACAAGAATGCAGATTCATTCGAAAGCTTCTGGGGAAAAACATCAATTCTAAGCAAATGAGATATTAATCCCTGCAGACCAAATGCTGTTAGAAGTGAAGTTCCAACAACATTCATTTCGATTAGGTCCTTTTTAGAGTCTGATGAAATTTCTTAAACATTTAAATCAAATCAAGGGTTTAGAATTCACTGCAGTCTGAAAGCGAAGGAACTTTACGCAGTCAGACCTCGCTGAACCCAGAAAAAATAAACAACAACAAATAAACGTTATGATAACCTAAACAATTTTAAATGCCATCATTTTCAAGCCAGCCCCAAATACAACCTACATTCCGAGCAATATAAAATAAAATCTAACATACACTTAGCAGGTACATCTTTTAGTTGATAGATCGCATAATTAAACATAAGGAACTTTGTCTATATTTTACATAATTCTTTGAAAATTAATTCGCATTCAAAGACATTACAATTACTGGTGAATACATACTGCCATAAAAGTACACAACTATTTATTAGCGATGTAAAAGCTGATGTCATTCATTTTAACACCATTTTAACACGTTACTGTATAGATCAGGCTGACGACATGGAAGCTCATTGCATTTCCACGGGACACACCCTGGCAACCGACCATTGGCAATTTCTATTCATTAGACTTTATTCATGTGATAATGAAGCAAACTTAGATCACACTGTCCACTGCCAGATATAAGCCGTAATACGTTAGATCATTGTACTCAGAATTTACATTAGTGCACGTTTTTACAAAGATTTTCTTTGTGTTATACTGCTGCTGTTTCCTTGCAGAAAGCATTCATTTCCTTAATGCAATGTTCTCAGACTCAATAATATCAACTAATGAACTATGATAGAGCTCGGGCATCGATAAATACAAATTGTGGTCGTGCTAAGCGAAACTTGAAATATGGTACGACCATTGATACGATCACAAGTCCTGCTAATGAACAAATATTGAAATGTTCATAATGCTGAAGTCTACCTTCATTCTTATCCAGTGGCAAGACCTAATAGAATTATCGTGTATGTTTAACGTTCTACAACATTTGCACATATTTCGACCACTACATCAAAGCTAATAAACAAGTCATTAGCAAGTCCAGTCTATACAACCGGGGGGTGGGGGTGGGGGTGGGTGTATGATACGTAATAAAAATGAAGATGCCTCTAATCTTTGTATCACGTATCCATACAATAATCTGTGATTAATTCGTATTAATTATCATGCAAATGCTTATACTACATACAGAAAATGAAGACTTGTAATTGTTGTTGATTTGATTATGTCTTCTTTACTGGATTGTAATTAGAGCTCTTTGCCCGTATGAACGTAGAGGACGAGGAATGATTTAAAGATTACTGTCAAGCAAATGAATGGTTCGTGGGCAAAGTAGACGGAAACAGTGCTCTGATATGTCATGGTCAGATAAACAGCGCTTCGTAAGTAGAAACGTCGTAAAAAGTTTACATTAATGGTATAGTCTCTTATACCGTTCAATCCAATTTTATGTACTCTCCTCTATTCTCCAAGAGTTGGTCAGAAAGAAAGCTTGACTCCCTTTAACACTGTCGTCGCTTAATATGTCCGTCATTTCATCCGCACGAATGTATGGAATCATCTATTTACTATGAATTAATGTATGTATGTGTTAATATCCTGCAATGACATTGGTGATATCCGATTCCAAATCATTCAATGTTTGGGGCATTGAATGGGGACATCAAAACCGTATAGTCAACCAATGTGATGCTGCTGATTTTTTAAACAAAATAATAATTAGCCTCAGCTCTCGCTCAGTCTGATCAGTGTATTGTAAAGCTAAAATTTCGTAAATAATTCCTAGTAAGTGACACTGAACCGATTTACACCATTTATTGGAATCATATGACACATTAATATCCCAAAACCGAGTGTAAGTATATATATGCGTCTCGGTATATATGTCAAAAGCGTCACAGGGTAAAAGCAGTAATACTTAAATATATATTTCCGTATAAAGTTTTATTAGCCTAAATTATTGTACAACAAACAATCAGGTACTGAGCTTCCTATGATATCACACGGTATTATGATCATGTCACAGCATCTTACAATATACAATACTCACAAATTATCAGTCGTTGGCATTTTGATGTGGTATATCAGTAACCTGCCGAATGTCTCAGAAGCCCATATAAACCTATAAGGTCGAAACGAGGACAAATTAATATCGATAGCTGTCTAATCGGGGTTTACAGAAGGACAAGGGCATTCCCATAAATGTCCTAAATTATGTTATTTTTCCGAGTTATAAAATATAATGAATAATGAATGAACCTTTTGCAAGTAATGGGTAGGGTTTATAAGCAGCACGAAGTGAGGAAAATACTTTTTAACTTTTTTATTATTAAATGATAAGAAAAACAATTGTCGGATATATAAAATAACTTGTGAAGCTGGTAAAATACAGAATAAAACAAAAATATAAATTTCCTTGGGGTCGGTTGCGTGATACTTTTAGTTCTATATATCAATGAGTGGAACATTACTCCGATTAAACACTATTGATCTTTGTTTGCATTAGGTTTTGTCAATTGAAACGGAAAAAATAAAGCGAATCGCATCTGATAAGTGATGATTATGGCTGCAGTAATTTGTTTCTTTAAATTCAAGCAGTGGAAACAGTTTGTAAGAATTGCCTGAAGTATCGTGTGATTTGTAATTCTTATTTATTTCCTCGTACAAAATCATGATGCACGTTTCATATTGAATTTCATTTCAGAGAAGAGAAAGACATAATATCAAGCCACATATCCCCAAATTATATTTACCAGGTTCGAGTGGAAATTGATGGCTCTGTCGATTCGCATTGGTTTTAATTCCTTTTATTTTTATTGATTAAGGAAACAAGTTGACACGTATAACGCTGTTAACGTTTTAAATTGCAAGCATCAACCAGATGCGTAAAATGTCAACATCATTATAAATATGTATGTGCCCTGCACTACGGCCTTTCACAGAAGTGTTTATGTTTAACGTTTAACGTTACAAAAGAATTTAAAGGACACCAAATTTTAGAAATATTTTGGATTAACTGTAATTGCAGAAATCCCTGGTATTTTGATACATTACCAGTCGGTGATATTCATCGTTCCCTAATTTTTAGTTGATGTCAAACTATCATATTGTCTTAACCATTCACTCATATAATAAACGGTGTTCGAAACAAGGGAATCACTTGTTTAATTCAACAACATATTATTAATATTAAATACAATAATATATTTATGTGCTACATATGGCACTCAGTTTGCCAGTTGTGTGTCTGTTACTGTGAGTTCGTAGTAATAACGTGATATTGTACTACCTGAAAAAGAAATAAAATTTTTAGCCGTCACGTCATATCATACATGTAAGTCTGGTAGCTACTTCGTCCTTTTCAGTACAGGTGCAAACCACTTATCGTTACAGTTGCATACCCGGGTAACCAGTCAAGATATCGATGTGTGTTTTATGCATTTAGATTGCTGAAAATATAAAACGAAACCAAAAAACATTTAAGTCGCATTTTCACTTCATATTGCCTTTTTTTTGATGACTTTAAATAAAACAATAAAACAATAACATCGAAGTAGAAGTTTTATACAGCACATAACACTTTTCATCTAAATAGGAATCATTTTAAAAGAGAGATGTATATGCTAATGTATCACACACAGACACAGACACAGTTTGCTTAATACATGTTGTATTAACTTCAGAAACTAACTAGCTCTTTTCTGTAGGATAAACAATTGCTTTATTTCAGGCTTAATCGGCCAAAGCGGGGACTAAATTACAAAACCAATCTCACAACACTCTGTGCTTCAAGAGGAAATCATTTAATCGAACATAATTAAGCATAGAAAGAGATCATTGATAAATTGGACTTGTATTTTGGACAATAACATATTTATAAATCACAAATCATTGACATATGACAATACTATTGCAATTATATCTGAGGTATCAAATTATAAACAACGAAATAATATGTTTGAAATAAAAGTCTATTTTCGCCTTATTTAAATCTGTAATTGTGTAATTAATATACGCATCTCTGGTTTTCGACTTCTTCCTTTCAGGCCTGCCCCAGGAGGCATACACCATTTGGGAGGCATATCCATGGAGACTTGGGGAAGCCTTTTGCATCATAAAAGCGCTGGTGACAGAACTTACTTCAAACGCTTCCGTGCTGACGATTACAGCTTTTACTATGGAGAGATACTTTGCCATTTGTCACCCACTGAAGGCTCAGAAAATTGCAGACTTATCACGTTCTGTAAAGATCATTCTTGGAATATGGGTCATCTCCCTGTTATGCGCTCTTCCTTATCCACTTCATACCAAGATATTTTATTACATTCTGGATACAAATAAAGTCCCACTAGCCGATTCTCTTATTTGTAATATTCCGGATAAATATTATGAAACAATGTCTTATATATTCCAACTATCTACCTTTGTTTTCTTTGTATTTCCAATGACAGTGATTACCGTCCTTTATGTGCTCATAGCGCTGGAATTGAGGAAAGCCACATTACAGCGTGCCTCCTCTGGAGAAACAGGAAAAAGCGCCAGCCCAAATGTGCCTGCGCAGTCACGAAAAGCCGTACTCCGGATGCTAAGTAAGGAACCTATCATGTGATAACATAAAATATACAACGAGTGTCAAATTTACATGTGTAGTTTCTCATGTAGCTCTGGTAATAATCAAGTTCATATAAAGTAGGCTTTGTGTTACTTTGAGCAGGTAATAATGCATCATTGGGATTTAACGGCACATTATCACAATCCTGTCTAAATGATGTATACTATTAAGATAAGGGCAGAAGCATGGTAAAATCCTTACAATGCAAAGCAATGTTTTTAAAACCGCACACGTCTGAAAAAAATCAACTTCAATTTGAACATCATCACCGGATGCAACCCATGCCAATAAGCATAACTCCTTTAGCCCATTACATATAACATGCATACCCTGGGACCGTAGATGGTGAGTGATGGAGACCGTTGAAAGGGACATAAGGAAAGTGACTGTAATCTTCTAAGACATCTTAATGTACTCCAAATATATCAGTATTGCTTGGCCATTGGCTATCTCAATTTCATTTTAATCATAGGGATATCTATATCTACATTCTTATTAATTATTATTGAAGTGTGTGCTATAGATCGTGCATACCAAATCAGATGTCACGAAAAGTTCAACGCTTCATATCATAAAGTGAGATCTGTTCTTCAACCGATCACACTTTTCCGTTTGATGTACAAATTTTACAATTCAATCAGCCTTTCTTTTTCTTGGGAGATGTTTGTCTGGTTTGGCTTTGTACATTGTTTTGACAGAAAGTATAAGACAATCTGCTAGCTGTATTAATTTAATGTTCTGAATATTATTTCATTCTTACTCAACAGTACGCCAGAGCATCTCCTCAAACTATTCCTCATGCACCTATACATTGCTTCAGTCTCATTATCCAATTATTAAACGTCATTTTTGTATGTATTCATTGGTACATGTTCATCCATAGCAAAATTGTTTCTTTTAATCCCATGGCACTTTTTAATCACGATTCACTGAACTTCCAGAAGTCTGTAAAGATGCCGGATTTATGCGCCGGTACATTGTTATAGTGTAGATGGGCATCTCAGATATAGGTGCGCGGACGGGTGGATCAGTACATTTCTACAAATTTGGCAGCTCTTTCGAAGAATGAAAATGTCTAGTGTTATTAGCAGAGTCAATCCCATGTGCCTGTATATGAGGGCCTTTGTTGTTGACAATAGTGCTGCTAAAACTTTCGTGATAGTCAGACGACGGCGAGTGATTTGTGGCCTCTTTTCAGATTCACCTGTCCAAACTTTACAATTATCTTGTGAGTCGTGTTAAAAAAAGTAAACCCACTTTTCATAAAGGAATATCTCAGGTCACTCTTGTCACGTTTGGCGAGTAGCTGTGTGACATTTTCACGAGGCTGTTATTGAGCCGATGTTAACAAATAAGCTACGCATCTCATACACACAGTCAAGGGCTTAACAAAATTCTTCTATATATTACAAAATATTACTAATTATTGCGTGTGATGATATCGATACATATTCTACTGCATAACGAGCATTTTAATCAACTATTCACTTCCCATTCACCAGTCGCAGTTCAGTTTATTGCGCAACATGGATCATGTTTCATGGATTCCTTCTCATTTTCAAATGAAGAAACCGTATGCTATTTGCAGGCGATGACAGAAAATTCTATTTCTAAACTTTATCCAAACCGGCGTTGATGCAACGGAAAGATTACCCGATGATCACTTTAATTTCATAATATGATCTTTAGAAAGGAGCAGAACTGCCCCCCCCCCCCCATTGTCAAACCACTGTCAATTACCTATGTAAGTCACATTCTCGTATCTGAGGGTGTCACGTGTGTAACAATTATTTTCTATTTCGTTGCTTTGTTTATTACGTTTATTGATGATTCAAGAAATACAAAAGAGTCATAATTAAATAATCAGACATTTCAAATTGCAGTAATAATAGACGTAATAAGAAAAGGCTGCTGGATCGTAGTATTATATGGATATCAAATTAGATGCAAGAAAATAAAATTTATTGCCTTTGTATTTTTTGTGTAGAAATATGCCTGAAGTAGGATTATATATAGATGTACCTAACCAAATCTACTATAAATTTGACACGGATGCAAAAAGATGCCTTTAAAAGACAAATAAGCCTTGCTTTATATTTTTTATTGGCTAAATGGACTTTAGTTATAAAATTGATTTCATGAAAATATTAGTAGTTGCTTTTGCTTAATTAATGAGTTACGCAGTCACAAAAGGGGGGTTATTTAGTGTCGATACATAAAATGTCTTGGACAGAGACATACAACGGTTTTAGAATCATTTCCATGCTGCATTACATTTTTTTAATGATTCTTGCAATTAATCTTTATCATATTTACATGCAAATCAACTGCATTATATTCGAAAAAGATAGAATGTAAAGGTTATTCTTTAACATTACACATTTTACACAGATAGTTCTTTTTAAAAATAATGTTTATCGGGAAACCAAATGGCTATATCCGATTGAGCTATGTTTGAAAAATATCACGAGTTTCTAAGCGTAAATTAAAAACCACATTTTGCTGGTGGTTCCTGTTTCATCCTTTGATATGACTTCTGTTTTCATCCGGTCAGCACACATCCCTACTATTTCCATTGTCGCTGATGAAGTTTAATGCCGAGTTATGTGTCTATAACACTTTTTAAGTTAATGTTATTAAAGTATTTGCTTTTTTTGTGTGCTTCCTTTGTACCAATAACGCAATTCAAATATATACAGCATGACCATTTTTCTTTCTCTTTACTAGTTGCCGTTGTAGTGGCCTTTTTCGTTTGTTGGGCGCCCTTCCATGCTCAGAGACTCTTTACAATCTACAATAGACACTGGACACCGTTTTTGCTTGAACTTCAGAGTACCTTGTTCTACGTATCAGGTATATCGTACCCCATTACTGTTTCCAAAGGATAAAGTTCGTGCAAAATATGATAACGTTCTCTTTCTTTCTCTCTCTCTCTCTCTCTCTCTCTCTCTCTCTCTCTCATACAAAGCTGTATTATAATATATGTTGATAATGCATTGGCTTTGATTAGTAATTCGTCTCTGTGTTTGGTAAAGAAATTCATGGAATTACATTTAAAAATTAATATGGAATTGGAAATGACAAAGCTTCCTCTTCAGAAGAAAATGATGGAAATGCAAATTCAGAAAGAAGAAAAGGACACACACACACACACACACACACACACACACACACACACACACACGTTACATACATTACAATTTGTGATTAAAAATGCATGAAAATAGTCAACCTAAACTGGCTTCAGGTTATAATATTCTGCTCGATATCTCCGATATTTTAATAGTCAATATCGAGGACCCATCTTACCATCTTAAGCCGTTTTCATTGCATGACATAATATAGCAAACTCTATCACAATCTGCATCTCCTACTGTAAACACATAATATAATTTAAACTGCATCTGAGTCACCTTAAGCGCCTAATATAGTTTCTTAAACCAAAACATCTTATGTGCTTTCTGTTAGAGTTGCGTAGAGATGGATTATAGAGTTTCTAAATAATAGATTTTTTTCTTCTTTTCATTATAGCGTTGTTTCAGCACGAAACTAAAGCTATTACTTTGCGCGGAGAAGGGGAGTGGTTGGGATGCGTGGGTTCTGTAATGATAATGATAGAAGCCGTTATTTTTTTTACAGGTTCACATTCTTATAACTTCAATGAGGCTTACTGGTCTTTGGTTATAAAATAAAAATATTGAAAAATGTTACATTAGATGGTAACATTAACAGCGAGAATCACAATAAATGAAGGAAATTCTCGTATTTTGACTTCAATGTTGATCCAGTTGTTTTAACAAATCAATACAAATAATGATCGTTATCATGAGAAAGTACAGCAGAAGCTAATGCTAAAATGTGGCATTGATGAACAGTGTTTGTTAAAAAAGAAATATTCTTATAGTTCTGCCAGAATTTTCCAAACATACATCCAGGACGGTAAGTTTGAACATCATTCGGCCTAATAAATTTTGTATCCGAACAACAAGATTCGATAAGCACGTTCTATATGTAACTCATCTAACATATCACCATACACAAAACGTACACGTTTCAACTTATCCCTGAAATGAGCAAAGTCCACACTGACTGTACTCTGATCACACCCGTCAATATACATTCTTTGTATGTATGTATGTATGTATGTATGTATGTATGTATGTATGTATGTATGTATGCATGTATATGTGCATGTGTGTATGTGTACATGTGTTTATGTATGTATGTATGTATGTATGTATGTATGTATTTATGTGTGTGTGTATGTATGTATGTATGTATGTATATGTGCATGTGTGCATGTGTTTATGTATGTATGTATGTATGTATGTATGCATGTATACATGCATGTATATGTGCATGTATGTATGTATGTATGTATGTATGCATGTATATGTGCATGTATGTATGTATGTATGTATGTATGTATGTATGTATGTATGCATGCATGCATGCATGCATGCATGTATGTATGTATGTATGTATGTATGTATGTATGTCTTGTTTAACACAAATGAAAGCGAACGTTCGTTTAGTGCAAGATAAACTTGATTATAACATTCTTTGCGGAGGAGATGGAAACCGATGTTTTGACAAGGACTATATAATTATCTCCGATATTGAATGTTTCTTTTCCATTGCTTCGTACAAGTCACCCAAGAATGTATTCAATTAATTCATTGTTTTGAATACTTTACTATCTCAGACAGATTATTCTAGATCGCTTGAAAACATCGGTGAATTGTTCTTGTTTTATTTAACATTTTTATTGAATGTAATTCATCATTTTTATCTTTAGTTTTGTTTCTATTTCGAGAAAAGCAAAACAACGATAGAACTGTATATATTGTGATCTCTTCTTTCTGTCCGTCTGGAAAAAGGTCGCACTATATCATACACAGCTCCTTTTTGTGGATCTACTACACGTGCTGCATAGTTTGCCCATGAGATCATTGTCTGAAAGTGGGGTATAGATTATGCTCTCCCCACCCCACCACCATTGCTTTCTGCAATGGTGCGAATATATAAATATATACAATTGGTAAAATGACTTTTACTTTATAAAGAAGAATAAGAACATCTAACATTTCAGTGGTCAATCATAGCATGTAGACAGGAAATATATTACACGTGTTTTAAGTTCAGGGGATGGTGGCTGGCACACATATGGTATATAAAAAGCAGACATTTCAACGGCAAACCGTTGAAGTATTTATGATACTCTTCAAAGCAAAAATAAAGTTAATCGTATTTGACAAGTTAAACAATAGTAGCAGTTTGAATATCAGGTTTGGAATTACGATCATCCAGTAAAAACTACTGTAACTCGGAGTAAACGAAAATGGAATTATATAATTTGTAACTCCAAAGGTACTGATCAATAAACAATAAAACTTTCACAGTTACATTATCAACTATTAAAGTAAAAATATTCGAATACTATTATCTCGTAATGCTTTGTAATGTTACACTATCTTCTTTGGTTTTTCAGGCGTCCTTTACTTTGTTAGCTCAACGGTTAATCCTATATTCTACAACCTGATGTCCAGAAGATACAGAGAAGCGTTTAAGGACGTCATATGCAAGTGTCGCCGAAAGCGTGCCATTAGCTTGTATGGAAGTTCCGTTTATCAGTATTATGCGGGGAAATCCGTTAGGCACAAAAGTCCCACAAATCAGACCGAACTAGTTGAGATATCGGAGGAACGATCCAGCCTTTTGGAAGACAATGAAAAGGTCACTGATACCATTAGCGGCCGCATTAGTAAAAATAGGTTGGATATAAATAATGGGATTCAGAGATCGCCTAGAATAAAAACATGTAACCACGCAATCTGGACTGACAAAAGAAACGGAAACAATATTTGCCGAGCATGTCACAGGCCTATTGATGGAAAACGATTCGCTAAACCAGTTTCCATAAATTATGAAAGTATTGAACTTCTGCAGAGAAGTATTTCTGAGGAAACAAATGCTTCTGGATAATTAGTTTCCTTTCTAGATTGTATATGTGTTCATTCTCTATTTCTTTCGTTTGTATCGCTTGATTCACGATGTACAAATATTAAATAAATTAAAAGATATATTATATCTAATATTGTGAAGTTTTAGGTCCGCTCGACTGAAGGGTCGGTGACCTAATGATATTGCCGTGCGTAAGTTGAGTTTTGTAAGTCGTTCAGCAATGCCTAGCTATCATTCTGGAGGCTACATTTCTGAACAGAGGTTTTAATCAGATTTGATATGTTTTGATAGATATCATCTATTTTTGGCACTGGGGTTTCGTACCAATTTGATCATGAACGAGCTATATGGATAGGAATCCGTTAATCTTGTATTATACCGAGGTTGATTGCATCTAGATTCTCTGATTGTAACTGGATGTTGATAAAATGTGCTAAAAATCATATATCGGCAATGATCTAATGAGTCTTACAATGAGCGATAGTTGTTAAAATTAATAAGGCACCAAGGCATTGGCTAAAAGTGTTCACAATCTAGAGACTAGTTGTACTAATCATAGTTTGATTAAGTCCTGTTTGTAAGTTTCTATTTTCAAGATCTGCAAGTACTTCTGATATGACCCACATCATTAATGATAAGTTATGGTATCAAATTTTGCGAGCTTGCTATCAATCTGTGAAATGTATCTCTCAGCAAACTTTCAAAGTGTTTCGAAGCTGTGGGTGGTGCGCTCAAAACATGTTTCAAGCTATAGCACATGCAGATCACTATTCACGAGCATCCATATTTAATTCTACTTTCATAACGTAGGTCCATCATTATAAACACTGAATACATTTTCGAATGTATACAAATTAATAGTGCGCATAATACATTCACAAATTGATTGGGATAGCTGGAATTAACTCATCAAGTTTCGAAACTGGGTGGTGCATGCAAAACCCGTTTCAAGTTATAGAACATGCAGTACACGAATCACGTGCATCAACAGCAAGTCTACATTTATAGCCTAGGTACATCATTATAAACAGTAAATGCATTTTCAAGTGTATACAAATTATTTGTGTGCATATGAGATTTACAAGTCTGGGTTGGCTAGGATTAACTCTGTTCAAATTGATATGCCTAGAGGCTTAAATTGGCTTTGCTGGGCAAAGAAAGTACAATCCTTTCTGATGAACTCAGCACAGAATCAGACAGGTTATTAAAAGGAATACATTACTACATATATCCTCTACAATTGTAGTCACAGCTATAACCTCTCTCCCCCAAAAATAAGAATGAACTTTTCTTAATATGAGTATGAATTTTTGTCATCCAAAAATAGGCATATTTTATGAAAATATAAGAATTATTAATTCTTTTAGTTTGCGTTAATCTTTAGCTTTTATCTTCTTTCCATAACTGTTTTCTCTATATTCGTCCAACCCCGTACATTAAGTGACTGAACAGTGTCCTTGAATTTAAAAAGCAAACCATATATACAAGTCATTCTCATCTGCAGAGAGTTGAATGAATGAAGTTTATTAATTAAAGAAACATTACTACGACAAATATGTATATACGTAGATGGTGGAACATAAATCTAAAGCTTGGGTGAAAACCAAAAGGATCTTTACAGGTCTACATATGCCGTATTCAATACTGAGAGCATATAAGTGAATTATACACCGTATTTCAAAATTGTACACTCTATAGATTGTCATTATTACATTTCAACACACACGTCACACACACACACACACACACACACACACACACACACACACACACATATATATATTTATATGTGTGTGTGTGTGTGTGTGTGTGTGTGTGTGTGTCATAACATGTATTTAGACCTCTCCAGTGGTCTAGTGGTTTGACCTCCAGCATAAAATAATTAATCGTTTTCCATAATATAGGACTCGAAACTGAAAATAGTGTATGTATAGGGGAAGAGCAAGGTCACGGAATGGAAATATAATATTTCATTCAAGAATGAGAATCGCGCACATATATTAGTGATTTGGTGAAATAAGAGAAATAATTAGGTACCAGACCATATATTGTCTGTTACGTCATTCAACCTTTTCGAAACATAAATGCTTACCAATTTAATTTCAAGAACATTGTAGAGATTGGTCTGAAAATATTGGTTGTTTAAAATTATTTTGGAAATATGATTATGCCTTTTAAAAGTCGTATGGCCTTCATAAATAACGTAGTTGGCCTTTGATGATGATCGACAAGAATTTCAGAGCTGTTCGAATGGTGGATATATGTATAATCTGCCATATATCGGGATGAGAGCACTTAAGACTCATAGGAGGATCATTAGGAAAGACAAGAAAAAGAACAGATCCTAAAGGGAAACCTGTAGATATGTTATGTTTAACCAATACTAATGTTGATGAGCATTCTCCAAAAATAATATTGTGAGTCCCGTTTCAAATGTAAGATGTGAGAAAAGAGCGTATACTAATTACAAACGTATCAACAGTTCAGTTCTTGAGAATGATATCAAGATCAAGAAAGCCAAAGGACTTTGTAAAATCTATAAGTACCACTCCAGCGAGATTACATGCGTTCATTGCAGATATTTACTCGTATTAGCTAGGGCCCTTTGCCATGAGCGAGTTTGTATAAGTTCCTGTTGAGAGCTGTGTAGAAGACTACACTTATTAAGACACAAAACAGAACGGTTAAAAATGTGTTTCTCATTATTTGTTTAAATAATTGGCGGGATACCATCAAGTATTTTATTTTGATGTTCATTCTTGACTCCCCTCAATGAATAGAGTAACATTGGCTTGCTTAAAATGGCGAGAAAATATATTTTCTAAACAGCTATGGAATATATCAGTGAAGGACAAAGCTATAATATGCATATGCATCCTCAATATTTGATACTAATCATGTATCATCTACATAGAATGTAAGTAGCTACATGAACACCGAATCTAGGTACAAAATATTCAATCATGCTACAACATCAGACATGGAGGTAAGATCATGTGGTGTAGAAAACATAAGTCACTTAGGCTGTTGTGGCGAAAATGACACAGGTTATTGACCTGGAAGAAATAGTAACTGCGTAACTGTTGGTATCGAATATTATGTCTTTCAAATCTATTTAAGTTAAACAAACATGTTTACGATGACAGACCACATCGGACCTTGTAATCTGTGATAGATTTTGACAATTCCTCTGAACAATGCTGTTAATGGTATTATATTTTAGAAAATGACCCTTTTATACCAATCATAAATCGCAAGAATAAAGATTTTTTAAACATAGTTAATGAAAACCGTCACCGAAACGACATTTGTCCAGAAGAGAGGAGTTAACTGCAATATTGGTCACATGAAATACCAAGCTTTTACAAAACAATTTGACATATTAAACAACCCAAAAATATACTAAATTAATTTGCAGCACTATGAAGTTAGACAAAAAAAGATGACAACTGGATTATATTAATATACGCGCCATGGATAACTGCAATTGTTTGTTTGGCATTATGTTACAGCTTTCAGCTATTACCAACAAAGCAATTCGGAATACAGCCAAAACACAACTAGGTACGATCTTCCTGCAGCTATCGTTTCAGAATCAAAACTGCAGTGGTGAATTCTTTTGAATGCAGGTTCAGCTATGAGTCCAAGATACACATATACCCTAGCAGAGCAAACGATTATACCCAATACTATTCCTGCTTTAGTAAGCGTGTCAATTTTTACACAATAAATAACGGTATAATTACTGATAAACTGAAGTAGCTACTGGAACTTAAAAGTTGTATCATTGTAACAAAATCGCAAAATCTGACAGGTCTGACTACACATAAAATTATTTTCCATTGCAGACTAAAATGAACATCACATGCAAGCAAGTGGACGAAGGACTGGAGGCTTATGTCATGATCACTGACATACAATTTCGCCATCCATCATTCGGACACATACCATCAAAACAGAAACAACAAACAAAAGAGGGATGTTATAACATAATCATTAACTCACTTTCGTACGAACACAAACACACATTCACACACAAACATCCCACACACGCACCCACTCGCGGAGAAATGGGAATGTTTGTTTCTTATTGTTCTTACATGCAAATACGTAAACATTCTCAAAATTGATCCACAAGGCACCACAGTTGGCAATATTGATTAGAATAATAATTTCTTCCCAGTCAACCAAGATAGCACATAATTATACTGTTACTTCTGCTGTTGCTGTTGTTGTAGCCTGTGCTGATGATGGTGTCAATGGTGGTTTAAGTGTTATTCGTGCTAATCATCAACTCATTTTAGCCTGTGCTGATGATGGTGTCAGTGGTGGTTTAAGTGTTATTCGTGCTACTCATCAACTCATTTTCTATAGTGATTGTCCTATTATGCCATGTTGATGAACTTCTTAAATAAAGCCATATAGTGCATTACAGTTTTCTGCATCCATCTTCTCGGTGATAGCAGGTCTTGAGCTCGGATGAAGACGACCCTCGCCTTTTCCAAAGGTACAATCACAAATTCCAGTCTCTAGTTTAAGCGCATGGAGATAATTCAATTTCGAATGAACAAAAATGACCAAAACCATATCTTGTAAAGCCACCAAAATGATTGAAACATGTTCGGCAAATTGCCAATCGCAAAGTGCCAGTTTATGGGATTTAGCCAAATATATCACGTCTTACTTAACCCACCCATTGCATGTATTAATTTTGCTGATGTGATGGAAAACGGAGTGTGGAGAGGGACTAACTTTAAAGGTTTTACTGATGTTCTTATCTGACGAATTTGCTGATATGTCTTCGAATATCATTCTAGAAAAAACCCACCTTGGTTCAAAAATGGGTTATTTTAAATGAGAGGTTAACTTTTGTATGCATGTAATAAAATGGAAAGGTTAGAACGCCTGTTGGGGAATTGTGTGTGAATCTAATTGTCGTTTTCAAATGCATTCAATTGGATTCGGTATGTTTTTGAAGATTATTCTATACTGTGGTCAATAATAATAATAATAATAATAATAATAACAATGATAATAATAATAATAATCGTTTTTTTATGAGGGTGACACAATTAAAACAATCATTGATCTCCCTTGTGGTCCTCAACTGTCTGCGTATATACTGGCAAAACATAAAATGCATCTTGAAAACAAACATCATACGAAAATGATATAACGGATTGGTGTATGCAAGAGCAACAAAATATGGATTCAGCACACGAAGCATTGTGTACAATAAACATAAGAGATGACGGGGCTCACTGCTCCGATGAAAACAAAAAGCGAAACAAACAGTAGTTTTGTCTTAACGGTGCAGATGTTATGCACAAAGTTCGTGCCGCAGCCGTCTGTCTAATGTAACAAATCATTAAAACGTTTGCAAGCAAGGTTACACATTGTCAATATTTTTGGATATTCAAATCAAGTCAACGAATACAAATGTCATTCACTTGACATGACGAGTCGATGGCAGTTTATAGAAGATAGATTTGTTCTACCCCAACCCCAAATATATAGCTGCTTTAGCAAGGTCGATGGTCTTTTACACCACTATGTGATGCTCTTATTGTCCATTCCATTCCATGTGCGATAATCCTGAGAAACATTGTATTCTAAACAGTTTCATGCAATTAAAATTAGTTGCTATCCAGGAAGGTTTACAAGTATTCTACATGTCTACTGCTATCTGCTTTTCTTTCTAGATGATTATTCAAATGTTACTGTCTACATAATACGAAATATGGCAGATGTACATGACTCGTATTGATTTCAACGACAAGTCCGAATCATCTAATTCAGAAATAGATCCATACCTGTAACTAGTAAACAAAATAACATCTGAAAATATCAAACCTTGACCTTAAGGAACGACATTTGAGAGGGAAAATTTAAGATATATATATTATCTAGTGAAATTGGCATAACAAAATCGAATTGTATACAAAACAAACGATATTATTACTCTTTTAGCTAAGTGACAAGTTTGCGCAAAACAATATTGCACTGCGAATAGTGTGAGTTATGATTGCCTGCTGATTTAAAATCATGTGCATTTTCAGATGCTTTTTTTTACCACTACAGCATTATGACACAATACAAATTCCATTACAGTACTGCTTGAAAGATGAGAATGGATTTTTGAGTTACTCATGTTATGAGCGAGTGACAAACATGGTATGTTAGCTAGTAATGCCAATGCTGAAAATGTTGCCTAAACGTTTGTAACTTGTAATACGTTCTTACGAAACAATGACTGAAAATAATGCTGTACGACTTACGCATACCTATTGTTTGATTTATTCAGGCCTTTATTCTCTGATTATTTCAACTGCTATTATTATAAGCATTAACCTATTTCTATATTTGAAAATCAGTTCACATATCGGAACCATCTAGATGCTGGCTTTGAGCGTTGGAAGTTGCATTTATACATTTCTAAACATCACGTGTTTAGATTACATGTTCTAGTTATGAAATTAGTTGGACGTTTACATCCATCTAGAGTAGTTTGGAACTTAAATGCTGGATCTTGTACCTTGACAAGTGAGGAATAATGTTCCTAGGAGTTTGTGTTTGAGGTAACGAATTAAGTTATAATTAAACACCTGTACTGTTTAGGACTGAATGAAAATGAGCATGTGTTACTTATACGCATTTCAAGTACCCCCACCCCCATGTCTTTGGAGAAGATTATATTGATGATCGTAACAGACGGACACTGACGGGAAAAAAATTATATTAATATGAATTTTATATGGGTGGATGCATTTGACGTCATATACGATAATTTACCTTAACTTGATTAAACTCTAAGCGGCAGCCCGTCGGTGAATGAGACACCAACAAATATTGTGGGCTCAATGAAAAAAAATAATACAAGATATATTTTTTAGTGATATCGGTATGTGTTTCATTTTACAGTCTGCGTTTGAAGCATATGGAATCTGGATGTTTTATTTATATTAAATTAGATTATTGATGTCGGATGTTACCCCTACTGTAAAACGGCCATTTGTGTGTCATGCGACGATGTGACCACCTTGTCAAAATCACTCCAACTTCTTTGTAAATTGTCCATTAGATGGTGGTCCATTTTTCTTTAGGGTTGTGCCAAACCAGGCATTCACCATAATTCTTAATTCGCAATTTCACGGCATTGAGATAATTCGTCGTAATATAAATATACTTCCAAAATTGTCTTTACGGTATCAGAGAAAATGATACGCACCTGTGCCCATTATCTTTATTGTAAATTAAGTTTTCTATTATATGGAAATAGAACAATGGATACAATAACATAATAAATAAGGTCGTGTATCATTCAATATTTTCACATGGTCGTTGGCTTCATGATCGGCTTCAATCTAATGGAGATCCTTTCATTATATAATGGTTATAGATCATATTATTTTAAACTTAATTCACGATCTATGCCATTGTCATATACAGTTTTATTTCCTGCTTTCATGTATGGTACATAAATTCAATAAGACAGAAATGTGCATCTTCAAGCATAAGAATTTACGCAAGTATGAATATTTATATTAACGTTTTATCTGAATTGAAGAAACAAATTATTCGGTCAGCTAATACAAGTTTTCGAGCGAGCTCTTGATCATCAATTATGCCTATAAAGTACCCAAAGCCCTTATTTTAATCTCGTCAAGTATGGGGTCCGCATGCTCTGTCAAGGCTGTCATATTAACACAATTAATGTCACATCTGTCGTTGAAATCGGACAGTAATTGCAAGAAAACTAGACAGATAGCATCCCTGTGTCAACGAAATATCACAACTCGATAAGTTAAGGGTGCGAAGCTGTGATATATAGTAAATTGATGGAGACGTGTTATTTAGAGAACGAGGAAGATGGTGAAAACCAGATATTAGAATGCACATCAAAAGCATATTGTACCGTTTGATATTCTAGACAGTACTATAGCAATACCATTCAGTATGAACAATTTCATTTCAGAAATGTAGAGAACCTTTGTTATATTGATTGTTCTGCTGTGGAGAATAGTGTACAAAAGTGTTGAAGGAAGTTGTCACTGTGACGTGTTTAGGCTTTCATTAACAGTAGCAGGAAAAATGTGAAGATAACAAGCTTTGTACAATTTAACAAATAATTTATATCTCCAGGTAAAAATGAGAAAAAAGAGCGTACGGTTTTAAGAATCAAATCCAAAATAAATCGAAGAATATTCCAAGAATTAAAAATTAGAATTCCTAGTAATAAAAGTTCTAACGAATTTTAGTTTGAGTCCCGACGAAAATCAAAAATGGAAATATATAATTTGTTATATCTTTCTAAAGCTTGTTGTTTTCTCTCTTTCTTGTGTTACTGTTTATTCGAACATAAACACGTAACATAAGACTTGTGGAACCCCATAAAATAATATTTTGGTCTTTGAAATCCGAATTAAATTTCAATAAATGTCTTCGTCCAAGAATTCTGTATGAGCACTTAAATATTCACAGGGAAGCGAATTAATGATTCCATTAAATAGAGTTTCAACTCAAACTGGCCACTAAAAAACAGACACCTTGACGTCTAAGTGACTAAAAGTCCGACTGACTAAATTACCGTTAGAAAAAGGTTATGCACTAATATAAGACGCAAAACATATTCCCGTATGAGGGCAGTGTCACTTTCTAGAACATGATATAATCCTTGTACACTTAACACCACATACTCCCAGTACAGCCTCGATTTCACTAATAAATCCCCTACCAACAACACAAAAAGTAAAGGACACTTTCTTTACCGATTCTGAATCAAGGTCAGGAACTATATAACCTTTTAGATACAAAGTTATATTATTAGGTTTTTACGATAAATAGTCAGTCCAACTAATTTCTGGAAAATTACAAATTCAAGGATAATAAAATTACTTTACAAAAGCATGTAATGGAATAAAAACATTAAAACTAACAAACAAACATTTAAATTAAGTTAAATACAACTTAAATCAAATTTACATCAGACCACAAACATAGCAATGTTTCCTTTCTATAAAAATAATGTAATGTATTAATAGATTAATGTCAGAAGCAGTGCAACAAATGCGATAAAATATGTTGTAAATGTTGCTTTCCGTCTATTTTTCATCATTTGTGATAATGCATAGATGAATCTCTGTGGCAAATAATATTGAAACCAACGAAACAATTTCATGACAACAGTTCACATGGACATGTAAACCTATTGAGAGCTATTGCAATGTAAAATATGCTTTTTCATTTCCATTCAACTGAATCTAATGCGACAGTTTTTAAACTTAAAGCTATAGAGCTTAAACGTTACTGAAAATAAAATATATATGTAGGTGATACCTCATGTTGATTAAGGATGAAACTTAATAAGTATGTCCAAGTTTCGTCAATATCGCAATGTTAGGAGGATGCTCAGCAGCGAATTTCATTCAAAGGAGACTGACAATGGTGAAGCGATCCTGTTCAAAATCCACTAGGATGCTTGTCTAAGCTGATAAAGAATCATATATTTGTCAAGTGCTTCAAATCAACTGGTAATACAACTCGATAGGGAACTTGTTAAGATAAATCTTTTACACAATGTTGCTTGACACGCCAAAGCCATGACTGCCAGAGTGATCATTAGGAATAATGATTCATGTAACTCCTAGACAGCTAAGTACAGTATGCTTCTTAATAAATGCACCCAGTTTATTGTCGAGGTGAAAATACGCTGTAATATGGTACACATCACATGAAAATTGCACACTGAAATCATCATATCTACCCACACAAACGACGCATAATACCTTGACATTCCTATTATTATTATTATCATTATTATTATTATTATTATTATTATTACAGTTATAATTGTCATCAAGCCACACATAATGTAGAGGTCTTTCTCATTCAGGACAATTTTATGTTGGTTTGTTGCAAAATTATGCACGTCTTTATAATAAAGCTCACATAAAATTAAAAAAATCACTATTACGTTCCGCGTGTAAACCAGCTTCTTTGATTGTTGTACAACTGGATTGGTAGAGAGTTACGTCATGACAAAATGCTTCAATCGTTTCATTAAATGTAGATGCAGAGAGATCTGTATGTGTTAAAGATGTTGTATATTTCATCATATTCATCAAAATAGAGATAATTTCAGTTCCCATCTATTTTGTCACTTTCAGAGACACCGGTAACATTTATATATTAAACGGCTGATTTATATTATCTCTAATGAATCTAAAACGTGTTTCCCGCTGAGAAAAAAACATTCTAAATATGTTTTATATTTCAATATTAAGAATTATGAACAATACCATCCGAATAATGCTAACTAAACCAGATGCTCGGAAATTAATTTGTAAAGAACTCGGGAACATCGAACATTCGTACATTCTCCCATATTTTAACTCCACACAATATTCCCTCTGTTTCTCCACAACGTTATAAAAAAAGATCATGTAACAATCAAACTTGGAAACAACGAAACCAAGAGAAATAGCAAGTGAATTACGGTTTATCTTCTTGGATGAAAAATTGTGCTACTGTGTCAAGCATGTGTAACGTTAACAGTTTTTGCCATTATGAAATACACTGTTCTCAATGACAACTATTAACTTTGTACCAAATCATAGACTAACCCTTGTATTGTCTGTATATATTGCGTATTATAAACATATGTTTGGATTTACTATACTTCACTCTGTAACAATAGGGTTTAACACATGAATATTGTCTAAAATAACGTTTTAGTTGTTGTAATCTGATCGAAAAAGTGGCTGGGACATGTTTCATTGTGACAAGTACAGACAGCGTCTCAAAAGGCGTCGATGTGAGTCGTTAAGCAGAAAACTTGATAAATGACGTGGTTTTGTATAAGTTAATGCACATTACATAAATTTCGTTCTTTTTGTATAAGTTAATGCACATTGCATAATGGATCTCTATCACAAACATCAATATGAAGATATGATTTTATCTTCATTCATCTATCAAAGGAAGCCCATTAGATTTCAAGTTTGTTGTTGGTTGTTTTAAATTTTGGACATCAAATTAAAAAATGTATATATTACACACAAATCTAATGCTTAGTGAAATGTGCGACGTATTGAAGTCAATCTTAATTAAATCAACAAGGCAGCAGTCAGTGTGTAATATTCAAGTGGACTGAATCGGGCTGTCTTCGCGATAATGATTTTCATGTTTTTCAACATCAGTTAGGAAATTCAATTGACAAGGACAGATTAAAAATATTAATCGTTTTATATAAGGTATGTTTTGCCCGTGGTTTATGGAGTTAGTTTTGCCTCGAAATTGTAAAAAACCAGTAAGCTTGTCATCTGATCAGCAACGTAAGTTTAGTATGTATGTATGTATGTATGTATGCCTGCCTGTCTGCCTGGCTGCCTGTCTCCATGCATGCATGCGTGCATGTAAGTCTGTCTCTCTCTATGTATGTGTGTATGTTTATGTATAGGCATGCACGTACATGCATGTCGATATATATATATATATATATATATATATATATATATATATATATATATATATATATATATATATATATATATATATATATGTGTGTGTGTGTGTGTGTGTGTGTGTGTGTGTGTGTGTGTGTTTGTGGATGTGGTGCTAACATTGGTAATTAATTCTACAAACAACTTGCAGTTAGCCCTGGAAGAGAGAAAGGAATTATTCATTATTTTATTGGTCATGTAGACAAGATGTGAAAGTTTCTCTCCACCTGATAAATGGCGTAACATTAGATGACGTATGCCAACAAAAACGCTAAGTTCTATATGTATAGAATGAAAATTAGATATATTCTCTGCCATAAACATCGTCCGGTCAAACATTGTTCAGCCAAAGAAAACATAGTGAGTCATTACCTTGCTCATGAACAATTGAAATTAATGTGAGACTGTTTTCTTTGCTAAAGGAAATTAAAAAATCGGGCACAATATATTCATTTGGATTATACAAATTAGCTCGTTTCACCCGTTCAGTACTCTATATGGGAGAAAACTTAACAAACTTAAGTGAAAAATGAGAAACACAGTTGAATGTTTACAACGAAAGAATTAGAGGACGTAACGTTTACGAAATAGTGTAATATTTTGTTAAATGTCTTTGATGTTTAACATTGCTTTATATAAAATCATCGGATATTTGGATAGACAAAGCAACAAAAATTGTATTATAAGCACTATGCTAAACAGTTAAAGATACTATTTTGGTATGTTCTCCTTTCCATCGAGAAATCTTAGGGATATTTACAATAAACAACTTTAAACCATTCGAATCTAAAAGAATAGCTGAATTTGACAAGCTCATGGATATATACGGTCAATCGAAGATACGTCCATAGATTGTTTGATTTATATAAATAATAACAATATTTGATTTGTGACCTTCAATTATTTTTTATAAATAGTAAAAGGTGTTTCAAAAATGAATCCTTTGTTTTTTTCTTCTTCGGTATATCAATTTTTTAACAACATATTTGCTTTCCATAAAATGTTTTGAATTTAACAAGTGAGCTAGACGGAGGCACCAGTATACTTTTAGCATCCCATATAATTATTGCAATGAGATTGTTTTCAATTCTCGAAGCCTCAATTGAAATTAAGAGGTATATCCATTACTCTCTCTCTCTCTCTCTCTCTCTCTCTCTCTCTCATAACCAAAAACCGGAGCACATGAAGGCAACGGTGAGCACTGTTGCTTTACTGTTACTGTATACATATACTATGTTTGAAAAGGTTATAAATCCTAAGCATAACTCAATATCAGTTTTGCTCTGCGACTCATACAATATTTATAATCCAAGCGTAAGGGTTTAACTTTAACTTACAAATCTTCACTCACTTTTCCATATGTTAATACCTCGAAGAAAATAAGCAAAAAGCGATTGCTTATCGTCCTGTATTTCTTGTTTACGAAATGGTTAAACAACATGCCCAAGTGAGTGAAAAATGCATAGAACACCGAGAGGAAATACTATAAAATGTAAATAAAATATGCGGGCACACAATAGTTGATATATAAAATTATAATGTTCACTCATTTTGTTTGACCGTTTGATTTGATTGTCAAAACATAATTTCTTTATAGTGTTTGCACACCCTCCTGATTTTGTTTGACACTTTATATTGACTTTATAAATAATAAGTATTAAGGATATAAACATGCACAAAATATAGAACATAGACATTTCATGCACTGATTGTTAATTTCTAACCTGATTAGAAATAACACATATCCACATGTACACAGGAGAATGACATGTACCTATACCTTTATTTTGACCAATTGTCACTCATAATATATGATTCAGTGTTGCTTTAAAAACACAGGCAATATATGGGCAATAGTGACATATTTCTGTCTGCGTGGTTATGAATAAAAAAGGAAACAGTCTGCCCAAAACCGTATAGCAGCTTTTGGAGTCAATGTATTTGATATTTTCTTATAGAAAGGATTCGATTTACTACCTCACATAAACTGTGTGAATAATGTGATTAAAGTGCCTGGCAAACAGGAAATGTGAAGCAAAGAGACAAGGTACCATTTATGAATATTTTGAAATCTTTTCAGATTGTGGTTGATTTGTATTTGTTTTCAAATTGAGTAATCATACTTTAAGGAAGGCAACATTGAAGAAGAAAGAAATGGGACAAAACCTGGGATATGCATTCAATCATTCATCCAAAGATATCACTAGTTTGTTTTCCGTGCTGGTAGAAAATATTACAAACTGAAATAAAGAACTATAAACTGTGAGAGCCATTACTATCAGGCTTGCTGTCTGCGCATGAAAGAGCGGAGGTCAGTATGTCCGATTTGAATCCGGGAGATATATTCTGTGTTCAAAAAAGATTTCGGCAAGTACAGTCTGAGAAAAAATTAATGTGTGTAGTTTCAAATTGTATGCATACTGTCAAACGAGGAAGAATTATTGTATATTTGTGGACTTTTTATATAGCATTTTATGGTAAAACATTTGTTCACATGTTGACATGTGACGTATTGCAAACCGACGTAACTCCCATATCTCCTGGGGTAATTTATAGATATGCCCGTTGTCCCTAATAAAAGGTTAAACATGCGTAATATTATCTTTTGCATGGTTCACTGAAGAACTGTCAAATAAAGTTAGTGATGCATGTATCCGATTTTTTATTTCTGAGCAGACACTTTGTAATTGTTATGATTTACCAAGATGGCTACCCAGACATGGATGTGCAAATAGCAGAACCGACGAAGAAGTTGAAAGAGAATTATTGACAGGAATAATAAAAATGGATAAGCAAAAGGCATGGAATTTGTACTAATTCTGAACGAGACCATTTCGTATCGTTTGTCTTAAATGTGGAGGATGAAGAGTGAACGTAAAATATTTGAGATCTTGGAGAAGAGTTGCTGCCTAAGTTCATAGTTGTTTGATTGGGTCTGTGGGTACATCATTGTAAATAATGACCATTGCTAGTTAGTCATTATGACATACTATATCAGAAAACAATAAATATCCAAGATGCAAAGCTTAATAAGACTTGATAAATATGTAAATTCCACTGATCAGTGCTCGATCTGTTTAATATTACAGAAAGCGATCTTTCCATATGGAATTAGACAGATGGTACTATATCTCATACGCGAATTACATGGTGAATAAAACTGTTTTTTATATTAAAAGACTGCGTGATATTTTCAAGTAAGTTATCGTTATTTGCATACTGATCAGAAACATATACTGGTTGCGACGTCTGACCTTTTATGATCCTGCAGGCTGACGCGTATCCAGGGCCACCAAGTCTATTCGTCACGTAAAAATTAACAACAGAAGTTTCTGCCTTCATGATTCCAAGCGTGCTCTTAAAGTGCTACTAAACATCGACGATTTCTTTATAAGGATCTAGGTAACAGAACTAAAACAGAAATTGGGCTTTCATTTAAAATATGCACCATGGAGGAAATCTATCAGCAAAGAACCTTATATGGTGGTGCTGATTGTATTCTTAGCTATACGTCACACGGTTCAAAGCAACTCATTTCACAACTAAGGGTTATCTGTCAGATTTTAAAATCCTACATAGTTGTTAACAGGCAGAGATAAAACATACCCCATAAAGACCGGTGGTATTAACAATCAGCTTGAGATCTCTGTCCGTATTTTCTAATCTGATAAAGCTGGCAATTTAAAATTGTCAGACTGGAATTTAACAAAAGCCTTACCAGAAATGATATATGTAGGGTAATTATTATTTTCCTCATGTCTAAGGTCATGCAATAATAGTAATTCCGCTGAGAGGTACGATTCAATTTTCCAATTAATTCGAGCTGGGACTAGAGGAATTAATATAGTCGTAAAGTTTTTATTTTGGCAGACAATCAGTGATTTTCTGACAAATAATGCAGATGTATCTATCACAGAACATTTCCAAACCTAGACTGAAGCCAAAATCCCTTTAGCAGGGCAATGTACATATATTATACCCATTCTGAGAATATGGCTGATTATACACTCTGATTTCGAATCAAATTCCAGAGAATATGTATATAATATAAAAGTAGATTCTAAACCAGTATCAAATTATAATTATTATCGGCTACCAGAACAGAATTAGAAAATTGTAACTTGCAGATAAGAAGGCGTTGAACGCACAGGAGCACACATTGCACAGCATCAGCTCTACTTCATTGAAAGAGCAGATAAATGCAATCATGGCGTCCGATTATTTGTTCACAAGGGCATCGCAAAAATCATTCTGCGTTAGTCTTGGTGCAAATTTAGTTATAGCAGCTTGCTAAGCATAATATGAGGTAAATATTGCAGGAGAAAATATATGAATAATCACAATTTATTAAATGAATAATATATTTTATTTATTTATTTACTAACCACACATAAAATAGAATTATATATTTCCGTTGCGTTTGGTTCATGGTTTTCAATTATATTTCCGTTAATACTGTATAACAACAATGTCATTCAGTGCAGAAAGGAGTGTTACTTTTAGTGAGAAGCATACATTGTTTATTTTCTAACATTAATTTAGTTACAAAGTCGGAGAAGGTCCGGAATTATTTTTTATCTCTCTTCATAGAAAAGCTGAATAGATATAAATAATCACATATTTTGCAATTCTTCATGTACTAGTGATTCATTTCATCTGCTGCGCAAAGGAGTACAATATTATCTTGTAAATTGAAAGACTGCCCCCACCCCATCAGCCATTCTGGCATATTGTCCATAATACTTCAAATCAATAATTTTAATAGTATTTACTATTATTGCAACTTTTTATTATGATCACAATTGTGTTATTATTAAATAATAATAATAATAATGATAATAATAATAAAATAATAATAATAAAAACATTATTATTAGTATTAGTATTATTAGTTGCTATTATTGCTTGTATTACCTTTTATTATAATCAATATTTGTGTTATTATCATTAATATTATTTGTTAGTATTATTAGTATTTAGGTGAGCACTTGACACTTGAGTTCTGAACGTCGAGTGTAAAAAATAAGTCTTGTACTTGAATAAGAATCAAATCTTTAGGATGCATACATTATGTTATAGATTCTCATTTTTTCTTTTTGCGTTTCAGTTTATTTTTGTAAAATATTAGTTTAAATAGTCACGTGCTTTAAAAACCAGATCGTATCAGCCTGTATAATGTAATCTCTTGACTGTCTACTATACTAGAGAGTTTTAGGAGCATATATTCAAATTATTGCCATCATTCGAATGTAAATATAAGTAATACGATGCTTAACAAAAGCGTAAAAGTTTGTTCATTGAAAATGATGTGATAGCATCATAACTGGGATACAAATTAACGACTGCACTCAACATGGTCTTTACTAATTGGCACTTACAATACAATAGACTGTCTCACTGCTCATTTATACACATATATTCAGTTTCAGGATTCATTTTCTCTTGTTTTATTTTTTTGGTCGGTAGAATGTATTCTAAATAATTTATTATAATCAAGTAGAAAACAGATTTTAATGACATTAATGCGTATGTATATTTTAAATTGATTGGCTTTTAATGGGCAATGGTACCGGCCCGTCTGTCCGGAATGGAATAGCATGCCATCGCCCCCACACATCTTCCAGCTATGAGTAAAATAGTGTGATGTTAGCAAAGCATCACTAGGTTGATGTCTTCCTATATGATGTAAAAGGTCCAGGTGAAAAGTCTCCAAGATGAACTATACGACCACGTGCACTGGACAAGTGCATGCGACAAAGTATTACTTTGGTGTAATTTAGCTGCGGTCGTCCAGTATGGATTGGGATTGTCTACGCTAGGCTGTGTCGTGGCATTGACACACTACATGAAGACACTTAGCCATCTTTCCTTACCGATTCGGTCTATGTTTGGGTCAACAATGATTACATCTTCCCATGTACAACAGGACGGAGCTGACAAGTATGCCACGTGTGCCCCCACTACAAAGATCTGTGGAAAAGAAAACAAACACTGAACGTTAGAAACCTTAGGGATATGTTAAAGCTGAAAGAACTCACGCGTGAGTTGGAGAGGTGCAACTGGAACACTTTTGGTCATTGCGTAGTGCGCTTGAAACATTTTGCCACAATGTCAACAGATAAAAGGCATCAGTTATACCTCAGTGAAAAAGGCGATAAACACAACCATGGCGACCGATTTCGTGTTCACAAGGGCAGTGTGTAAATCATTATGTGCTGCAGTCCAGTTTCCAGCAGGCTTATAACCATACGTTCGAGGGCGACTCCAAACGATCCTATTTCGTAAAATATTCGCAATACATCTATTGAAGTTTTTAATCAATGCACATTCAAACGATAGTCTCTAAGCTGAATGAATGGATACAAACTATTCATTTTATTGCCCTAAGATAAGGTTTGATACAAAACACTGGCATCCTTTATTGGTTCTCTGTGCAATCTTATTTTGGCATGGGGCTTTGGTGGAAAATCAAAAAGAAGGAAAACATATAATCCAATGTGCATGTTCCATCGTCTGTAAATTAAATTTATGCAAATTGTTGACTATTAGTCCTCTGAGTCACATATTCTTTGATACGCCGCAATACATTACAACAGACAATCGCCAATTGCCAATCGGTGCTTTCAAATGTACGGTATGTTATATCTCATTTGTGAAATACGCGCCCCAACAAATGCGCATTAGGCTTCTTCAAGAAACTCTAGAGGTATAAAGGTAGAAAACAATGACTCATTCATTGCTTATTGAAACTAATACATTGCTATATATTTCGACGATCGGAATATTTCATTCAGTTAGCGACGTTCTCGTATCTAACTCACTGTTTGCATACCAAAATGCAACATGGCCCCCCCCCCCCCCCAAAGAATGAGATTCTATATTATTGTTGCCGGTCTTAGGCTTTAGTTCCAAAAGTACTTGAAAGTAATAAATAAAATATATTTCCTTTAACCCACCAGTTCAATTCTTGTTGAGGAGTGGACGCATAAATAAAATCAAAGCAGTATGCATATTCATCGGTGTTTGTTTACTTTCGATTTCAATTTTATTTTATCGAGCTTGTGAACAAAACATGGACAGCTTTAAGTGTAAGGAAAATATCAGCATAACAAATCTTTCCTTTTTTCTATTACCTAGTTTGTGCTAAAATACTGAACACAAAAGAACAGTTAAAATCGGAATAAGATAAAGAAAATCGGGTACCAACAACTCCCTATCTCGTGATTTGCATAGCACAATTTGAGCCAGTTGTTCTACTGAATTACGCACACCTAAAGGTTCAATTTGCTGTGAACTATTTCATATTTCGATGAAAGTGAGTTGCGAAACCTATTCACACTAGGTATATGCTATAGCCTACCTCATTTTCTACAAGTATTGCTTGCTCACTACTACGAGTATATTTGGATCAATGACCTGGATTATACCAAAGTCAAATTTCGCACATGATTGTAAGGTCATTTACATTTATATTAGAATAGAAACAACGCCACGGACCATTGTTTTAATGACAACTAATCCTCAACAAAATAAACGTTCAAAACGTTACATCTTGATGTTACGTATACTTGCGTCGTATTTTAGTAAACTCAGTCTCATTTTACTGTATAACACACAATGACAATCGAAATGATCTAGCTTGAATTCATATTTTTTAAGATGCATTTAATGCCATTTTATTGTTTTTACTTAAAATTAAACGAAGCTCAGAACGTTTGCTTATAAACCTAATCACCTCGTTTCTGGAAGGTCAAACACTATGACCAGGTGAGTGACAAAGGCACATGATACAGATAGCACAATGTACACATTAAACAGGTAGGTGTACAATACCTGATAAATGCACAAGTGAGTGTTAATCTTCCTACGCAAGTCACACATAACGGGAGTCAATTAGGTTTTAAGTTCCAATTTAGACATACGACTTATCGTTTTGGCGATAAGGACTGTGTTATGCAATTGGGTTCCATAAACTTGTATTCCTTAAGCAGGGCATCACCATCAGAAAATATCCAATGACACAAAACCACGCAAAATTCCAGTGGTTTACGCCACGCCTATTGGTTCTTTGCTATGATACTATCATAGCTTGCATGTACAGCGTGAGTGATGAAATTCAATAGAGAATATCGCTTAATGTTTATCTATTCACTAAAGTTCGCTGTTGCTCGTTTTGCTGTGCAAATTTTAAAATGAGTAAAACGGTTATCCGAACAGCGACTAAATATTGCGTTCATTACGATTGTGTATTTCTCAAAAGTTGGCGGAATGTTTCATGCAGTTAGTAACTATTTTTAACTGACAGCCATGAAGTTAGCCTAAAGGCAAAAAAAAAACTTTCTAAAACTTTTGGTATCATCATATTAATGTTTATCAAACTAACTGAACATAAAAGCACAGCACATAATAAGGTTGAAAATTGCTCTAGTCATTGCTATTCACAGGTCATAACAAGCGTGTTTCACCTACACGACTTCTTTCTCAGAAAAAAGACAAACTTGAAACTTTGAGATAATAAGTCGAAATATCGAGATAAAACTCGTGATATCCAGTGATTATCTCCACTGTGCATTACGAACATTCCACTTAACACTACACAATTGCTATTAAGTATCTCGACATTTAGATTTGAAGTATTAAACCGTACCAATAGATCGAAATTTTATGTGCTGAAACGAGTATACTCTACTGCACCCAACTGTATTTTAGGGTACAGCATCTAACAGGAATCATATGTTCCACACTGTTTAAATTATAGGGTTGAGGAGAAAATCCCATTATAATCATCATCCAGGCGCGTAACAGTTGAGAACTGCACCAACTCCCCCTCCATGCATACACATTCCTGTTCCATTTTTTTTAACATCTATGGCATAACGTAACTAGTCTTTTACGTGGTAGGAATAAGGTGACATTATTTCCCTATATTTCTCGCAAGTATGACTAGTTACGGCAGCAGATGATTCGTTGGTTATTTTGAAGAAAAAAATGTATTTATTTATATTCTATGCTGGTAAACGTTCACTTGCTACCCTTTATTAAATCGGATGCATTTTATTTAATCCTTTCTATACAAATTATTTGAACGCCGAATCAGATCATCAGTTCATGACATCATTGTATATGACGATCAGTAACAACTCGCATTTTAAGCTCCAGGGATGAACTGACCTGTACCATATTCACACGAAGAAACACGCTGTTCCTTGCAAATTTGAACATGCATGTATAAGCACATGTACAATAATGTTCACATACGAGATTGCATAAGGGTTACAAATTACAATCATCATAACTAGTATATGTGATGAAAAACCTATTGAAGATCAAAACATTGATGACGATAATGATAATTGGTTGTGGTGACTGGAAAAGGAAGACGATGACACGCTTTTATCAATAAAGGTAGACTATTAGTAACATACTTGCCATATATTTGCTAGACGATTTTCCAAATACAAATATAATTAATTTCGCAGTATTTGAAGACGAAATTAAGGGTATTTTTCCATACATAAACATTGACTATTTTTTTAGAATTAATTGTATCAGCTGTTTCTTTGTGTTGGTGGTAGTTTGGGACCTATAGTCTGGCTCTCTCTCTCTCTCTCTCTCTCTCTCTCTCTCATTTTTAAGTAAAGAGGAAGCACAGGCAGGGACACCAAATTTAAGCGACATGTATCTGAAATGCACGAACTGAAATGTTTAAATACATGCCATGAATTTAGAAAAGTGTCAAGTTTTGATTTATTTGCTTACAATAATAACGGGGTTTGAAGTCAGTTTTTCCATCTTATATATCTGATTTATTTACGAAGCAGTGTCCCTACCCCACACATTTCTTTAAAGATTTTAGTGCTATTCATAACCGTCCATTCGTTCTCTGTCCTCATGAAGTTTTTAATGAATTCACATATCCAATCTAGATTTTCACACCAATATCGATATATCACACAATTCTGGCCAATAGTGTTGGCTTATTTGGCTATACTAAAATCCCAGGTGAATCAGATCCCTTTGAAAACGTTTATCGTTCACGTTAGTATCATTTGAAGCTCTACAGTGGAAATCAAGTTAATATGATTACTGCAACATTATCTATTTAGCTAATGCCAAAACTTCGTTTCTTTTCTTTGTAAAATTATACAAGATTAGCCTTATCTACCGTGGGAAACTATTGCGTATGCCAATGTTTTTCATCAGGTTTATTGCGAAATTAAAGCGCTTATATTTTATTTGCGTCTTTTGGTTTTCCACTGGTATTTCTACACCAGTTCACACCATGATCAAATGAAAGCTTGCTGCAAAAAGGGATAAATACTAAGAAGATATTATTTTGCATTTACTTAATGAGCCCTCTATTTTTTATTTGTGTTTGTATTTGCAGTGATACTTGAAGCAATTAAAACGTTACGTTAAAAAATTTAGGCGTCATTTTGATTGGGAAAAATGTTCACTTCCAATGAGCCATCATACAGCTTTGTGACGTAAACAGTTAAAAGTCAGAAAATATTAACAATATGGCGATTTATAATCTGGTCAGGCAATATTAAACCGGTATTTTTAAGAATGAAGCTTTCATAATACACTGTCATGCCAGCAGCTATTTCAACAGATACGTAATTACCTTCAACAAGAAAAATGTTGACAAACCTCACGCGAAATGAGAATTTTAAGTGTTTCAGCCGAATACCCACAACTTTTCACTCAATGCATGCTGTTGTAATCTATTTATAAAGCAGGTAATGTTGAGCCAATAACCGATTGGTCGAACTCTAATCGAGTTATGACATAGACAGGTTCCAGTTCTTTTGACTAATCAGCAATCTTCCTTGTAATGACTTCCTTGTGCAGCCCTCGAGAATAGAGTTTAGACCCAAATTAATTATTTGGTACGAAATTAGGTGAACATTGTCACGGTTGGAATTCTTTCAGATGCAAGTTACTGACGAGATCCTTTTGAAAATTAATTACATATTTATATAAATATTTGATTGTGTGTTTTCTTTGTGCGATAATGAATTATAAAGCAGCATAGTCCTGAAGATAAATGTGATTTCTGGCTAACGTAACAATATAGCCCTGATAAAATTCATACAGTTTTGTAATCCTCTCTCACTCTCTCTCTGTGCGATGGCTGACTGAAAAGGAAACTTATGAAACCTAGGTTATTGAAATGTTCATTGAACATTGTAAGCGGTGTAGTGAAGAAGTGTATGTGTTGAGTATAATGAAGATAATGATGAGTAGCACTTGTTACATACTCGTCCCATGGACAAGTACTTGGAATTTTCTTTCTTTGAACCTGTAACATGTCTGGTTAGTTTACTGACAAACGATGCTGATAGCAGATTGAGTTCTTTACTTTCTCAATTTTTTTTTGTATTCGCTAATAATACCAACACTTGTAATGGAAAAGAAGATTACAACTTTAAATAACAGTTTTAACACAGAGTTCAAGCAGCTATCACACAATATGTTGTAACGATTTTAGCGGCAATTTTAATTTTATTGATCATACCATGCCGAACAAATAGGAACTAATATGAACTAAATACTGTTCTAAAGGACACAATGAGGCAGAATACATTTCCATTCCGACACTCTTTACAACTGACATGCCTATAATTTAGAAGTCAGGATTTCATTTGGAACTATAAACAATGAAATATATAAGACAATCAATTTTTTTATAAATATATTTATTTATTTATTTATAATATCACCGTAAATATCACAAAGTTAGATATTAACATTTACCATAATTCGTATCGTTCATAACTCTGATGAACATCTAATGTTTTATGTAATATCGTAAACGAAAACCTTTGCAGCTAAAGGTTGTACTTGTTCTGAATGGCTTTACATTGGAATGTTGCTACATTAATATTCAGTGACCAAGTATAAAAAGGAACAACATACATTTCATTTCTGTTCTCTAGAAGAAATAACAATAAATTTTACATTAACTATGTTTTTTTGAAATTTGCATACGTTATTAAATTATTTAAATTCATTGAATCTACTGCTAAAAGGGTATTTCCATCATCTGTATGGGTCTTTCTGGTAGATTACTGATACGAAATTCATTGGTCAAATCAATCATATCATTAATAATAATAATAATAATAATAATAATAATATTATTATTATTATTATTATTATTATTATTATCAATATTACTATTATTGATTATTATAGCTTTTCTTTAAAAAAACGTACATGGTAAAGGTCTCCTTGATGTCTGCTTCAATCAAGAATGAACACTCAGTTCATTGAGATAAAATAACTAACCACAATAGTCTCTGCCATGCAACTATTAAGCCTTAGACTCTCCGTTTATGGTTTAGCTGCAATATATAAATCCTTTCATTTGTGTCCGCTACAAAATCTAGTGCTTTACCTTTTGCGAGTATATGCAGTCTCCTCTGCAAATGATACGCATCTTTTTTAATTGTTAAATCTGTTTTCATTTATGTTTGTTAATTAAATCTATGAACATAGTTATGACTTAAACATGAAGGATAGTTTAAATGAAAAAAGTGGAGCACAACAAACACAGCATAGTTACTTTCTAGAACAGTGAACACACATTATCTTCAAACGAGTGGGAAATGTAAACTAAGTGAAATGAGGAACCAGCAAGAGATATTTCAATCATTTCAAAGTATTACAGCAAATCTAAGTCATTATTATGAATTATTACCATTACTGCCGAACATGTCGTTTGTTCTATCACACATTTATATATATGTTCCCCTTCCCGTTGGTTTGCGTGACAAATTTAACATAATTCATAATTGCAGAGATATTATCGCACGACACAGGTGAAAATCAGCCATTATCGCTTTTTTACTGAATTTCGCTGGAATCCTTTTAGGGTTGCTGAGACACACACAGAGAGAGAGAGAGAGAGAGAGAGAGAGAGAGAGAGAGAGAGAGAGAGTACGTGATTTCGATGAAATTATGTCCCATGTTAAATTCATTTAGAAGACAGCGATTATTAATTTTTGTTATTGTTATTTTATTTAATTGCTAATGATCAATCAGTTGAAATTTCATTAATTCATTACAGATTTAGAGGATATAGAAACGACGGCCTACTGCTGAAACAAAACCTAATGGGGAAACAATATTTATATATTCAGATTAATGTCCTGTGGAGGAATGACAATTTGATAAAGCAATAGTATTGGAGTTACAAGTTGCTCAATACCAACATTTTAAAAACCATGCAATGTAAATATATTCCGTATACTACTTAACAAAACAATTAAAATGCAGCCATTGAGAAATCCGTGGTAGTATGGTATCCTACATAAAAATAAAGACTGCACGCTCACTGATAATTCATGACTTCGTTTTTTTCGGCAATGCAATTGATTCTGGGTTTTGTGGATGGATTGAAAACAATGCAAAGTAGTCTACCTGAAGACACAAAGCCGGGAAGAAAGAAAAACATTGCCGCCTTTTCTGCAAGGTATTTCTAGAGGCACATACACATAAAGGCATAAACACAAAAGAGTGACTCGTGCTAAACAATAACTATTTACAGCTATGTACAGATAAGAAAAACTATCAAAGATAACGAGGGAGAATAAAAAATAAATATAAATATTTATTAGTCTAGGAAGGTTAGATTATCTACAAAAGGCAAACGAGGTTTTCACAAACAAATTAGCTCAGTACAGGTAAGCAGTTTAGGGTGGCTTAGCTAACTGCGTCATTGCGAAAATATCGTGTTTCATATGGCGCCAACTATCACTGGGGATTGTTTGTGTCTATATTTATATCATTACAAACCTACCGTTAGAAGACACTGAATCTAAATATGGACAGAGTATGTATATAAATAAAGAGTATGTATATATGCACTGGAGTCCAATGCCACGGTGGAAAAATATTGTCCCTTAGTTACAGATTAAAAGAAACGTTCTAGGAAGTAAATGGAAGAAAATAAATTGAACGCAAAATAACACATTGGAATAAAACAATATCCAACATAAAACGATTTACGCTAGCGTAAGGACATTTATGGGATGTGTGATTGGGTCTACAATTTCCCCTCCAGATTTGTCGGGTAACGCGCTGTCAAGGGCCAATATATTTAAAGCTTTTAATCACATGTTCTGCCTAGCCAATCGCAATACTCTCGCTCCGGTAACGCGCGGAGGGATTCTCTCTGATAAGGACTGCGGCTTCAGTTGAGCCAATTTCCTTATGGGGCGCGGACGTGTTTCCTTTGTTCTGTAGAAATTTTCCCCACCTCCACCCCATCATACCTCCTTGTATATAATTGTTACATGTTATATTGTTGTTGATGAAGTCTGTTTATTGTTGATTTTTATGTTTGTATTTGTTGTTATATTTTGCTTTCTCCATTTATTCGGTTTTTAGGCTGTTGCGCCGCAGTAATCTCCTACAAGGTTATACGGCTTCTACAGTATCGTTGTAGTATAATACCGCTCGTCTCAGTGTTCCATGTGTTAGCACCTTTACTTGATATGTTTTGTTCAAAGTTACATTGCTGTAAATACATAGTTTAGGTAGAGTCTGCTCAGTACATAACAATCATGTTTACGGCGGTTGTAGCCTCAAAAAATGTCTGTATTATATGCTATGTCTCATTGTTCAATTTCTTAGCACGTTTACGCTATAGGCTTTGTCCACGTAGTTATGTTATGCTGTAAATACATAGCAAATATTTGGTTCACTAAGATCATTTATGTTTAATACAAAGTCACGAAAGTGGCCAGCATCAAACACAACGTTTGTCTTTGTTGTAGTTATGTACCCATATACTTTGACTTTGTAATATTTGCACGACTGACCTAGGGTATTCTGTCATTTCACTCTCTATCTTCCTCTTGACTCTATCGATGTCGGAAAGAGTAGGCTGGTGCAGGTACATTTCATTTTACAATCTCGTCAAACAAGTTAATAATACAAACCATCGTTCTCATTCACTTTAGTTCTGACAATAACTTGCACCCCTCTTCTACATGTGCAAGAACACATCACATAAAAGTACTTTGGAAGCTTAACCTTCCAACGGCAACTCGTTTCAGTGTCTGTGTTGGCGACAATTGATATAAAGTGTCAAACACATAATATAAATTGAAGTAATAAAAAAACCTCGGAAAAAATGATTCCACCCAAAAGTTAAAACATCTTATTACAAGACAAAAGCTAGAAGGTACATGTTTAAATAGTAAGAATTACCAAAGATCTTACAATTAAAATTCTCACAGTGATACAAATGAGAAACCACAAAATGCAAGATGAAATGAAATACCTGATAATAAAAGGATAATATAGTAATATGGAATAATAATAATAATAATGATAATAATAATAATAATAATAATAATAATAATAATATTAATCATAATGATAACAATAATTTATTGTTATAATAAAATAATGTATTATTATTATTATTATTCAAAACAACTTAGAAAAGTGAGGCGAACACACTCTCAAGAAACATGAGTAGGTGCAATAGGTTTGACTAGAGTTTTTTTGTTTAAGTTACATTAGTGATTTGTTTACATCTGCTGTATCCAGTACGTTTTCTGTAATGCCATGTTTGATACCAGTCCGTCTATGATATGACTTAATGATTAGTATTTTCATGGATTAGAACGAGTGTCTGGCCGAATTACAATGAATGGGAAATTATGCTTTAACGTTGTGTCTGGCGTTAATAGGTGAGTATTAATTCTCTTTCTGAAGTGAATTCTTTCGACAACGTGTATGGTGGCATATATATTATACATCTGGATATCAAAGACGTTTTTATTGAACAATCGATCCTCTGCTTGACATTGTAAGTATCCCCTGTTGATCACTGTTGAATCGGATATTTGTGAACAGATGAAATAACGTCTGTCTTTAAACTTTAGCACTCTTGCTCTGGTATTGTGATTGAAATTTAGATAGGTGCTCATAAAGGCTTTTAATTTCCTGTGCTGTTCAAAAAGAAACAAATATATGGGTCTTTGATGACCTCTCTTGGATGTGCAGAGGTGTAAAAATGTGCCATGTTTCCGGACAATGTTTCTTATGTTTGGGCCATTTGTTGGTACGTCGTTACCAGAGGGATACGGGTGTTAGACCTCTTAGTGTTGAACTCGAGGGTACTATTTAGGGTCGTGGTCTTTGCCTTTAGTCAGATTTAGAAATGTAATCTTATTTCCCATTATTAAGTTATCATTTGAGTACCCCAAGTCTTGTGCTGAACATATCATTTCGGCAGATATATTTGGTGTGAATACGCAGGCCAAACGATGGCTTTTGATTACATCTAAGGATTGATAGATGGTAAGTATTCTGATGGACGTCCACCTATTTTGAATAAAAGAGAGTTTCACTTGTTTCATACTGTACTATGGTTAGGGTATCAAGTAATATATTTGACATATCTGAAGATGACTTGTAAATGTGATGGTGGAATGGAACATGTTAGCAAATCCAAACCTTTTGGGAAATAGTTCTAGAGTTTCTACTCATTTGATATCCACGGCATCAATAAATCTGCACTACCTTAAAGGTCTGAAGAGTGATAGATTCAGTAGAGATTGATCTCACTTACAAATAATTATGTTAGCATACCAGGATGTAAATTGTGTGTTAAAGGCTGTACGATTGACTTGAAGAAAAAAACAAGAATGGGTGGAGGTGTTGTTCAGTATATTTTATGACGAAATGTGTCAATCGAAATTATCTTAAGTTGATATCTTCCTTAAATATTTGTTTGATTCAGTTTTGAGTATATAGTGCTAACCTTCGAGAAATGTTATTTACCTCCTGTGGCACGTAAGAGGGTTTTAGCGAAATGTGTTTATGTGTATGTGATTTGGAATTTTAACGCAGCTAGAACAATTTGTAAGTTATATCGTTACGATGTCTGCATAGTGGCAGTTTATAGTGATGTCTAGCACTGGGGCATAATGCCGCAAACATGTAGCATGATGTCCCACCCAGACACATTCTCCTGATAGCAGACCAATCAGCCCTAACACTAACCTCTGTATCCTGAGCACAAAGTGGGGCAGCTGTTGGTACAATTTGTACACGTCTTTGGCATGATTCGGCCGGGGTTCAAACCCGCGACCTCCAGCACCCAAACATGTTTATTTAAGTCATAGTTTAGGAGTTGAGTTTTCGGATTGGAAATTCCGGGTGTACCTGATATTTCCGTGCTATTTACTAAAAGTCAAGTAAAAGCTCTAACCTAGCTTACAACTTAGTTTTTAAAATGAACATTTCACTCTCATACTGGTCCTCTTATTGTATCGTAGGTTGTTTACATCAGAAGTATTAGTTCCTATCTTAATATCAGTGGTCGAATCGGTCATTTAGTTTTAGTCCGTTATACTTTGACAGGATTCATTTATTTAAATTCTTCATTAAAATTTTAGTGTTCATCGATACTTTCGGACTAATTCCCTATTTTGGGATTACTGTAATTTAAGTTAAGGCATTCTCGATTATGTAATTATTGTACATCGAAACTATTAACACATATACACATTTAAGACACTTGGTATATCAGCACATTCAATATTGGAATCCATTCGGAACACCACCGGAATTTGTTCCGAACACTTTATACTTTTTAGTTTTAGTATAAAATTTAGGACTATTTTAGATTAAATTCCAAATGCTCTACGTTGTCTTTAAGTTATCATTTTGTATTCAAGGGAAAATAGTTATTGAAGTCTATATAAAGTTTTGGGTTTCACGCTTTACTGATACTTACTTTAAGATCAAATAATCGTGACGTAAAGTTGGTAGCTAATCAGGGATACAATTTGCGTTCAATTATTTCAGTACACAAAATTTCTTTTAAAATTGAAATTGATTTTATGTTGGGATTATCCTTGTTCCTGGTAAAGAGTTTAAATTCACACGCTTAATAATGAAACATACAAAAATTATCAGTGTCATCGATTCTAAAGAGAAGTTCAACGACAGAGAAAACGAGGAGAGACAGATGCATATATAAGAAATATAATCGCAATGGGAATTAAAATCATTAAAACTGACAAGAGGGAAAAATGACACATTTGTAGGCATATGTTCATGTTTGAATGTAGCCATAACTATTAGACTAGAACACACTTTTAAAGGAAAAAAGTAGATAAATATTATCCACATTTTGAGAAAAATTGATGAAAATTTGCAATGGTCAACATAGCACTGGACTTTTTATATTAAATAGTGTAGTTATTGGCAAAGCTCGTGAAGTTGACAATTCACTGTCCGTACAAAAAGTGCTACTTATGATGTGGTTAAGGAAGGTTTTTTGACGGGTTATGGAACTTCGTCTGAGGTATATCGACACATGTTTAAAAACTGTCGACGAAAACCCTATTGGCGGTATTCAGTCAAGAATGTTGGGCAAGACTACTAAAATATCCAATAGCTCATCTGAGTGCACGATTTCAAAACTTATTGACGTCAACTTTAAAAAATGATGCTCGTACAGATGAAAGATTGATGAAAGTTCGTTTACGCACAAAGCTTCACTAGCCAATAGGTTTCTGTCTCCAGCAGGGTTTTCTTTGTAACATGATTCATATCAGTTTCATACTAGTTCTTCCAAATTCCAGTCTGGATAAGACGGATCAGAAATCCTTATCTCTTCTTACGTGCACTCATTGTACGAAGACAGTGCACATTGGATTTGATTCCACAGATTGAAAAATAAGCAAAAGACTAAAGGCAGAGATATTCCAAGTGAATTAATTTCTAAGAGGCCAAGGTCACGGTCATATAATGAGGGCAATATATTTCATGGGCAAAGTGAACCCCAGTTTCATTTTATTATCGTGAATTATTAGCCTTATAGATCGAAATATTCTATATCAATTATTGTTGATTCTGCCAGTAATATCGTTATTATTACATTATGAGACTAAGGAGCTTTACACCGTCTTTTCTTATAAGATACTTTGCCTTTATCTTAGAAGTCTTCTTCTGGTGGAAGAGTTCTTATTTAGAGACTAGAGTCTGGCTTTTTTAATATTCCTCCCCGTTGTGTCAGTTTGTTATCAGACGTAATCTCATGACCCGTGATAGTCAATGACCAAGCTGGAAGTAAGGTCGTGGTTAATCCATTTGTAACTGACACTCATAGTTTGGATCAAAAATTTGATCCTGCTGAGATTGAAATATATGACTTACACCATGCCTGCTCAGTTACAAGACCTATGGCAAAAGAGCTCTTGAGAATGAATTATTGCTTGCACTTTCAGTATCAATTTATGTTTCATTAACATCGCTATCACAGATTCAGCGTTGAGAGGCCTCAGAACACTCAGAAGAATCATCACTGGTCAAATTCATATCCACTGGTGAGTAGATTTTCTGTCTAATCCATTTCGCTGTAACTTCAATTGATTAACAATACCTACCTCAGTTGAATCCATACTGCAAATAATACTGGTGATTCGGTTTACCGATTATATCTCACCATAGTATAAAGAAATCCGCATTGACTTGTTCAGCAACTTGTGTTACATTTTTGTGTGTTCAGGCGATTAAACTTGAGCTCCCAACTTTACCTTTAAGGCATCAACAGTCAGCATCTATGATATAGGGTACTTCCGGTTTTCTTTGCACCATTGTAAACTACAAAATGTGATACGAGTTTAAGGCATAATCGTACTCTGTGGTCCATGATTAATTCCATGCGATTTAAGTCATGTCCTTAAAGCAGTTAAACGATGTACATAACTCTTGTCCCTTATTTGACGTAAAGAATCGAAAAACTACTTTCAGTGGATACTATTTAATTATACGACCATCGGCTGCAAGATAAGATTCCCATTTAAAAAATAATTTGCAACGCAACGGTTCCATGTTTTAATAAAACTCGTTGACAATGAAATGTCAGCTTAGGATTGTTGTGCAAGTATATTCTTGTGCTTGACTATATTATTCCGGTAGTAATTTATTAGGAAATATTTTATGAATTCGTAAATGAGAGCTGCTTGTACAACAGCATGTGAGGACATCAAATGAAACACACTCTTCATCTCTTAAAAATGCTTTTAGTGGTTATATATATTAATCACGAAACATTTCGCTAATTGATTACCATTGATGATATTAACCACTCCTACTATATTCCAGCGTCATTTCAATGCTGTCATCATCATCATCATTTGTTTCGTTAACAATATTTGATATTTCCACTTTTATTGTTTATTGGAAAATACAGAATAATGATGTTTCGCTACTTGTTCTGAAAATATTGGCCTAGTTAACATCGTTTCTGTTTCAATATTGTTCCTTAATTTAATAATCTATCAATATGTTGCAACATTGTACTCGAACGCTCACATAGCATATTTTTGAACCTGAATGATGTATTTTAATGAAACAATGACTGAATCTTTAAGGAAACATTTAGTACATCCCACACATTTGGTGGTTAAAGTCAAGTTCGTATATCACAATAAATTATTTCAAAATGCTATGCACATTTGACTGGGAATTTGTTTGCTAATATGTAATACAAAAATTATGTAATGCAACCTATTTTTCTGTCACAGTTGATATAATGTATTTTCTGCCAGCATACAATATTTTCCGCAACATATAATAATCTGGAACAGAAAATATCCAATCTGAATAGTGCCGATTATTAATCCTATTTATGTATCAGTTACAAAATTGTGTAGTATAGCCGCAGTCAGTTATAGAGGCCTGACTGAACATTTTACCATCCAGATCATTTTTATCATAAACGATCTCAAAGACGTTACTATATCAGTGTCTTAATGCGGGGTTTGCCGCTTTTAATCTAGGACATCGCCTTCTGTAAATCATAAATGAATCCAGCATAGTCGCATATTGATCACTTTCAAGGATAATAATCTGCTGATTACCCACACACAACTCACGTTTCACCACTATAAATAAATATCATGGTGGATATAAGGCCGAGACCTATATCAAACGTAATCGCAGTCCAAAAGCCCTATTATCACACTATTAAAGTAAAGACCAAGCCAGATGAAGTGACGGAATAAACCAAATGATTTGAACGATGTTACCTATGCAGAGAGAACGAATAATATATTGAATACTTATGACAAAATAAGTTTCACTTTAAAGTTTTTGAATGGAGGGAATAAGGACAAAAATTAAAAATTTGTGAGGAAAATGTATCCATAATTCTTATTTGCATGGATGGATCTAATAGTACAATAAGAGTGCGACATTATTAAAACAATATGCATTAATATACGTTGATTATTGCGTTTTTATTTATTTAGCATAATATGTTTGAAAAAGTGCACAGGGAAGTCGTAAACGCCAGTAGAGTAATACGACTTAATAGCTATGTAAATTTATTGCTCAGCCGGTCGGCTATTGTATATAAATGATCTTCATTTGCAGATGCAAGGGATACAATAACAAAACCAATCAGCCAACTCCAGTATGAATAATAACTGTAATTATTTAAAAATTGATTGTGCGTGATATCTTGCAATAATTTATAGCTATTCATAAAATAAATATTTGCATACTACTCCGAAACATATAACGGTCGCGATTTCGTGTCTAGCATGACCTTAGAGATTGACACGTTTTGCATTGCCAACAAATTTATTCGTTCATGTTACAATCAACCACTGACTGTTGCGCTCCCAGATTTTCACGAGTGCTTTAGATGTTGTAAAACGCCATTTGAAATCGATTATTCCTTTACAGATCAGGCAAACAAGTTGAAAGAAACTGAGTTTTCACTGAAACTTTGTTTAGAAAGAATAAATCAAATCAAATAACCGCCACTGTATGATGTTGACTACATTTTTAACTTGCAACTTTACACAAGTCAACGAAATTATATTGCCAACCGAAGGAGTACCTGTCAGATTCGTTATAACTTGAATGGTCGCTACAATGAATTTGCGAAGGGAATAATGAATGAAATAAACAAATAACTCATCAAATATTTTATGATCACAGTATATTCTTATCAAAAATAAATAGAAAAACCCAAAACAAGACAAGGTAAACAAGAAACAAAAGAACAAAATAAACCCGCTTCAAATGGTCATTATTAAACTATTACTGAATTTTCTGATTTTAATAAATAAACGCACGGCAACACATTTTTTGCCTCATTTCTAACAATATGTCATATTCTTCCTACCACCAACACGAACGTTTACTTAGTTCAGTAGATTAGATCTGGCAATCGAGGAATCAGTACAATTGTAAAACGGATATTTCAATATGGTAGCTTCATTGTCTGATAATTATAGGAGATTTTTCTGTTAGAGATAGAACACTTCCAAATCCAAATTGGAGCCAAGAGTCCCAAACCAGCTCACCAGACATATCGACTATACTTTGATTTTGATTGAGAATATGGTTATTTTTGTCTAATTCCATCATAAATGTGTACGATATGAATATGAAATAAAGGCATAATCTTGATTGCTCGACAACGTATGCAGTAAGTGACTATCGCAAAGCCTTTAATAACCAAACATATTAATGTCAGTTTGTATTATTAGTTGGAGCACTTCTTTCTAATAAGTTATATATCTCTGCTAGATGAAACAGAATCCCGAAATTAACGAAACCGATCTTTTTTCTAATATAACACTCTAGTAGAAAAAAAATCAATGGTAACTGTCTGTTTTAGCTTTGCGGACATTGTCACTCTTGCAACTCAATTGTATTGTCTTATTTCAAAAATCAAAACATGAAACATCTTTTAATCCTGCATAAAAAATGAAACGCGCACGCACATAGGCACACACATATATATGTCAGAGGGTATTTTTCTACCAGAAAAACTGACGATGAATATTGCTGTAAGTCGATGGGATTTATGATTTAGAGAAGGAAAAGGAGTAACGGCTATCTGCATTATAAATGTAACGTAAGTACATTACTAACGAAAGTAGGGACGTTATAGCGGACGTATAACTCACTCCCAACAGGTACATATTGCACATACGAGCAAAAAAAAGGAACAACCCATGAATATGGCTCACCGACTGAATTACCGTATGTATCCAAAAGTAATCACACTTTAATTAGTATCTGTATGTGGTATCAATGCCCATATGCGTTGTGGTGAGAATTTTATATTGATTTGGATCTGTTAATATTTTTGACACTTCTCCCTGTAAAGCAATCATTATATTATTCATTTGAAGTAGAAACAAGCAATACAACTGAAATCGGCTAAATATGTAAAAAAAAGAAAACTTAATCTCATCCGAATAAATATAGTAACAATAGATACCTTTACATTTTTCTTCAATTGAAATAAAACATTCTTTAAAATATCATTATCGGCTGAAGAAGTATTTTCCTGAAACATATACATACTAAATAGATAATCTTTTAAATTAAAATTTAATGTACAGGAACATACCTTTGGAGAGAGTTTGGAGCTATTAAATATTTACCAATATGTGACAATATCCCCCCTGAATGTGACATCAATTAATCTCCATAATATTCAGCTGATTTCCGTTGTGGTGTTCAGCATACTTTAGGTAGGGCATGCTCCGTTCGGGTGATAGTTGTTTGAGCAATAAATTGGTTCTGTGCATTTTGAGGAGGTATGAAATACTGAGTCGTTTTGAAAGTGAATGAATAAGAAATGTATACCGCGGTTTTTCTGAAAACACCACGATATGTACCGCGGTATACCGCAATTATATTATAGACAAGCAATGTTAAATTATTATGGTAATTGACTGTGGTTCTTTCATTTTTAAATGTCCGGATGTCTAAAAAAGGATAAAATATATGCATCCGAGTATTTAAAACATATTGATAATTCTGAGAAAAAATATATGGGCTAAAATGAAAACCACAGACTAACCAACCAAAATAATATGCCATTAACTTAAAGTAGATGATTTTACCATCATCATTTGAAAACTCTAACTAACGTGATATGATTTAGCTTACACTATAGCTCACACCATGCAGAAGACATTGATCTAATTTTAGAGAGCTTGTTGAAAACAAATAATGGGAATTATTGAAATATCATACAGTTTACTAGCTACACTATGAATATAATCAGCGACAGAAAGTGGGATGCTAACATCTTGCCAAGAATATTATCAGAGATGTCCAATAGCCATAAAACGCCTTGCCTTAAGAGGCGAGGAAGTATTTGGTGGACTAGAAAATTCACTTACATAAAACAATGCAAAATGGAAACGTGCTTTTAATATAAATAAATTCGTGAAAAGATTTCTCGGGATTTCCCGTATATTTTCTACTCAAGGAAACTGCCGATGTACCGGTCCATCGAAAACAATACTGTGGTACATACCACCGGAAGAAAATACCGCGGTAATTTGGTTTACCGGTAATACTCCGTACCTCTAGGTTTTGTATATCCTACTCAAGCTTCCGACTCTGTCTTTCCCGCTGGCCTGTATTGTACCATTAACCCCTGCACCTTTGAGTTGTGTAGGTATCCTCATGTGAATACTCGAAGGTATATAAGGGATCAACATATTTACGTAGAGTGTTCGTGTGGGACCAATTCTATTCTCTCTTTTTTACCCCGACGATTGGTATAACAGAACTGGGTTATTCAATGACATTATAAATATATTTTTCCCACTTATCAGACAGTTTTGCTAACATATTGCACCAAATGTTTCTTACCAGGACTCCGTGAATCTTTTGTAGAATGAGTTCCCAAACTGAAAGGCCTTTTTTGATTTTGCTTTTGTCTGGAAATTTATATACTGCTACGGAAGCTGTCTTGTTCTCAGATTCAAACCTACTTTTCTGTCTTTAACTGTGCCCTGTACCATGTACGTTATTATTTGGCTTTGTACATGCAAGATAAGATAGCTATCATTGGTTAGTCTGGTTATCGAACATCAGTAGTTCTTTCAAAGTAAGGTCACGGCATATAATTAGTTAGTGTCTCCTTGGATATTGGATGTTCGATAATGAAATCCATCCATTGGCATACCCTAGTTTGTTCCTTTTCCAGACATTGTGTTTTACGTCCTAGGTTACCATCCGTAAATTGTCATTTTTTGGTAGATCATTCTGAGGCATAATGTTAAGTAATTTTAATTTGCATGATTTGTTAGTTTTTATCATTGTTTCATGTATAAATGTAAATCATAATCGCCCGTGTTCAGCATTGAACTCATCATGTAACCAACTAACGTCATTAATTCTGTAAACAAGATAATACACAGATTATACTTCTCAGTGAGTGTCGGATCTGAAGTTGATCTTTCTTCATTTGCAGTAAATGCTAAGTCATCACTTATACATTGCAGTTTTGAATGCTAAGGACTAACGCGAGATATCAAGTTTCACCTGATTCTAAAACTTGTGATTCAGTTAATGAACATTTGATTGAATTGGACAGAACCATTTCACTATCTAGTCGACAATGTACAAATGCGGACTGAAAGTCTAACTGTGTTACTAAAACGTTTGTCACTGCTGTCTCTATAGCCTTTACTTTTCTTCCGAAACCATAAATATTCGTTGATTCACCTGGACCCGAGCATCCGGTGACAATGTCGACCTTACATGCATTGATTCTCCATTTATCAAACTGTAAAAATCCACATTCCTTCCTTGTCTTACATTATTTCATATTCTGAAGAAGAAAAAAACAAAAACAATTGTCCTTAAACGTATGAAAGCATCCCCTTCAAAAAAGGTAAAACAAACAAACAAATTCCAGAATAACATTTATACCTACTACAATTTCAGGAACAGATTTGTGAAACATTGCACTGGATAAACCCAAGACGGAACATACAGAGTCTAGATTAAGGGAGGGAACCAAAATGTCTGCTACAATGTATCCTAGATACGGTAGCTAATTCCCATAACAATGACAATTTGAAATCAGAACTACTCTGCAATCTTGTTTGTTTGATAAGCTGTTGTTGAATTCCGGGCAAGTATTAGCCATCCAGGAGCCACTCAGTACAAAGGATGTAGCCCCTATGCCACAAATGTATATTTGATCTCCTTTGGTTCTCTTGGCTAATGTATCTATGAGCGTGGGTTTTATGTTTATATTAGCATAGCAAATGCATAACTAAACATTACCAATTTGGATCTGTTATGTTCCATAAATGTTTAATAAATTACATTAACACAGGCCAACGTAATCTCCCAAAGCCGTTATACTATTATATGGTATTGGATCCATTGTCTGCAAGACCAAGATCATTATCTAAACCAGCATTCATCTCCTGTGAGGTTTACTGTAGGGTCTGAACATTACCTGCATTCTCTTCCAAAGATTTCATTCCATCCATTTATGCAGACATCTTTTTATTATAAACTGTCAAACGTATATGTAGCTTGCAATCCATAGCAGTAACACCCTCATCTTCATCTTCTTTATCTTTGCAAAATGTCTGTATCAGGACTTCACACTGACTGACATGTCCACAAAATAGGCGTCAGTTTTCGCAAGTATATCTGACACAAAAGCGCTTTATCTCAAATGTACTAGGAACTGCGTAGCATAGTAATTTGTAATAACCTGTAAATTAATAAATGTCGTGTAATACTATATATTTTTGAATGCTGGCATGCATGTCAATATTCTTTGTAACTTTTAGTATATGGTTGTGTATAATTTATAATTTTTTGGTCATTCCTGTAAACTATAATGCTCATCTATAACCAAGATATCAGATACTTAAATACTATACACGGGTATAAAATTCTCTTCTAAAATATTAAGAGTGTAGATTGAGTAGGATCCATAAATAATTGTCGATGCAGATATTTGCGATCGTAAATAATAATATTAATAATAATAACTGTTGCCAGATTTTGATTAATTTCTCAAAGACTTGTGACGTTCAAGTGGATGGGTTAGATCATGTTGATTCCTTTACAACATCCGCTATTCGCAAAAAGTCCGGTAGCTAGTAGAAATGAAATGCATTTTCATCACTTTTGCTTGTACGTGGATTTAGACAATACTTTGTCAGACTTGTTTCTTACGTTTTTGACGTTACATCAGTATTAATACTTACTGAATGTTGGGTTCAAACTATTATTTGAGAAGAAACATTTATTTGTTTGTATTATTTATTGGAACTACAAAGTACTCATTGGACTAAAACTTTATTCTGCGATTATTGTAAATTATTCAATGGAGGTCTAGAAAATATGCCATATTCTATACACCAAGACTGTTGGAAGACCAGTATATTTGAGGTGTCGCAATTCATTCGGAAGATTCGATTCTTTTGATTTTGAATCGAATTTGTTAGGATTATTTTGGATTTAATTCGTAATACCGTAAGTTCCGCCTATACTTTTTATTTTATTACTTTTACAATTAAAGAACTTGTTACATTGTAGCATCCTTGTTGGTTTGTCTTCTTTACGTTACTTAGTATTTGACCATATATTCCTAACAATGCTTGTTACGAATCTATTTTCCCAAACTAAGTAACAGAAAAACAAATCCGACACGTTTTGTAAAACTTAACAAACAATTTAGTTGTCAAAGTTATGCATTCAAATGTGAGAGAAAATTACAGTATTATGCAGTGAATCCAAAATAATTCTGATAATCTTCACACGAGTGGAACGAAAATATAACTTCATGAGATCTCAAATGCATGTTCGAATGGTGTGAGGACATTTGAAAAATGTTTATATAGAATTGTAAACATTCGGATACATTTTGTACTTGGTATTATTTCGGGGCAGCGAGTACACTAGGACCAATGCGTCGAAGCTATGACCCTTTCATGATTCCATAAATCGATTCCATGCATCGAATATGTGCACATACCATGATAACATACCAGGCTCTTGTGAGTTACTTGCTCTAAGTTTAAGGTAACATTATTCATCAAAACTAAATTCTCTCCCTCTCCCACATTCGCCATGGAGTGCACGTTTGAATTCAATAAAAAAGAGAAACCAAATTATATTTGGTTCAAGTGTGCAACATCTTGCAGTCATTTAGAAAGTGTACTTAATTAAGTAAAGTATAAACAAAGAAGTGTTTACAAAACTATCAAAACTAATAAACAGTAATCGCTATCTAAGACTAAACAAAATAAAACAAGTTCGACATCAAACTCAGTCACACAACAATCACTTCTAATTCTTGTCAAGCTAACACCACAGGGCCATTCACAATACGTTGTGCATATGTATTCTCTATCTGACACAATTTATAAAGAGCTTAATATATATTAAAACAAAATATGATTATTTCAAGTTTACTCAGTTTAGGTTTCAACACAACTATGTATGTATTGATGAGTTTTCTATAACATGTGCAAACAATTATGTCGTTGCAAAATATGTCTTATATAAAGTTTTCTCCAAGACGGGTTATATCGGCGATAGATAAATATACAACGTAATCACTATATGTGAAATCAAAGCGCGCATAATGTTCTCATTGAACACAAATATGTTGGCTTTAAAACAATTTGTAAAATTAAATAGGCTTTGTTGTAATTTGCATTGCCTGCAGTATACACTGTATGAATCCATCGAAACCTTTTCATGACACAACCTTAAAGACTATACTTAGTACAGTTCTACATGTGTAATTTCACCAGTTCCAAGAGAGACCTTAAACAAATCATTATCGATAGTCAGGAGAACCTAATATACAGTTCTTCGATGGAAGGATCCGTTAATGTCAATTTATGTAATACTAGGCTGTCATATTTTTTAATCAACCCATCAAAATATACAATTGCAACTGATTTCTCATCAGCAGTTTTAATCCTCCAAAAAGCTCCCAGGCCACGAATGTCATTTCATACTATTCAACACTGTGCGTTGGTCCTGTTGTACCGGTCGCATTCCCAACTTATCAAACGTTTCTGTGACAGAAAGGATGCACATATTTGACATAACATATCTTAGTTTATTAAATTGAGGCTTTTTCGAATTCCTCATTTACCACTTGGAAAAGCCAAACAAATTGTCTTGACGCAAAATTTAAATGTGGATGCAATTCGTTCATTTGCGTCTTGATACTTGTTGTAAATTATTTAATGGAGGTCTAGAAAATATGGCATATTCTATACACCAAGACTGTTGGAAGACCAGTAAAAGGGTTTCTAGCGAAACGTATGTGTGACATTGTACATATCACTATACCGAATACACTTGTATGTCTTTTCGAAATTACGGCAACATTAGTATAGATATGATATAAAGAGACTACAGACTCCAAGCAGTCTCAGTGAAATCGTTCTAATTAAGTTCAGTTGCAGCTGATTTTTCTTATATCACACTTTGCGTCATAGTCAAAATCGTGAGACAGAAAGACATGCCTCTTTTTTAAAATATTTACCATCTTTGCACCCTAGAAATTTAATTTTAGATATTTCTATGTGTATTGTGGTCAATAGAATATAGTGTTTTGATCAATTTTCTGTTGATATACACTTTAAATTCCTGACACATATTAAATCCATTGGTAATGTTATTCATGTCCTACTGTTCAGAATAATAATTGAAAATTATATTACTGATTTTAAATGGTCTTTCTTTATAAGCATTACAACCTTTGAAACGGCAAAGGTAACGACTTGGTAATGCCATATTTTCCAGTGTACAACGTGCCAAACAATGACTTTCATATAACCAGATCTACCATCGCATTGGATACATTGCATAGTCCGATCTGGCTGTACGTGATCAAAGGCAACCGTTGGTGGAATTTAATAAATGTAAACAAGCATGATCTATGTCCTTCTTCAGGATATCTTTCTTTCAACACATGAGGTATCGTATCATGTTTCGTTTTCAGTACTGGCCAATTCTCCGAGTCTCAAATAAATCGCCTGTTAAATTAAAGAAAACACAAACTAAAGAAGAAACCATTCCCACCCCTTCAGTCACTCGGATTTGTGAATTTAATATATGTGTCATGTATTTTACATTATATTTGTTTGTTATAATTATTTCCAGAGGAGATTTTGGCAGTCAGCATTCCAGAGTAATTAAATAAAAGCGATATTTGAGGAGTTATTTAATTTCAAATTAAAAAAGACAAAAAACAAAAGCAAAGCATAAAACACCCCAAACATACAAAGGTCACAAAGCTTTGATAGTTGTGTCTCATGCTGCAGAACAGGTTTCATAGCACACTCAGATTTATCAAAAAGGGGTGCCACAGCATAAGTTCATCAGAAAATCACAGTCTGCAATCGATTTTTAAGCGGTTTAACTAATTATATATGGGGTGAAATCCAATAATTTGATTCTTATGGCTCGAGTGACTGATTTGAAAGAAAATACTATAAACACACGATCATATATTTTCTTTGAGATTTACATATATGTGGACAGAGTGCCGAATGATATTTAATTTTCAGTACTTTAGTTACTCTTTACGGATTTAGTAAAGCTATTGTTTAGATAATTTGACTAAATTCTGTAGAAAATTTTAATTTCTAGACCGACTAATTCCCATGTGTAAAGATGGATATATGCTCTCTGCTTTTGATAATAAATTATTTTTTCAGAATTAAGGATGGTGTGTGTTAAGGAAACATTAAGAAAATGCTATTGAAAACTTATTTCTTACATTCAATAAACAATCCAACACACACACACACACACACACACACACACGCATATATATATATATATATATATATATATATATATATATATATATATATATATATATATACATCTTGCTGGACGCAGGAAAAAAATTAGCAGTATCAAGGATCTAGCCTCACTGGCGACGGAAAGAAACAATGTGTTTCAATGGAATATTCATATACTCGCAAAGTATAATTTTATTGCTTTATAATATATATTTATCAAGATACATTTAGAGTAAGTAGCGTTATGTAATTTATTTTATTTCTAAATACAGCATTTAAATAACTTAAATAATGCAATTAAATTCAGTAAACATTCGGTGGATCAAGCTCACGGCGAGTCTAGGTTTTATTTTTGTGTTTTATTTTATGCTGGTAAATTATATTTTGATTATAGAATGGACACAACAGTAATGCTGTTACTAATGTAAGTCAAATGAAGTATTTGCCTTTTTGCAAATATTGTGTGACTTACTTTTTTTCATTGTATATAACATACGAACATATATGATGGATATACATAACGGGTCATAAATAAAATGTTAGTTCCGTTGTCCTGCGACATACATCAGGTAATTTATAACATAAAAATGGTTCTAATTGATATACCGAACATAATTGCTACATAATTGTTTTTACAAACACGTGACACCACATGTAACCATGCTTACTTCAGTCACGAGTTCTGACCATAGAAGAAATGAATAGTATGTATGTTTCCATTTGTCTCAAATCTTTTTTGTTGTATAATAACATCTTACGGCGAGAAATTTTTTATAAAATTTCCCGACAACTGAGTGGCACAAATGTGGTCACATCAGATAAATGATGATAAGAACGGCCAGCTATTTTCATGTTATTTGCTATTGGACTTTAGTCCAAACCACGTAAGCTTCATTAGTTCACTGTCTTTGTAACATGTGCCTGGATCAGCACACAAGCTGAATTTAAGTGCAAATACCAAAGTTTTAATCTCTTAGAATTTGCTAGAGACAAACTGGTTGACGTATAGGATAACTGGAATACCATATATAATAGAAAAGTACAATGTATTTTAAAGATAATAAATGAAACAAAACGAGATGTTTTAGACACTGAATCTAAGTAACACTTCATCATATGTCCTAATCTAATTTTCGTATTAGGATATATTGTACAATCTTTATAATATAGTTTAAATTTATATGGTGTTTGCTCAACTTTGTTTAGTTTAGAAAGTTCTTAAAATAGAGACCTGACATATGTATATTTTAACATGAAGCTGTCTATGACTTGCATGTCAAAATGGAGCTTTACTTGCAACCCATATATGCGAAAGGACGTACAGATGGACGTATGGACACGCCCACAGATGCCAAAAGTGATCACCATGTTAAGAGTCTGGCATGACGAGCTAGTGGACAGGTTGAAATCACCCACTTGTGGCATAATTGTGTTCAGCTCACATACATACATGTTCGACTTATTAAACCCTGTGGCCTATAATGGCCCTTACACTGACATAATTCAAAGTTTCCTGAAATCAAATGTAATGGTAATTTGCTAATAGTGGAAAGTATTTGTAACCAACAGGACACATTGGAAAATAAATGTATTTGATCATGTGACTATTAATGCCGAATGATGTGACAACATAATAAACTTTACACAATGTCCCTGAATGATGAAATGGTGGTCACCCTGAGCTACATTTACCAAATAAGTATTTTAAATAGACGATGTAACCACGATCAAAGTTGTGGTACACTTTGACCAACATTATATAAGAAACTGAGGCAAAAGCAAATGGCTGCCATCGAATGGAAAGTGTATCATGTTGGCCTCAGTTCTTATTTATGGCAAAATGGTGTTACAAGCATAAGACGGCCCTCCATACCCAGTAACATTACTCTCTGGCCATTTGTACCTAAGATTATATCACTTATGCATAAGTTAACTGAAAAGCCTTAGCACAAAAATTATCCCAGCTTTACTGCAACATCACTGGCAAAGGAAAACTCCCACACCATAGGAATTACCTAAGTATTAACTATAGGTCAGAGTGAATTAAATTTGGCGGAAAGTTATTTCACTCCTAAGATGCATCCACATATCGATTTCCATGACTCTGAAGCTTTTATTAGCAAAGCGCAAAACTTTAACAAAGACAATGTGGCGTAAAATTTGTTAAAACTGACCTAATATTAGCCCATTGGATATTTTATCCAGTAAGTTGCCTCTACAGACTACGTTGCATAAATTTCTAACCAGTCGTTCATAAGACACTGAGGAAAACGAAACATTATTAAACTCAGACTAACGAGTAATATAGGTTGCATCGACCTACTTGATAAATTCGTTCTGTATACATCATAATATATTCACATGCAATGTGCAATAAGCGTATTTGAAAACTTTTCTGCAAGATTAATGTGCTTTCACTTTGGGAAAAGCAACGTATGATCCAAATATACGGATGAATTGAAAGCCATCAATGTGATTGTTCTGTCATTTTGTCCCAAGACGGCGTCAATGTAAATTAGAACGTTCTATTTATAGCACCTGGTAGATAAAATTCAATTTCCCAAGAATGTTACGATATACATTTTATTTATTAATGAATAATATTATTGTTCTCTGTTGAGTAGAGCCGTATAAAGTAATTTGGAAAGACGTCGGAGTCGGAAATGAAAACTTATTATTAATAAACTTTAGGCCATGCAGGCACACGTTTCCATTCGGTGACAAAGGTGAGAACAGCTGAATTATTTGGCACCAAAATTAAGTGAATCTATTTATTCTTTACGCAGGACGTTTCAAGAGCTTGTAATACAAAATATAGTATTATTACACGACACCTGTGATTGTTCTATTTTCCTAGCCTGACCTGTCGTCATGTGATATGCAATAAATGTACGGCAATAAGTGCATAACTTTTACGATATTTGTGAAACGGGTTTGACAATTTATAGCACGAGCTGATTGCAGAGAACGATTTATTATATTACTGAAAACGTTTTGTATTCGATATCAAATGATTACGAAGTAACGATAATGGTTCTCACATACATCTCCATTTTCAATGACGATGGCATGTGATGTTGCTAAGTGTGACGTCACAGTAGATCAAATGTTTTTGAAAATATTAATTCATGACTCCAGTAAAGGTTAATTGTCCACCAATTAAAGGTACTACAATCTCATTTTCATAAATTCGATGGAATGACATAGCAGTAAAAGAAAGCCGTTTATGTTTGTGCAGAGCTCGGACGGCTTAGTGATAAAGGCGTTGAAATACTGATTAGAAGAGATCGATCCCAACAATTACAACAGTCCAGATAGGCTACCCTATGTGTGTCGTAAAGCAGGTCACTTGACAGTCTTCGGCACGATATAACCTAAACGAAGTTGATGTATCGTAAACACCAAACCCAAACCAAACTGAATATTCTTCCTTCCGGATATATATATATATATATATATATATATATATAACTTTAAGTCTTCAACTCTTATATTCGTGATAAATGAAAGAATCGTAGCTCAATAGTATCGATAAAGAAAGCTCACTTAATTGCAATACACATTCTGTTTAATAGTTTTACATTCACTCTCTGTACATTGATAGTTTTTAATTTTCAAAAAGTATTTATTGTTTGATACGAAAAATCTTAATTTGCTTTATCCTGTCTTGTCTCTCTAGCATTCAAGCATAATAAATCAAATGCATGCATAAGGCATGCAGTGGGAAACATACTGACTTTTCATGTGAGATTATAATGGTATACCTACCTTCTCATAAAGTTAGCTGGTTCTTTCGATATCGTTTTAGAAGTCACAAATCCTGGTAAGACTTATCAAAACCAAATTAAAGTTACGTTACGTTATCATAGCCAGCTTATCGTATTGAAGAATTCTATATTTCAATAGCTAATTCCCGTAAGCGGACTCAAATACTTTCAGCTTAGACAAGTAACGTATTAGAAACACCACGAGAGATTGTAACGCTCTAAACACTTTAAAATTTAGAGAATGACAGCAATGTGAACATTTCAAATTATTTCTTTCCAGGTTTAAATTTTATATTCCATTAGCATTAAATGTGTTATTCCATACAGTGTGTGTGTGTGTGTGTGTGTGTGTGTGTATGTGTGTGTGTGTGTGTTTGCGTGTCATTTACTGACTTGAAGGACTGTGTTCAGCCGATCTGTCATTTTGGAGTCAATGGTATTGAAACAATGTCTACAAATTGACACTCTCTACAAGCGCATGTACTTTTTTGTCAACTGGGAGCTGTTTGAAAGAAATCCTTTTTACCACGTGAAAGTTAAAGGTCACTATCCATCATCAAATGTTTAGAGACGTTTTCCAATGAAATAAATGGATGCATAAACAGGGAAATGAACAACAAGTTCTCAACTGAAGATAGTGTAACATTTAACTGTGCATGGCTGATGAAATATTCATAGAAAAGTCAATTAAAGTGGCCAAGAACGATGTTAGAAGGTTTCGTATAATTCAGTATTTTTGTACAGGACTGAAGCTGGTTTATATAACTGGACTCCCATGCTATCTGCTAACGTTAGTTTCTGTGTTAAGTACATGTTTAGAAAAGGTGTCAATTTGGTAGTTGGTATAATGTGACTTGATCTGATATAGAATGATTATAACATATAATTATGAATTTTGGTTCGTCTCACAAGTTATAAAATTAATGCATCTTCTATTAAATAAATAAATAAATAAATAAATAAATAAATAATATATATATATATATATATATATATATATATATATATATATATATATATATATATATATATATATATATATATATATATATATATATCCGCAAGTGATATTAATTTCATATTGAAGAGTTTCAGTTTCTTCTCGTTTGGAATGTAAAACAAAATTATATGCAAAATGTTCATGGAACATCTCTAGGTAAAATACGTATCTTCTTTTGTCTGTATCAATACTATTACATTGTACTACCACTAGTGCTACCGCTAACATTACAACAATAATAACAACAAATACTATTACGAATTACTACCACTACTATTAATTGTACTAAGACTACGATTTTCACAAATCTCTACCTATCTTAATGATGTTATTATAACAGGATAATCTTAATATGCTATATCAATACAAATAAAAACGTTTCCTTGAAGACATGTAAACTAATGCAAACATTTCTTTATTGTCTTTAATAATATTAAAAAAAAACATTAAATAACTTCTTGTGCTAAAGATTATTTAACTGCCTCTGTTTTAATTTTGTGTGCTAAAAATCCCCAACACTAAATAACTACCATGTTCAGTATGAAGACGTATTGTCTGAAGCTAGATCGTCAGACAAATGAAATGAAGCAGTGCCAAATAGGTCACAGACTTTGTGTCGTAATCGATTTACGCTATGCAATTGTCAAAATATGGCACTTAGATACACGTTGAGGCAAGAAACTTTGGGAAAATGGATTTATTAACCAAATGTTATTGATTCCGTAATAGATAAACTAAGTTCACGACTTTATATGGTGATTCATTCAGTTCAATATTCCTAACGTATGAATCGTTTAAGAGTTATACAATTGATTGTCCAGCTAAATTGTATCTAGATCCTATTTTTATATCATGCATGATGTGCATTAGATCTTGATTCCATCATAAAGAACTTAAAGATAACCTTAATCCTTAAGATGAATATCGGAAATAATTCAAGTCTGATCTCAATATTTATGGCTCCATTTCGGATTGATACATTTTTATATTTTTGGTACATAAACCGGCAATAGTATAATGGCCAGACATTAGCATGACTATTATAAAAGGACTTAGACATCCATTAATTTAGATTCGAAAGGTCTATGCTTGGTCATCGTTATCTGCGCTTACCAACGCGAACGCCAAAAACAACTGAAATGACATTCATTGAACAAATGTTAAGTATGTTGTGTTTTGCTTGAAAAATCAGTGTTATACCACTTCAGATAATCCGCCTTAACGTTCCAATGTTTCTTTGTGTATATGTGTATATATCATTATTATTATTATCAGTAGTAGTTGAAGCAGTGGTAGCAGTAGCATTAGAACTATGTGATACAGAAGTAAAGCTACTGTGCAGCAACACTTTTTACATTCTAGTCATTGACCTTGAAGTGTTGACCAAACGTTAAAGTCAAAACTATTTATTGCTGCAATGAGAGGCAATCAGCACACAATCTGGTCCCCTCTCTCCGTCTAAAACTAATATTGATGTGCAAAAACCAATAATCCCTCATTACTTGACCATATATAAAAGTAGCAGCATATACGCAGATACATAAATGAACAGAATACATCAATAATGGACATGTCAATGCCAGCAATGTAACCACATAATTAGAACTATCTGTAATAATTATTTCAGATAGGAAATATTTAAAACGTGTGAATGCACAAATTGTTAACAAATGCATAGCGAAAAAAAATCGAAATATTAATGATTTTAATCTTTAAATAAACACACGTGTCACGGTGGCGCCAAAACGAGATTTATAGTAATTTGTGATTGATACTGAACCAAACCTTAATGAGGACAATCGTTTTAAAGATAAACATTTTAGTTATTTTTGATGTAACGTCAAACTTAATGAAGTAATTGTATCCACTGAATAAATGTCGAAAAAATATGTAAGGAAGGAAAATATGTTGATTATGGCTATTGCTAGCACATAACAAGGGCCTAAATTGATAAATATTGAATAGAGATACAATTCAAATTACTACGAAAATACGATTTACTTCATGCTACGTTTGGTCAGTAAAAAAAACTAAAATTGCCATGTTTGATAACACTGAATATAGATCATTCCGCATAAAACGATATTACCAGATAACATGAAGCTCATAAGCGCACATGGGTTAAAACATGTATAAAGATAGAGAAAAAAGACAGTAGATGTATGTTGTGTGATTTATGCCAATACCACCGAAATGATCATTTATACAAACCATGCGGTCACTTGTAATATACTGCCTGGTTAAAGTAATGAACATTAGACAATCTGAAAATCAAATTATTATACTTTGAAAAGGGTGTATTAATTATTGACAGGAAGACACAAAGGTACTGGTGCATATGTCCTGTATAGCTGAAGGTCTGCCATCTGGAAGCACAACACAACTGAGAAAAACCACATGAAGTTAGTTATACTACCTGATACAATAAGAACAGTGTATGCTATAATTTTGTTATATGCCAACATGGTGGTACTAAATGTAGTTGTTAGCTCCTTGGATTATATCATCAATCAAGAAGATTGTGTTGGTAAATTTAGAAGCGCTTAACATTATATAAATGTCATCTGTGTCGTGCCACAATCCCAAACTTTTAGTTAAAACTAGTTAATAAATCACTAAGCATATAATCTACATTATAAGAACAGCTCAACACATGACATCAACATTTAGCATTTATTTCCAAGATACAATGATGGGAACAAATATGTTACAGAGAAATAGGTTTTACTCGAGTAGTTCCGATAACATCAGTGCAGCTGCAAAACTTGAGCGTGAAGAATTAATGACAAAAGTTACAATCATGGTCCAAGAAGAAGATGAAAGCCATTTGTCTGAGAAAGTATATGTTGAGATAAATCTTGGTAAATGAAGCATACACAAGGCCTACTGTATTATAACAAAAGGTATGTGATCACGATCTCTTGTTATGTAAATAAAGCGGTTCAGGACATACCGAAAATAAATTTGATTACATGTACCAACAATACATATCGCTTCAGATGTCATACATTGTCCATTCATAACAATCACTTAAAGTCAAGAACATTGTAAACGAATGATTTAAACGAAATTGTCCAACATTCATAAAACGAAGAAAAGTAAATTTGATTCCTCAAAGTTCTTATTGTTGATCGGTTCATGAAAGTAGGACACACACACACACACACACACACACACACACACTCAGAATTATCGACAATGTTCGATTCATGTTAAACTCTGTGAAACTGGGCAGAGAATCGCTACCATGCAAGCCTACAGAAACCATAAAGTTGTTCAAAACATACTATACACAAACATTGGAAAATTGAAAGATATATATCAAAGGGTTAATAAGCCAGCTACACGGATACAATAAGTGTGTTATTCATTTATTAACACTTCAAGTACATCAAATTAAGATTACAAATATTTCGTGATGTCAATGAACATTTATCATAACAATAATCAAAAATTTAAATCCATACTACGTGAGGTAGTTACTTTCGGGCTCCTTAATGTTCATTGTTTCTCTGCGAAAAGAGAAAGCTAATACTACCGATTGTAACAGTATTCCTGGATTAGCTCATGATGAGAGTTGAAATATATCAATCGGGAAAGTTACAGTTTTAACAAAATGCACATTTCCAATGACTGAATATCAAATTCGAGGTGAGATATTGATGAAGTTGCAATTATACGCCAAGGTAAATCATGGAAAATATGATGATGTCAAGATTAGTTAAAACTCGATACTAATGGTGCCCACAATAGATCCAGGTCTAGGCAATTCATTATATACCAAAAGAAAGGAATCATTATTAGTGGTGGCTGTGTCAACACATGATCGAAAATGTCAGTACAAAATTAGATGGGTAAGTGATGAACAAATTAGAAGGAGGCTTCATTGCACTTAAGCGATCATTTATGGAATATCTATTAGCTCCAGACAAACTAACTTTACATTAATATGATTTATCAGAACTATCTAAAGGGTTGAAAAATTATTTCAAAATATTTGCTTTAATACTGTAAGTATAATAATGATGAAATGTCAGTAAATTCATATTCAAATGCACAATTTAAACTCAGGTAATAGTACCAGAGATCCAGCAATCTGACATGTTACAATTTGTGCAGTTGGGACCGGTTGAAAAAATGCTCCAAAATATTTATTAGGGTCGGTTTAGTGAGCTTTTATCCAAATGATGCAAAACTTGAACGAGTATAAAACTAACAACCCACATTTCAGAAAGAGTAAAGCAGATTTGAGGCAATTCTATGCAAGGTTGCCAATGTAGACAGTAATATTGGGTCCACTATCTCAGAAGTATATAATGATAATAAATACATGTTAACCATTGGAGACTGTTTCAAGAAATGGTAATAGACTATCAAAATTAAGAGCAGATAAGGGCTTTCATTGTCAGATTTCTTCGTGGACCATTTCATTAACCAGTGAGGGTTGTAGAGGCAAACGCCAATGGAGACAGTTTGAATCACCGCTGTGTAAGAAACAGTGTCGCAACAGTGTACATTAACACAACGAGAACATCGCATTATAACCACAAACCATCAAGCATGTACAAAGGAGCAATCTTGCAATCTGAAATGTGCTTAGTAAATCTGTGTAACCCAGTCAGAAGGGTTGTTATATTAAATTACGCATTATGATGCCGTTGTTGTTGTTGTTGTTGCTTAACGCCATTTTTCAGCACACGATAGGCTATACATGGCGGCCAGTATTATTGGTGGAGGAAGAACCTGGGAAATCCCCAGAAGGAACCACCGACCCTCGAGAAGCTACTGGCAAGCTTTTTCACATACCCACTTTGGCCGAATCAGAGACTCGAACCCACGCATACGGAGGTGAGATGGCAGTGATCCGTAACGGAGAGCGCTTTAGACCACTCGGCCACTCGGGGCACCTATGATGCCGTGAGGCTGTCTTACAGATTGTCAGTGCACTAAATTATAGTAAATGGTTGCTTTATGATAGTATAATCATAGGTTGACTAACTAACAAATATCACTTTGGAAGTACTTACTCAATATCAAATAAAACAAGGTATATCGATAAAGCTGCAACTGAAGTGGGGTCGACACTTCCAATTTGGTGGTATACGTTGAGATTTAGTTTACAAATTATTAAACACAAAACCTGTGATTGTCTATTATAATAATCTTGAAACTGATTTTGGTGGATCTTATGTCTGCCAGCTTGGATAGACATAAAATATGGAGAATAATTTAGAAGACGCCTCGACATTAATTTATTCTCTTGCTCGCTTGAGAACATTGACAAACAGTGCAACATTACATAATATCTACATACATTAGTATGCTGCAAATAGTTATGGTCATCCTTTCGGTTACAACATAACTCGTACCTTTCTGCAGCTTGTCCTATCTGGGCTTTTAGTGAGATGCATTATATGATCAATGGATACAACATGAGTAGCTCTCTAACAGCAGCATGGAGCAATGATGAAGTTAGACTTTTCTAAGTGTATGTTACCAGTACACAGCTACTGGATAAGAATACATGTCCATCGTTATGAACCTCGTAGAAAAATGCTGTGAGAGACAGAAGAACCGTTGGCTTCTCTTAGTTCACTCGAGCCATCTCACCAATCGCCGCCAGTATCCGAGGCCCCCCGAGTTCGGTTTAGTTCAGCAGCAAATAACGTTTTAATGTCATGTCTATCTATAACCAAGAATACGTTGGGGGAATTGACTGGAATATATTAAGGTATTTTAGCATCAGAAATAAAAACATCTGAACCAGGTGAGAACCATAATGAAAGGGTCACAAGCCCAAACAATACAAAAATTGGACAACTACATGCCCAGCTTCCGCCCTTATAAGTTTCAATGCTATCCTCTGCTTTGATAATGCAAGCGACTTCTATTTCACCATTTTGTGTTTCCAACGAAACTCAAAAGTATATAGTTCTAAAACGTGTTTCGTACTATATCATTTACTAAACCTTGAACCTGGCATTATTGTTTGGCTCTGTACAAATGTTCATACTGCACATATCTCTTTAGTTTCTTATGAAATATGTTTACATTCTGTTCCGTTAGCCTAGTGGTTAGATCGTCCGCCCCAGATGGGGGAGTCATGGGTTCGAACCAAGGCCGAGTCATACCAAAGACTTATAAAAAAGGTACTAACAGCTGCCTCGCTATGCGCTTATCATTAAGAGGTTAGTGTTAGGACTGGTCCGCCTGGTGTCAGGATAATGTGACAAGGTGGGACATCATGCTACATGTCTGCGGCATGATGAGTCAGTGCTTGGCATTACTATCAACTGCCACACTGCAGACATCGTAGCGATATGACTGGAAAATTGTTAAACGTAAAAAATCTAAATCACACACAGACACACACACACACACACACACACACAGAGATAGTTCCATATTTTACCTGTACTGCACAAAAACAAAAAATATTAATAAGCAAGATAATTTGCCATTTCTCTATGTATGTACTGGTTGTTTTATTATCCTGTCATCGTGTATCGCTGTAAGTCAAAGCGCCAGTTTGGCCAACAATACATGTACTTACAATAGATTCATACTTAATAATAATACGATCATCTGCTTGTCTGGGGAAATAAGCAATGAAACCATTATGGCTACTCTGAATTGTCAGTTACTTCCCTTTATTTAGATACATTAAATTAACCCATGAGCTGAATGTACTTAAATATTTGAGTAAATTGCAGCATTATTCATTTATGTTATAGATTTTAGGCACAATAGCATCAAATGTGCATTATTTGCATCACCTTTTCCACTGTCTGTCTTTCTGACAATCTGTTGACCAGTAGTTTGCAAGTTACATAAGACCTGTAGCTCAGTTGATAATTTCAATGTAGTTCATTATCCGTTGACTTGTTAGTGGTTAGCTATCATATGAAATTATTTTTTAAATTTTATACGTTCTAGTTTACACACAAATACACAATCATCTTTTGTTCTCTCACTTTATGTTTACTTCAGGCGCTGCTTTACAAGCCATTAATAATTGCAGTCTTACAAACTATGCTTCTAGCCTTTTTCATCATGTTCTTTCGTCTCTGTTTCAATCTGAAGTTTACAGAATGATCGTAATTTGCATCATTATTACTAATATCAACTTGGAATTGGTGTTGGTGTTTTCACATAAGGACAGTTCAATCATAAATTGCCAATGACATAAACACTAACCCCAAGTAGCCGCGTGGTCTAAAGCGCACACCGTTAGTGATCATTACCTTCTCACCTTTGTTTGCGTGGGTTCGAGTCTCGGGTTCGGCCAATGTGGGTATGTGAGAAAGCTTGTCAGTAGATTCTCGTGGGTCACGGTTACTTCCGGGGTTTTCCTGGGTTCTTCCTCCACCATTTATACTGGTCGCCATCTATAGCATATCTTGTGCTGAAAAATGGCGTTAAAACCATACAACAACAACAACAACCTCGACCAAGTCACATTAGGTTACCCATGTCTTATTTTGAACCAGTCTAATCGTAGCATTCGATGAAAAGTTTCGTCAGTAGTAGAGAACATGTTTTTTATAAATATCAACTAAATTTTTCAGTCAATAAGCACGGTTCGCTATGTGCTAGATACTAAAAAAGGTAGATATATTTAAACATATCTGTGTGGTACAGCTTTAAAAAAACAACATAAATAGTACACACAAGGACGACTGGAAAGTACAGTAGATAGATTCCTTAAATTAATTCAGATAAATATAAATGGCGTGTTACTCGTGACAATTTAACCATTGCAAACTATTGTAAAGGCTTAGAATCATATGTGTTGTCCAGCCTACATCCAGACTGAATTATGTAGGGATATATTCTCTCTTTTGCACAAATACGAGAAGTACAAGAGAGAGTAATGGGACATTAGCAGAGGCATTATGTTTATAGTTAATTAGTTATACCTGCTGTATCTTATTATTTCATTCTCTATTATGATAGATGAATGTGGTGAGTCCAAACTGATTATATACACATATCGTACGCTTTATCCACTGGGTGGGAGTAAATTTTATGCATTATCTGGATTACATTGAAATTGCGCAAAATATGTACAATATAGTGTTGTAGTAAAAGAAAACAAAGTCCCAATTAGACACAATGCATACAAAATGTAACAGTGCAGGACAGCCAGAAGGGCGCTGAGGTGGTGCTGGTTCCATGCATGGATTGCAAATCGCCGAGAAACATTAATAGCATTGCTCATAAGAATGATTGATTGATGGCTATTTTTTACGGCGCACCAGCACAGTTAGGGTATTTAGGGCCATACAAAAGGTTATATGCATGATTATTTATAAACGGAAAACATTCTGCCCTCGACATATATTATAATTACTTTAGCCAAAGGATTGACAGATATTAGCTAGCCAATGTTTTTTTGCCTATTTTAATTTTGGTCGGCTATCAAAAAAGTTTGACTGTTCGATTTAGATTGCAGTAATATGCCAGTTAGAAAAAATGTGCACCGGTTGCTTTCATATTGATTCTTTTATATATTTGACTCCTTTTGGCTTGGATGGTTTGTATAATTTTGCACCAAAGCTGGCCAGTCGGGACGAAAATGTTAAGTCTAGCATTGATAGTTTGCGACCTTCCACTGTCATGGTGGGGCTTTAACTTCCCCGACCTGCTTTTTAGGTGTACTAAGCATTCCAAATTAAAATATCTATACTAGACTTGGTGGGTATAGATGTGAGATTGGCATCGCTTAGTTTTTTGAACAGGTCGATTAATACTGTAACGTGCGCTTTCCAGGTATGCATGTACCAACGCTTTCAACGTCTTTAAAAAATTTGCTCGTAAGACGAACTCACGATGCACTGCGCTGACCAAAACGAATGGTATGGCTTTAAACTGGTAAAGACGTTTATCAGTCACGAAGACCGTTGGTATTATCGCACTTCAAGAATATATTAAAAATTATGAGCTAGCGAGGTTATGTTTGGGATTTTAAGGCAATTTTCATTATAGTACAACAGTGGTCTAATTTGGATTCTCCCTCAGGCATTAAACAACATTATCTCCAAATCATTTACAACCGTCTTCAGAACCTATGGATGCAGATGATATATAACAATACGTTTGCAAATGTTTGTAAATATATGTGCAATGTTGAATGCAAAAACCAAGTGAAGATTTTCAGTGTTCTATAAAATGGACTCATGAATATGGACTTAGCTTAAATTTTCAAAGTATTTAATAAATATCGGCATAGCACACCGAACAGCAAATATATAGAATTGTGCTAAAATTATCAATGAAAAAAAAAAAAACAACTATACAGTGAGTTAAATGTTTATTTTCGAATCTACTGATACCAAAAATGATTTAAAAAATACAGACGTTTTTTCTTCTTCATCTAAATCATCTCTTATAAACCTTCTTAAATATAATTAATGACTAATTTATTGTTAGAAATGCTGGTTTTCCTTTCAAAGACTTGAATAATTTAGCGGCGTAGTATCTTGCAGTTTGCAAAGGACATTAGCACAAAGAGAAAACACACACACACACACACACACACACACACACACACACACACACATATATATATGTATGTGTGTGTTTGTGTGTGTGTGTGTATGTGTTTGTGTTTTATGCATTTTTAACGTAGCTGTAAAAAAATTCAGTCATATCGCTACGATGCGTGCAGTTTGGCTGTTTGTCTAGCACATGGGCATCATGACGCAGACATGATTCACCATGTCCGACCCAGTCATATTATCCTAACACAAGGCTGACCAGTCCCAACTCTTAACATCTTAAATCTGTCTATGTGTGTGTGTGTGTGTGTGTGTGTGTGTGTGTAAAGCTCTCTGCCTGATATGAAAGAATATTCAATATTTCAGATTTTATGAAATTATGCCTCTGCAAATCTATTACTGAATAATCGAGAACTTATGATCTCATACCATCTGCACGTTGCATATATTATAATCTTCGTGATCACAATATGTTCTTCTTGTATAGTTTGTATTAATTGATACCATATTTGTATGTTAGTGATATTAAACCAGGCTTTGGTTACTAACTGAGTGCATAGTTACTTAAATTTCAAAATCATTCTGCAAGCTAACTATCAGCTAATTATGTCCCCCTTTTCAAATGCTTGATATTTATTCTTATTATATATATTATCAATAGAAATAATAATAGTCTTGGAAGTAATAATAGTAGTAAGAGTGATGGCCGATTTATGGACCATGTATCTGATCCAAAACGTTGCATTTAAAAAGGTATTAATTCAAAAAAAAGTTATGAGCTAATATAAACAAGATCTCCAGTACGTTTGATTATGAGCAATGACTGCATATCTCTATAGGTTATCCACAAATCTAATAGGCGAAACTTATTATAACACCAAATACAGGAGTTTTAACAGCTTTTGATCAACCATAGTATGACATTAATAATAGCATGACAGGCAACAAGATTAACGATAAACTAAACAAATGGACATTTGTTATGCTAGAGACTGTTTGATGGGACGCATTATATAAGGAATTTTAATGCGCTCTGGCCCTTTGATACTATTAATACACTGGTGCCGCAATATATTTTGTGCAACGAATATTTCAGAAATCCGCCTACGATTAAAGTAGGTGCAAAAAGGAATAATACTGTATTTCGGTAGCTATCGTGAGAGTATCCAAGCTTAAGATAAACTTTATAAATACGAATAGGTGAGAATATTATGTAACTTTAAGGAGGCAGATTATCTCGCTACAAAGCATGTTTTGATTGTAAGCGATGCAGTACGAGAGCTGAATACAAAAACTCTAGAAACAATCGTCAGCACCAATATAATCAGACGAAGATGACTCAGTCTAGGCAATGAAAAGGATCATGCTGATATCCAAGCCTGTACGGAAAAGAGCAAAAGACTCAGTAGGAAATAAAACTTCGTGGAAAGAGTCTGCATTAAAAGAAACACACACACACACACACACACACACAAAAAAAAAAAAATAAACAACAAACTTCTACATAGAGATAGAGCTAGACCTGGAATATGATGATGTAGATATAATTCTTTAGATAATGGACATATCAGAAAAATAAATTAATAAGAAAGTTGATGATGATCGTGATCCAGAGTCTAAGCCGGAACCTAAGCCGTAGTCAAAGCCTGCGCCTCAAATGAAGTACAATGGCATCATCCTGAAGCAGTTAATCACAATCTGAGGTATAGCCTGAAACTTAAGAACACTCCGCTCCCTCCCCCCCCCCCCCGAATAAAACTTAACCACATATTCAGCCACATGCTGTAGCAAACTACCGCAGCCACAACTTGTTCTGTTGCGCAAAGTTGCTTTAATGAGCCAGAGCCCACGAAAGAGAAGATGGATGAACTCGGTCAAATGATACATATTCAATACAAATCAGCGCCTTTACATAATAACAATAACAATGTTTGGGTCGGAGAGCAAGAAACATGACAATCAAATACAAAGTGTGGACAAAATGCAACCAGGAAATAAAATTCAACCAAAATGGAGACATCTAACCTACGTGTGCAATGCGTCTTGAGGGCGGAAAAATGATTGTCAAAAATTATAGAGAATGAAAAATATGAAAAATATCATAACCTTAATTAATATTAGCAGCCATCTTTACATTATATGGCGCTCTTGATTGTATCATTTCTTCAAATCAGCATACAAAAATATGGTAGGTATTCTAGCCCTGTTAAATAGTTTTGTTCCGCAACGGTTAATGAAGATAGAAATAGCAAATCCACTGCACGCGGAAGCTAGTGTGACTGGCTTCGGAAGTGACTTTTCAGACCATAACTTTGTCAACTTCCTGCAACAGTTTTGTTGAGTGCACTTCGCAAGTTAAGACAGTCGTCCTTCTCTGAGTCTAGAATAGACACCAAAGCCATGCGACACCAGACCATGCAATAGCTATCTATAAAGTGACTTAAAGTTCTGCATAAAAAAGCACTTCAGTACGCTGCCAAGTCTCTGCTCAGGCAAGTGTGCGTTGTCTGTGTTGCTAAAATTAGACTGAGTGTAGGGCGAGTACCTCTTGTACCCCTAAAATATGATGCAAGCACGGGACGTCTGTAATGTCAGAAATAAGATGCAAACAAGGGAGGCAACTCGTGTAACCTTAAACACAATGAAATCAGTGGAGATAGCCCTTCATTCCATACCATCAGTTTTGTTTAAAATCACTATATAAGCATCATCTACCACGATCCGTCATGTGTAAATTAAGTGTATAACCATCACCATGTGTCATGCTCCGCGATCACCTTTGTATCTTAACAAAGATAGGCGATTCTAAATTATAGCAAATGAAAGAATTAGGAACATGAACCCTTATATACATATATATATATATATATATATATATATATATATATATATATATATATATATATATATATATATTACGTGCAACAATATAACAATTCTGAGAAAAAGGTAGATTAATTAATTTGCAAAGGTACAACATGTACAATGCTTTAAACATATGGTCAAGATTTGTTATATAAATTATAAAGCTGATTCACTCAAAAATGTCCAAGCTCTTTGCCTGAGGAAGCATGTTTTAGGTAGCAGCGGACTAACATATGAGGAGTTCGTGTAAATCAGTATTTCGATCATGTGCGATGTACAGTTTATGTGCTTAAAAGCAAAATAACAATCTATGTCCGCGTTAAAATATACTGTTTAAGAAACAATTCAAAACACAGTAAACGATAGCAAAACACGCGAAAAAACAACGAAAAGTTTGAATATTTGAAGGTAAACAAATTTATAACACTGGTAAAACATTACAATAAGATTTCCAACCACACATTCACTATCAATAGTGAGACATGGATATGAAGTTAACGATGAAGGCATATTTTATGCCCAATGCTATTGCGATAAAATTGATAGTAAAGTAGGTCATAAGAACAAGTAATTAAAAGCATGAAATTCATTAAAACTAGCTAGCCACTCGTGTAGCAAATACTCTGTACAGACTGATCTCGTCAAAGCCAAACAGTACTTGACATTAATGCCTTTTGCCTGCCTTTCAAGATGTCATATGCAATTTTCTCTGCAAATACATGTCCTAAGCGATATGATATCAATACTGTTATTATTTGTTTTATTATTATATTATATACAGCTTGCTGATGGCATTTTTTACAAATATTATATCTGTTTATATTTGATTTTGTTTTGCATTTGTTGTGAACGAAGTTAATACTATATCTGTACATAAGTGGCTGGTGCAATGGGCTTGTGTTCATAGGCTTAATCGTTGCATGTAATGCATCAAAACTTAGTTTGTTAAATTAGCATCCCGTCACATAATTCAAATCTTTCTGACTCAAATGACCCTTCTAATTACCATTTCTTGAGCACGATTAAGATAATCCAGACTAATTAATATGCAAATGTTTTGATCTGACATTCAATATGGCAATCATCTTGACAACACTTTTATTGCTACTTTATTGAAATGGTGGGACATATTTGCGTAGGGGTTCACCAAAATAATATTAATAACACATCAGTGGCAAAGCCAGCTACGGTGGTGTGTTCCTGTAAAAGACACGTTACATATTATGCTGTGTATGAAACAGGAACGCCTTAAACTTTTAATGGCACCAGTGAACAAAAGTATAACAGCTTTAATAGCTACACCTCTTACCTATTTTCGTAATAGCTGTGATAGGATTTGTACAAGAGTTCTTATATTTGATTGTTTCGTAATTCCACAATAAAGGTGATTTGAAAAGCGGAATGTTTCAAGTCACCTTAATGGGATATATGTGCATTTTCACCGTGTGATATCAAAATTAACTAATTATTTAAAGTTAGATAGGTTTTGTCTTATGCTGTAAAATATGATTTTCCAACGATTTCATATGGGTGCATTGACTTTGACTCTTTGGTGTGTGGATGTTGCCACTTTCTTTGTGATATTGTGAAGAATATACTGATTACAGCTGCTGGTAATATACTTCAGTTTTGCTTATCCCTTTGTTGCAAATTCGTATTTTCAATAGCTGCTCTAGTAACACAATACACCACGAAATTCATCCAGGTAAAACTTGATTTAAATAATTCTTTCTCCACACCACGATTTCAGTTGTCCTTTTCGTAGCTCTTAAAGTGGTGAAACGAATGAAATTTACACCGGCTTCAAAGACAAATTTATACAGTCTGAATCTATTTAAATTTGATGAGTTGCGATACTGCAATTCAAAATACCTCCTTTTGGGTACTTGTACAAATGACAGTGGTTTAGGTTATATAATGTGTACGTCGATTGTTAGCATTTGTTGTACATCTTCGAAACGTAAACGTCTGAGTTTGATATTTACTGACGGCTACAACGTTTGATTTACTTCGTACCCGCTATCATAGGCAGGATTGTAGTAAATGATCGCCAAACGTGTGCCAATACTGATGACCTATATGGCCGATGCTCTTATGATGCTTGTATGATCGTGTGGTAGCTTGGATTGCGATACTTTACGTTTCCGACGAGGACTAAGTGTATGTAAAAGACCCCAACGTAATCATAGTCTCTTTCTTTACTTATTTGTCTTGATTTGTTATGCACATTTATCTTTACTTCCTTTTTTCGATCTACTAGAGAGGTTATCAACTTTATCTGTTTGACCAAGCTTTCATTGCTTGTCGCATAGTTGTTGATGTAGTAAACGTAGTTGCACAACTTTGGTGGATAGTTCTTTTGGCAGAAGTGCTTTGAAAATCTTCTCTTCCGTAATTGTAACAGCGTTTGCGATCGTCTTTGTAGCTGTATTGCGTGGTTCTTTCTTTTACGACTTTGACACCTCTAATTTTAGGTTTGACGTCGTGCCGAAGGTATTTGGTTGACTCAGCTGATTAGATTCCAGCAATTTTTTTAATAACGTTCTGTTTCTGACAAGTTTGTAATTCTGGGCATAAATGATCCATCTTAGTGAGATTAGGATTGGATAATAAATGAGAAATCTGTTTGTACCAATGATTGTGGTTTTTTTTTCATTTTACGTTTGTATCGGACTAATGTTAGTTTCGGTCATTCCATGAGGTCCAATTTTTCAGTCGGTGTCATTCCAAGTAACATCATCCTTTGTATTTTCACCTGACCACTCCCTCATAAAGATGATATTGCACATTTAGATTTCACGTAGCCTTTATATAAAATACAATGAGACCAAACACTAACTTGTTCATTATATACAATGACCCCAAAAAAGCTAAATCGCGCCCACGATGTCAGGGTACAATGCCTGTTATGGTGATAATATTACTTCAAATCAAAGATATTTTTTAGCAGGAACAAGCTCGTGTCTCATCTAAATAATGATCCAAAATCTTCTGAGGGTAAGACAAATTTAGTGGGATAATTGAGAATACGTTTTCTCTTTAGCCCCCCCCCCCATGCCATCAGTAGATGCTTTCATTCATCCAGTACACTTATTTCCCTAACGATAAAGGTTTTCAGTTCCGGAAAAAAGCCTTGTATGGGGAATCTAAGCTTGTTGAGATCATTTAATAGTCTTCTAGCAACAACTTCAGACTGATTATGCGTACAAGTATAATCTTATTACTGTTTTCAAGAGGTAGCGTCACTTGTTAATTTCATTTATGGACTTTTGAGATTAGTCTGATCGTTAAAACACGTTATGCCCAATGGTCCGATCAGTCGCAATGAGCACTTGTTTTAAAATAAACCACACTCATTTGTAATAACTCTTTGTTCCTTTTATTTGTCATCAAATGTATTTTTGTAACTTTTGCTAACGTGATTTTTCTACCTTGAGAACATTCTCAAATCGAATGACTTGCCAGTGTTAATGTCTAATGGTTTTGTCGGTTTGCATGCTTTTAGTAATTTACATTAATGTCAAGTTACAAATATTTGTTAAGTCAACGTGTTGCAGACTTGACACTTGTTTATTTGCTTGATTAACAAGGATCCGTCCGACACCATCTATGATATAACTCTAGTAACTGTGGAAATGCTGAAATCATATTGGGAAAATCCGTATTGTTCGTGCATTGCTTACATAAGTACTAATATGTTTTGCCGTCCAATGAAACCATCTATGCGATGCAATTTCTATTCTCTTTAAAGTGACAGTGCTGTGTTACAAGGTTTCGTGCAGCTAGAAAAAACAAAGTATACCAGAGATGCTTTATAAATGAGACATTAATGTGCTTCCTTCTTCTACAACATTATAAAAAAGTATTATTCATAAGTTCCGAAAGAAACGTCAATAATTGGCAATCTCATCTTGTGGTGAAATTATAATGCAATATTTGGCTTGTATTAAATGAAATTGATAAATATGCATAAAAACTGATCTTCAAGAGGGAAAAAGAACGTCATCATGTTTAATAGCATTGTATATGAAAACTAATATTTGCAATGCAACGTCCCCAAAATAAGACGGGAATAACAAAATCGGATGAACGCTATATATGAGGAGCAGGGGGTGTATATACCCTGCCAAAGCTAGGAGGTCCCGTTCGCGAAAATAAAGTTTCCAACGAAAATGAAATGTCAAGGTCAATAACGTCAAACCAAAGACTCAACCGACCGAGATTTGTCTAATTGGGTTAGTTTTTTCGTTTTTGATTGCATGTTCGTTTACTTATCCGGACACAATTTTTGTCGTCGAACTCTCTGCTGCTCCAGTGTGGTGTAACTAAATCGTTATGATATCAATAATGGAATCACAACAGCTAAACTAGTTCTACAGCGACTAGAGACAATTAAAAATATCTTCCAGTCTGTGATTCTGTCAAACAAAAATTACAAGGAGTCTCATGGAATTTAGTGAAGGTGCAGAACAATTATTTAAACCGGTTACGAAGGCTACCGAAGGAGTTAAAAGGCTACCAAAGATCTTCTTTCCACATTAGAGCAAACCGCTAAAGCAACTGGAAAATAGCAGAAAGAACTAAGAAAACAAAGAAAGATTGTAGGAGAAATTCCAGATGTATTGTCATCATAGGATGCATTAAAAGCCTGGATCACGTATCTGAAATTTCAGCGGCGAGTTTTAATTATAGAGAAATATTCTTAAAACCCAAGTATGCTAATAAGCCCGAGGATAAAATACCCTGATACAAATGCATATTTCGAATATATTATGACGTCGATCAGACCAGAGATAGTGATATAACATATATTGTATTTGGCGATGGAATAGATAGATATCTCTCATTTTTACAAAGGAAACCAAATCCACAACCTCCACAACAGTAAACGTGATGATGAAAATTGTGCTAAATTTAAACAGAAAGTATTAAAAAAAATTGAATCAGGTTTTATGCCAGATGATAAAGTAGAAGAATTTTTTGATATAGAACCTGGTCCCAAATGCGACTGGAAGTGGTTTTGCTGCTCGATACAGTGGCCTTATTGCTCCATGTCCCAATAACGTCCTTGCTGATGTTGATTGTCTATAGTTTATGATTGGTAGATAAAGAGCCTGTAATAATTCCCCATAAATCATTAATGAATCAGCTGCTATTTGTCAGAGGTTATTATCTACAGGCATTATCATGGACATTAATGTTTATCGGTCTCTTATTGATGAAATATTTGATCATTATCACAGCGATTAATGGTATACAATTAGATCAGCGACAAGAAAATAAGATGATTATTCATAACATGGACCTGTAATGGTCAGGGTGCTAACATATGAAGTTTTACTTAGTGGGATGGACTCAGTGATGTTGTACAGGGTTCATTTAGAAGGATAGCCCCAAAATAAATAGCGATTGCAAATCAACTGGGAATGAAAGCTATTTATATTGTTTGTGATAAAAGTATTAGTGCTGTTGGTGATGCTGCCAGCTAAGCATTCTCAGCAATCAAGGACATACTAGCACGATTAATAAGACGAAAACCACGGCCTGTAAAACTACCCAGCACTAAAGTTATGCCTTCAGATGTTAGTAAAATAATAAATCAAGCTGCAAATAAAAAAATAAAAAGAGTTGGCTGGTGTACCAATATAAAACAAAAATACAATTATAACTGCTAGTCTGATAACAGGAAGTGGTCTTCCTGTTAGACGATAACAAATCGAATAAAATTTTCAAACGTGTACTGATCCAGCATTTGACGCGGATGCACCAGTTCTCAAGGATGAGTCTGTGCGTGATTATCAATATTATTCTTACGATGCACGAGAGCCAAATAAGCATGGATGAATTGAGCTGCAAGTTCAGGATCAAAATAGAGGTTTTTTACCCGTTGAAACATGTATTGAAGTAGAAGCTTTCAAACTGCGATTGCATCGAAGGAAATAGCACTAGCACAATTGCGAGTGTATCCTATGTGGCCAAATATTAGATCAAATTCATTCGGTGGGTTGCAAGCAAGTACTTCACTGGTATTTAGGTATACATATAAACCCGATGTAACCACAGACTGGAATGTTGTGAGTATACATACATTATCAAGTCAAACAAATCAACTATGAACTGAAGCGCAGAATCAAATCTATCAAATGCTATCAATGTTTATGAACCATCATTATCATCCGCGATATAAATAAATTCGCTAGAATGTTCTGTTGATATATATCAGTCGTCGATCCGAACTGTGTTAGAATGGCCAGAAATACAACCACCGGTACCAGCAGCAATACCACAGCCGAAAAGTGTAGAATTATCAACAGACAAACACATATTTTTAAAGTATTCAGAATTTCGAAAACAAGATCATGGAGAAATACAGCACCATGGATAAATACGGACGGTAATATAGTTTCTGATGAAAACTTTTATTTTATTGCGTCTAATGGTACAAGCTTCATAAATTACGAAAACAACTTTATATGATGTTTATTATGAAATCCGTAATCCATTTATCAATTTATCAAATCATTTTCTGACGCCATTAAACCCGAGCACGCACGTGTACTTGGTGACCTACGAAATATATTTTCAGTGTCGCACAATACTACAATAACGAGGTAAACAACATATCATTGAAACGATAAAACATCTAAACCAGGTTGCATCAGACCTCAAGTACATTAATCGGAGTATCAAAGAATCAATAAATGTCGATGAAAATTTAGATTATCTCAGATTCCCCGTACCCCGTAACAACACTAAAATAATTATTTCTCAATCGTTATAAATTAACCGAAACAACATAATTACCGAAATTCATAGTACCAGGTTTTAACAATGATGAACTAAAAAAAATAAGTCAATGTTATTATCAATGAATATTTTAAAAAAATACTTGAATCTTGGAGAAAAAAATGCCCTCTTCTGAATATTCTCAAGCACAACAATGACTCATTTGGTGGAGGTTGTCATATTTCGTCAGTCCTTGTAAATATAACATCAACACTCTCAGTTCAACATTGTACGTGTTGTAATTGATGGAAGTTATCAAGCAGATCTTGCAAAGTCCTGTCAGGCACAGCAGGGATATATTTTATATACATTTACGCCTCAAGCACCCGCTGCATTTTTGGTTGTATTAGAACCGTTTAATCCGGTTTATCTCCTATGTCACAATCCGCTATTATCAAGGATACATTTTGAAATTACTGACCAGATCGGACACTTACTTGATTTAAGGGGAATTGTTACCTATTTATTCTGCATGTACGTTCGTAGAACGTCGAAAACACCAAGATCAGAATTTTACAAAACAAAAACCAATTATTCCTTGATTTAATCAATGTGTATTATATATATATATATATATATATATATATATATATATATATATATATATATATATATATATATATCAACACGTGAGAGTGTTTGTATGTAACAAATATATACTTGAAAGTGCCATCAGAACAATATTAACACTGTTCCCCCTTGACAAAGTCTTGGCAGAAATATTTAGTGTTGATATAGTTAGTGATGAATACGGCGATGAAGAATTTTTGATAACGCAGGCACAGTTCAATGGCTGCAGCGAGAACATATTATTATGATTGTGTGCGATTTAGATCAAAGTCTGAATTATTCACATTCCTGCACTGAATTTGATCAGTTTGACAATATTAAAATCTGATTCAGAATAAATATCATTATCAGAATTAAAATAACTATTATCATCTGATTCAGAATAGAAATAAAAAAATCAAGGCTAATTTCTTCAGATTGAAAATCTCCATACTTTTCAGATTATCAAACAATTCCATCAAATTGATGAGTATATTACCCGAATTAAATCAGATTATTAGTCAAATTAACTAACGATATATTTCAGATTTTATAATGATTTTGTCTAATTAATATTATTTCAGAATATAGTTAATTTCACAGATTTGACGGGTATATCATCCATAATATTTCGAATTATCAAGCAATTTTATCAATTTAATGGGTATATTACCCACATTAAATCCAATTCTCAAATTCTTTAATTTAATTGATAGATATATTAATCGAATTTATTATGATTTCAGATTCAGTGACTTCGTCATTTCTATTAATATTTATATTTTAGAATTGTTTTAGATTCAATGATTTTATCATTATTATTAATATTTTTTATTATTGACCAAATGATTTTATCATCAATATCAGATTTGACTGGTAAATTACGCAATTTATTTTGATTATTAACTAATTTCATCGAATTGATGGGATATTACTCAAATGTATACTGACTATTGGTCAAATTATTCAGATTGATGGGTATATTAGTCAAAGTTATTATGATTATTAGTCACATACTTCAGGTTATCGACCAAAAAAAAAATAACAAGGATAAAATCATTGAATCTGATCTTGAAATTATATTATAAACAGAAATAAAAAATAATATTTTTACTATAGTTAGAAATGAATAATTCCCCCATTGACCTTATCACGGACTTCATCATCGACTTTGTCAAAGATTTTATATTTTCCCTTTGCTTAACTGCTACTGACGTCTTCCCTGCTTTCACTTTCACAGTCGCTGGTGGCAGCGCTTTAATTTTTGCAATGGAACGTTTCACAATCGGACATAATCTTTCTAATTGTCTCATATGTCAGCTGCATTCATTAACTGAAATATTATTTCTTCAGGAGTCTCCACGTTGACATATTTTTTTAAAGTTTTCTTACAATTTTGTTATGCATCCAAGTTTCACTAAATTTGCAATTTTGACTTTGTGTAATAGCTCATAAATTGCCGAAACAATTATCAAGTTTCCTTCCGTTGATGTGATAAGTCACTAAACCATATTCGACTATTCCATGAAAACATTCATATAAAAATATAGATGAGTAATTATTTTTATTCTGTTATTCTATGTTGAATTTGAAATAAACGGATATATCGACAGAACCGACTGATTTTTTATTCGACAGTTCCTGATTGCACAATCCCGAGATGCTAAATATTTCTGGATGATTGGTTGTTTCACAAGTACATTTTGCTGCATGTAAGTAATACTATAGTTTGTCTACATTATTAATTGATTGTTGTAGTGAAACTCTGGCGCGTTTTACAGAAGATTCATTCTCGAAGCCATCGGCGTTATTTTTTATATCATAATATCGTTTCAGCTCTCTGTATTTTTACCACCACATTGCAGACACAACTGCGTTTCTCTTCTAACCCCAAGACCACATCGTAAACACGGTTTTGGTTCTAGATTCTCTCCTTGAACGTTATATCCACAAAACTGATTTATACATAACAAATATGGAGTATGCGCATTTGGTTGTAGCGCCCCGTTTTAAGGAATTCTTAGATTTGTGTGATTACTTGTGCGATTAATGGAATTCGGCGCAATGGAAATATTCCTAGCCCGAAATAAGCAGCCAATTATTAGGAGCAGAGGTCACGGAGTGAAGTGGTAGTGAGTTTCCATGATGCCATGGTTCACTAGTAGTAAATTCCGGCCAAAACCGAATGAATGTCCCTGGAGTAAGATAGGCCATATTAAAATATATTGGTGTACATAGGTGCTGTGACTCCAATGGCAGTACGTACGGTGGGAAACCGGTAAATTACACAAGGGAATAAATAAGAACGGACTTGGCAGATACCGTTTATGTCACCATGTGGGCAAATGTAGTGCAGTTATATTGGCGAAGTGTGCCTGAAATGCATACATTGACTGGCCTAAGGTGGCGGAGTTAAAATAGCTCCCAGTGTTAGGGGATACTCATATATTTTCTAACGCGTGAACGGTTGGCGGTACGGAAACATGATGAAGATAAAACATGCAGAGGAACGATTGATGGATATTTGGCAGGTTGTTTTATCTGTGGTCTTGCATACATTAGAGTAAAATTGAGGTATAGAATGGACACGTAGGGCTAATTTACAACTGACATTGTATGGAATTCTTTGGAAAGTCGGGGTTATTTTATGACTTCTAACGAGAATCGCGCCAGGGTTTGACAACCGCTCGGTCAAGTAAATCCCGTGTGCGTGCAACAATAGATATACTTCAATTTAAATATATATTTTCCTTAATTATAATATGGAAGATTTTGAGAGATTATCTGCGATTAAACCCTCTAAAGCTAGATTCGTTCTTGACTTGCCGAGGCGAGCTCTGGTTGATCCGACGAATAAAACTCTGATTAAAAGTATTCTTGGCACCAAGAAAGAATTTCGTGTTATAGGTGCAGCTCATGTGTAGTCAAATTCCGAATCATGTTTGACATCGAAGGGGTTATTGATGCTACAATGAATGACCAACGAGCAGCGATGATTATTAATTAATTCGACAATGAAAGATATATTTCTAGAGTAAAGTGTATTGCGGAATTAAACGATACCTGAATTATCCGTGACAAACGTGACCCTGTTTGATTACATCACATTGGAAATATTGTAAAATGACACAAAATTCCAAACCAGGAATGTTGACTGGTATTGCCAGACCTTATTATGAACGATGGTGTCCTATGACTGCAATTGTTTATGCGATATATCCGCTGAATAGTAAACCTAGCCTTGATGATCTGAAACCGTCAAGGCTAAATGTTGTAGCTGAGTGAGTTAAAGAACACTTCACAAACGCGATACGTGCACACGATTTCCTGATGCCGCTGTTAGCGTCAATACAACAAATAAAGGATTGCTAGAACAACTACATATCGGTGTTGATGCATCATAGGGCAAATGGAGAATAAAACAAGAAAAGATAGTTATTCTGAATCTGCCCACTTTGAAATCAAGGAAATATATTACAAAATTATCAAATATCAGAATTGTCATCTACTTCATCTCAATAGACCGGGATGTTCTGGTAAAACAACACGTGCGATCGAATTGTTTATGAATAACTTTTCATCGAATTTTGATAAGGTTGTTTTGACACCCACACATAGACTCGTCAGATAAACGAAAGAACGAGGAGTTAAATCTCATAGTTATAATAGCTTCTTCCGATGGAAGTGAGACACATGGACTCCTGAACGAATGGGTGAGAAATATTGTCCAAAGATTATTATCTGGGATGAAATGTGTACAGTGGCGCTGGAAACGTTAAAAATATTTCTTGATTTGTTACTGACTAAAAATACTGCTGTTATCATCTGTGGCTATCATGCTCAACAGCCACCTTTTGTTGGATCATCTCCACATGAATGGCTGGAAACATTCGTAGATTATTATGACTAAATAAATGAAGATTACGGAGCGTTAAAAGAATTGATTGATTGATTGATTGTTTTTTTTTAACGGCGCATCAGCACTCTTAGGCTATTTAGCGCCAAACAAAGTGTTACTTGTATAATCTTTTAAAACTTATAAAAGGTTCTACATCGACCAGCGATATAAAAGAACAAATGGTTGAAATTAAAAACGGTAAGATGGTAACGGTGCAAAATAAAGCTTCCCGATCAACGGGAGATGTAAAAAAGATGAATAGGTATTAAAATGGGACGGAATGTATATTGCATAAAACTGCACAAGGTGATAGCATAAAAGTCAGAGTTTAGAGTAAATATTTACGGCTTTCAAGAACTCGATAATACGAGTGATGTTTATATTATCAAAAAGTTCTTTCATATCATGCACAACGTAATAACGATCGCGCGTAGGTTGTAGGTCAAAGCACTCTATCATAAAGTGCTTGACAGTGAATGGTTCATTGCAAGAAACGCACTCTGGTGGGTCTTCACCTTTTAGTATGTGGGTGTGGGTGATATAAGTATGACCAATTCGGATTCTTGCAATGACTACCTCCTCCCTACGAATGGTTCTGTAGGAAGGAGTCCATTCTCCTAGAGTTGGTTTGATTGCATGAAGTTTGTTATTTACAGCATCATTCCATGATGCCTGCCACTTCTGACGTAAGAACTTTCTGATACAAGGTTTAAAATCTGTATATGGTATTTTAAAATCAGATGGTTCTTGAGAAAGGGCCATTTTAGCAGCGCGATCTGCTTTTTCGTTACCTTTAATACCAATGTGGCTAGGTAACCAACAGTATATTATATTGTGGGAGACACTCAGCTCGGTATTTTTGACGAGTATGTTTTTCAATAATGGGTTCTCCAGTTTTCTATTGTGTAGTGACTGAAGTACTGATAGCGAGTCGGAGAAGATGATACAGTTTGAAATACGATTCTTTTCTATATGCTGCAGAGCAAGGTCTATTGCTCTGATTTCGGCTGTAAAAATTGATGCTCCATTTGGTAAGCGAACTTGCGTTGTGTGATTTCCACAAACAAAGGCTGCAGCAGCCTTTTCCTCATCCTTTGATCCATCAGTGTAAATTCTGGTGTAGTTTTTAAATTCGGTGAGGAGTTCATGGTAAGAGTTGTGGAAGATAGAAGGGTTTGTTTCGGATTTTTTTCCATCGTGTAGCGTAAAACGTACTTTTGGTTGTTTAATTAGCCAGGGTGGTGTTTCGGAGATGGATGTTTTCTGAATTTTTGAAAGATCTATATTTGTAGTGTCAAGGCTGGATGATATTCTAATGCCAAAGGAAGGTATGGCGTTTGGTTTATTTTCGTATAAAGTTTTGTATTTGGGTTGAAAAACAGCCGAAAAAGCAGGATTCAGAGGGTTTGATTTTAATTTGAGAGCATACTGTGCTGAAAGCATTTCTCTACGATGCGATAACGGTGGTTCATTCGCCTCAGCTAGAAGGCTTTCACACGGGGATGTTTTAAATGCTCCCAGAGCCAGTCTTATTCCCTGATGATGAATTGGATCAAGCATTTTAAGATACGATTTTCTGGCAGTACCATACACAACGCAACCATAGTCTAGTTTGGAGCGAATAAACGTTCTATATAAATTCAGGATGACTTTTCTATCAGCACCCCAGTCAGTGTGTGCTACTACTTTAAGTAGGTCAAGTGCTTTTAAGCATTTGGCTTTCAAGTTTTTTAGGTGTGGAATAAAGGTCAGTTTTCTGTCAAAGATAATACCCAAAAATTTTGTTTCCTCAACAACTGGAATAGGTGTTCCGTCCAGCGTGAGTTTAGGTTCATCGTGGTGTCGTCGTAATTGACAGAAATGCATACATACAGTTTTTGATTTCGAGAATTTGAAACCGTTCGTACTAGACCAATTTTGAATCTTGTTGATATTTTGCTGTAGTTGTCTTTCAATTGTATGCATGTGCTTTGACCGATAACATATGAGAAAATCATCAACATATAGTGAGCAATCCACACCAGGAGTCAAACACTTGGTGATGTTATTAATTTTGATATTGAAAAGTGTCACAGATAAAATACTGCCCTGGGGCACACCCATCTCTTGCTCGTGCAAATCTGAGAGAGTACAGCCCACTCGTACCTTGAATTCTCTGTCGGAGAGGAAGTTGGATATGAAAGAGGGCAGACGGCCTTTTAGACCTAGATCGTGCAGGTCTTTTAGTATCCCGTACTTCCATGTTGTGTCATAGGCCTTTTCTAAATCAAAGAAAACCGCTACTAAATGTTCTTTCTTGATAAATGCATCGCGAATGAATGTTTCTAGTCTAACCAGATGATCGTTGGTGCTCCGTCCATAACGAAAGCCACTTTGGAAAGGAGATATTAAATTGTTAGTTTCCAGGTACCATACAAGCCGAGAATTGATCATTCGTTCCATTGTTTTGCACATGCAGCTTGTGAGTGCAATAGGTCGATAGTTGGTAGGATCTTCACTATCTTTACCGGGTTTGGGAACTGGTATTACTGTTGCTTCTTTCCATATTTTAGGTAGGTTACCAGTAATCCATAAATCATTGAAGAGTTTTAAAAGAGATGTTAAAGATGATTCTGGAAGATGTTTTAAAAACTGGTAATGTATTTTGTCAGGCCCAGCGGAAGTATCATGGGCCTTGTCTAAAGCCTCCATAAGTTCTGATAGTGAAAACAGCTGGTTGTAGCTTTCCGAGTTGTTGGATGTGAATTTTAAACGTGACTTTTCTTTTTGAGTTTTCAATTTTTGGAAGGCTTCGGAATAATTAGATGATGACGAATTTTTAGAGAATGTATCAGCAAGAACATTTGCTATGTCACGTTTTGAGCTAAGATTGTTATTGTTCACTTTTAGATGTCGGAAAGAATTGTGTTTTCTCTTTCCGTTTATTTTTCGGATCGTGTCCCAAACTTTCTTAATTGAGGAACGAGAGTTTAAAGAGGAAACATATTTCATCCATGATGCTCGTTTACTTTCTTTGATTGTGCGGCGAGCTTTGGCCCGGAGAATACGATATTTACTTAAATTCTCGGGCGTCGGATGATTGTTAAATGTTTTCAAGGCTTCTCGGCGTTGCCGTATGGCTTCCTTACATTCCTTAGTGAGCCAAGGTTTTAGGGTTCTTTTACAGTTTGCTGAGGACTTGGGGATAGATTCTTCTGCAATGTCGGTTAAAATAGATGTAAAATGCTGAATGGGGTCGTTAACATTGAAAACTGTATCCTCATTCAGCCTGGTTTTACAGAGTGTTTCGAATTTGGCCCAGTCGGCCTTCTTTAAATTCCATTGTGGAATTACTTCATCAATTGTAGAGTTATGATTTACAAGAAATATTGGGAAGTGATCGCTACTGTGAAGGTCATCAGCGACCTTCCATTCATAGTCCAAAAGCAGCGAAGGAGAACAAATTGTCAAATCGATGCATGTGTATGTACCCGTGCCTGGGTGTAAATATGTAGGTGTTTTGGTATTATATAGACACAGATCGTGTCTAGAAATAAAGTCTTCAACTTTGTGACCTCTCTCACTTACATGATTCGATCCCCATAAAATGTTATGGGCATTAAAATCCCCGAGTAAAACAAAGGGTGCGGGAAGCTGTTGAACAAGATTATCGAGGTCGTTTGGTTCTAGGTTAGTGTTTGGTGGTAAATAAATAGAGCAAAATGTAATCACTCGATGTAGAGTGACGCTTACAGCAATGGCTTGTAAATTGGTGTTTAAAGGAATGAAACTATGAGGAGCTCTGTTGTTCACAATAACAGAAACTCCTCCTGATGCCCTATCAACATTTGGAGAGCAGGTGTTAAACAGGGAGTAGTTTTTAAATGTGATGTTGTCCGTATCTTTCAAGAAGGTTTCTTGAAGGCATAGTACCGCAGGATCATGTTCGTTTAAAAGCAGGAGAAGATCATTGTAATTTGCTTTAAGTCCTCGACAATTCCATTGTATGATAGTGTTTTTCATTATAAATTTAAATTAAAGATTGTGGAGCTAGGTTAGACCTTTCGCAGAGGGAATTTGTTTTGTTATTTCTCTGGAGGAAGTACGGGGGTGAATTTTTTGTTTGTAGGTCTGGAGTTCCCTTGAGCGCATGGAGCAGATTCTTCTGCATCCATGCTCTCGATGTCTCCAAACCTGTTATAAAGTTTGATGGGGTCATCTGACCCCTTCTGTTGCCTGTTTCCATGAGATTTATTTTTGTTTTTTGGTGATTTAGTTTGTTGGGTATTGCTGAATGTAGTTTGTGTAGATGCCGTGTTTCTCTGTGATTGGTAATGAGGGGTGTTTGAGCTTGGTGTTGAATCGGGTGCTTCTGTTTGTGTTTGAGCGTCCTTCGTTGTTTTAGGATTGCTCTTCACTACAGTGGAGAAGGATGGGCCAGGATGGGCTGTTTTCGCCTGTACAAGTTTTCTGGCTTCTGGATAGGGAATATTATTTGTGTATTTTACCCTCTGAATTTCCTTCTCCTGTTTCCAGGTATCGCAATCCTTGGAATTTGCGTGGTGCTCTTTTCCACAGTTGACACAATGCGGAGTTGCTCTACAGTCAGCTTCCTGATGAGAATTTTCTCCGCATCGGCCACATATTTGGGTTTTAGAGCAGCGGTCTTCGTGATGGCCGTATTTTTGACATTTGTAACATCGAAGGGGGTTTGGAATGTAGATGTCAACCTTCACTTGCAAGAAGCCAACTTTGACCACTTTGGGTACAGTTGGCTTATTGAAGGTGAGTACAATGGTGTTGGTGTCCTGCAGGTTATTATTACGTTTGATACGTATTCGACGGACTGCAGTGACACCTTCACTTTTCATTCCTTCGATGATATCTGCGTCGGTGACTCCAGCCAAGTCACGACAGCGAATCACGCCTTTGGACGTATTCAGTGTGGTGTGAGCGAATGAGGTCACTGGAATATCGAAGAAAGTTTTTATTTTCCCGATATTGTCTGACTGACCTCGTCGCTCACATTCCACGAGAAGGCAACCCGATTTCATTTTTTTGACGCTCTTTGGCGTACCAATCAAACCTGTAATTGTTTTCTCAATCACAAACGGAGAGAGTGAAGCAAGGGATTTTGCGGCATCTTTAGATTGTATTACCATGAAGCGTGGAAATGTGTCCACACTACATGGTTCGTCGTCCGAGTCAGATAAAGTTTTGGTACGTTTATTTTGATTTTTTTTGGAAATATCCATTTTGGCTAGATTAAAAATTCAGCACCCGTGCTCCCCACCCGCCAAGGAGCCCAACAAGGGGACACTTTTCAAGTGTCAGGGATACACAGATGCCATACTCAGTTGATAAAATTACCTTTGAATGACCCTGAAGTCGCCAATTTCTAAGGTCGGTAAAATTACCCCCCGATTGACCCGTTAAGCCACCGCCTTCTAGGAAGCCTTCTAAGACTTGGAAAAGGGAAATATAAAGGAAAAGAATATAGGGGCAACGGTGGTATCAAGAGAGATACAAGGAGAGAGAGAAAGAAGGTGAGAAAGTTAATAAAGACCTCCTAGGGCTCGGCGTGACCAGCCGATTTGTCGGAACCGGGCCCATCCCGACCACCCGTCTAAGAGAAGTAGAGGCCAAAGTAGTGTGTTGCAGGGAACTGCTCAACTACCAGGATCCTTTCCTCCCCCGACACGGGACGCAACCCACGGCAAACAGGTTGCCTCTACTTAGTCGCCTTTTACGACACGTAGCGAGGCACGTCGGGCCAATTCTACAACCCCGGACCCGCAGGGGGAGCGTTAAAAGAATTAATAAACATTAATCAGACTACAGCCAGATAAAATACAGTGTGAACTAATGTGTGAAGTACTTCCAGAAATTCCTATGAATGATTTTGGGAATAATGATGTGAAGACCAGATGATGTGATAGTTGCATGTAGAAAGATAGTTCGTGACACACTCAACAACAATTATTTCTGTTACATACAGTAATGTATTAAATTTACATGTACCATTGTGTTATCGCCCAGCAGATACTTGACTGCAAAATATCGACGTTGAAATTCCAGGTAGCATTAGTAAACAAAATCTTGTGTTAGCCTTATATTGGTTTAGTTCATGTGAGTGTTGTTGAGAGCGCGTTAATGGTGGACAAAACTCCATGGACGCTAGGCTATGCTCTAGTTATTCATTCATCACAAGGATTTACTATTTCGGATGTTAATATCTGGATTGGTGATGATCTTTTTGAATGGTCAAATTTAGTTTATCTCGCAGTGTCTCGTGTAAGATGAAAGTCTCAGCCGTGGAGAGTTATCATAGATTTCACAGATAATAATAATCAAGCCGATAATAATGGTGATTATGTAGTAAGAAAAAAAATAGCTAGTTAAAACAATGTGACCCCAAAAATGCTACTTTGATCTCTTTACTGAATATATCAAGACGCTAAAACAACGACAGAAAATTCATTGTGCGAGCTGTAACACAGCAATCTTGTGTCAGTATTCATATAATAATCCAAGACAGTCTACCGTGGATAGAATTGATAGTAGTCTTGGTCACACACGCGAAAATTTGATCCTGATATGTCTTGAATGTAATCGACGTCGAGCCGCCAGTTCACAAACGTGGAGGCATTGGTAATTGTGTATCCTCAGGAATTACTTGTAAAAATTCATCATTGGGAGCAGTTGATTCTAATCTGTAGATTGCAGGTCTACCCGTAGATTTTACAACGCTGGAAGTTTTGTGTGGTTACACTCCAAATGGGATCATTTGCTCTTTTTTGCTATTTTCAAGTTCACCAGGTTCACATAAATATATTAAAGTAACATTACCAAGAACTGGTTGTTTTGAGGAGTCATGTATGTCGTTGTATTGGTAAAAAAACCCAAATTAATCGCATTAATGGATTTCACAGAAATTGCTCGAGTAATTTCATTATTTAACGCAGCTGTCACACTTGATAGTCTTGCAACCCATTCACGATATTCTCTAGTCTTTATGAACTTTGTTCATGCATATTTCCTGCGCATGCTGATATCCAAATAACCATTCATCAAGTGTCTGATTAAATCGTTCAACAATGACATGATCGCAATGAATTGTGGTACGTCCTCGTCTGATATTGACGTTATGTTTTTTTCATCAGAAATAATACTGCACCAAGAAATTTCTTGCCAAGATCAACATGTAGCAGCTGTGGCCATCGTAGACCAGCAAGTTGATAACCGCAGATGCAACGTCAGTTGCTGTTTTAAATGGTAGTGGTTCTGCTTCTTTATACTTACTTGTATTTTCATTTTCGTAGGAAGCTTTATTTTCGAGAACGGACTATAATTACCTTTTGTAGGGTTAATCCCCCCGCTTTATGTGTCCCTTATTATGTCGAATCTGTTATAATTATCAGATATTCCAATATTTTTCTTGTAAAGTACAAGCCAATGCATCGCAACTAAATTTAGAGAAATATGCATTGCGTCTTCATGATTCAATATTAATACTGGTCCAATTATTTTCGGAACGTATTCAAATCCATATACTCCTTAATTTTATAATGTCATGTCTGCAGCTATGCCCTAATTGCTCCTGTTACAGTGGTAAGGTCACATAATGCCGTTGTAGGATTAATAAGGGATATTTTATCATTCGTTTATTTTACAATTGATAGTTTTAACATTACGGTGACTTAAATATTACACCCTATTTATAATCAAGAGTTAACATTGGATAGAATCAATGGGAAATGGCTTACACAAGTATACATTTTGGCAATCGAAAACAAGGATTTTTGCTAAAAATTAAATTACAATATCAAACACATCTATAAATTCCATCTATAATTTTAAAACTTGGCTTAACGTTAGATATTAAAACTGAGAAAATGAAAGCTTGTATGTGGAAATTAAACTTATCTAAGTTTGTTTTCTTCTGCAGATAATAGTTTCAAGGTAAAATGACAAAAGTTTGTTCTGGGAATTATATATGTGTACTGACTCATTCTATCAGAGAGACAGTGTGTATGCCTGTATAAAAGAAACCTAACGATTAAAAACCCATATTTGTGACGTACTTAACACATCATTTATTAGTCTCAATCGTTATTGAAAAGGTCTGGAGACGTGGATAAGTGACTGTAATTTATTACACTATCCAACATGAATAGCAAAGCAAACTTCGGGAACGCTAACACTCGAAAGTATCGTGTATAATGTTTGAATCTAAATGTTCTCGACAAATATTCGGTACCAGCCTAACTCGGAACATAAAAAGAAAAAAAGCGTAATAAATACCACATATCTCTCACAACACAATAGGTGGGTGTAACCTTCCTGAACAATTACTTGCAACTTCATTTCAGTCCATATAAAATATCTAATATATGTTTCTTCCATAAAGTATCTAGCTGATCGCCTACTATACTAGTAGGTAACTAATATAATCCTAGTTCGCTTTACCTATTGTGTATGGATGCTTCTATCCTCGTATATATTACCGTATAACTGCTTTAACTTGTTTACCCCTCCTGTAAATACGATATGAAAGCTGTTTTGTTGTTACCCAGTGTATGTATCCGTTTGTTGGAGGATTCTCCCTACCCAGCTCTTCTTTATTTTCTCTCCTCTACCTTCATATATCCACCACATGCTCTTTTGTCACCTTTCACCGTACCACGTAACGCATTATTTGCATGATAATAGCTTTGTTTGCTTTAGTTAATACAATTTAAATACTAATTTTCCCCAATTATCTTAGTTTTTTAAAGACGTAGTATGAAAGTTGAGCTTTTACTTTTTTAGTCCCCCTTTAGGGATATATTACCCGTTATCGTCTCTACATACCCACATTCCATATCTAACCCCTAATTGACCGTTCCCTGTTTCGAAGCACTTCACTTACAAGTGACGTGAATGAGTCAGTCATGAAGGGTGGAGTCGAAGCATCAAGGCTCTGAAAAAACAACACAAGAAAATGCAGAGGTTAATAAACGCTTTCCAGAATTGGCTGCTGAAGTCAAAGGAAAAGAAGAAGTGGAAAAAATGGAAGATCGAGACACCGAGGAAACACAATCATCGTCTAAACAGCGGTCATTGATGCATTCACCGATAAAAACTTTTAATGAAGAAGGTCGGCCGTAGATCAAAAGAGACCCCTTCCGTGGAGGTCTTATAATTCCCCCAACTGGAGAGATTTAGTGGTCAAAGAACCATTAAAGGATAAAAAGGGTTACAGTCAAGTGGCTATGCAATTTACTGGGGCTAAAAATGCCTTTGCAATGTGTTTACTTATTATAAAATATACTTGATTTGACACAAACTGGAAAAGTAAATATAACACTTAAAGCGATACAAAATGTATGTATCTCCTGCACAAAACAGGAGACTATTCTCCAGCTTTTAAAACAACCACGACAAAAGAATATCATGGATATCCACTAACCTCTGATACTCCGATATAAAAATGCTCGGATCGACCAGTATTTACTCCTTAAACTGAGGCAGAAGAATATTCGTATCAAGCAGTTCGGACTCAACCAAAACGGAAGAGGCATTCACCAGTAAAGGGTATACGCATAAAATATGCAAAAATACAAGAAGAAGAAGAACAGCATGCGCCTACACATTTATACATTAGAAAACTATTAGAATAGATCTAACAACAAGTGAAAAATTTAGGCACAGCCACCGATACAAAGACGTGCGTCCAAACAACAAGGAGAGGGCCTTGGTGGACATCGTGACCCTAACGGCCTTATTGATGAGTTGGAAATACTTGTGGGTGCAATTCGTGCGGGCAATAGTGCACCCCAATATATTAATTAAGCTACAGCGATTTCTCGCCGATTGCTATTATAAACAGAATCACGTATCATGCGATGAGGCATACAATTGTTGAACATATCCATGATATATACAAAACGATAACAATTTTGCAAATATTGAGACTGTACGCATGAAGAGGCTCCGCGTCTTACATAAAATATATTCGTTAGTGCAACATTTGGTTGTGCATGCAGCCTAAAGTGTTACCTCATTGATTAGCACATCATCCACGAAATCAGAATTCAGTGTGACATTTGCATGCACATGTGATCGGTGGTAAATCACGCACACTTGAGATCGAACTTGCATCCTCTCTAGTGTAGTACAGTTGACCTAATATCCGATCCCAACAATTTGGTTATCTGCCTGAAGCTGCCACCGGACCGTTACTGTCACTCTATTGAATGACCCCTATGGGTCTTACTACATATAATTGATCAATGAAGAAATTCGACATGGGTGACCGGCAATGCATCTAAAATTGATATACCTGTGCACAGGCCATCACACAGTAGTGGCTATGCAATATAATCTTAAATTAATGCGGCTGATATTGCACGGTCACCAGTAAGACCAGTTTTAGGTTGCCTTGGCCACATTCCGGATGGTAAGAGGTTTTGTTACGTGTGGGATATCATATCGCACCTGATAATGTGAGAATTACCTTAACAAAGCAAATTAATTTAACTTGAGACGCAATTAGTGGTAGTGATTAGAGCAGGTATGAATTGACATGCATAGTCACAAAGTCCACAGCAAACGTAAGGGATGCAGTATTGAAAATACCATTCTGATCATTTAACTTGAGACGCAGTATTATAAATACCATTCTGATCATATGAACAGTTATTTAGAAGAAATGTTCGTATCATTTGGATAATGGAATTGTTCAGATTATGACCAGTGATCTCTGGGGTATACAAAAATAGCACATAAAAGTATACTGATGGCAACGGATATCACATGTCTGACATATACGTACCATTTTCTGCGGAAAAATACTCAGTTCGTGGGGAAAAAGGAAATGAAGGTCTTGTTAGAAACGTCAGAACCTCATATTCAATAAGCCAAAACGACGAAGAATTTTTATTTCTGCTTCGTGAATGTGTTGTAATAACCATATGTTTCGCAATTTTCCGCGTTAACTTTGTGGATACAATGTTTCGGATTTAGGCTAGCGATAGACGGCGTGATACTGAGTACATTACATAACTGGGGAAGCATGCAAGTCACCACGCATAAACACATATTTTTAGCTGGTAATAAGAATGGCAAAAATATACTTACATTTTTGCATCGTGAATTTCCTAAAAATGTGATTTCTTCATTCTGCAGATCCTAAATATATGTGATGGGTTCTTGAGGCTGCTTACGCATTTTTCGAAATTGTACTGTAATTTCGACTATGTTCCAAGCGCATTCTACTTAGTGCACTCAAAATGAAATGAACGTGAAATTCCAAAGCGTCTTTTTGATTATTACAATTGAAACAATTCTTATTTTCCCACATTATGATCCCAAACACTCAATGACAGAACAGAAACGCACATGTAGATGAGACAAAACATGTCCAAGGCACCCTGCTCAAATCACAGATACATGCAGTTTCTTTGTCAGATGCAACTTGTTGATTTGCCGATACACAATTTACAATAATTCTACTTTCAATATAACATTATTCATGTTCAGTGTTCCAGACAAATTACACATGTATATCTCTGGAACCTAATTGTGAATTTTCATTTGGCAGTAATGTAACTTGCATAAATTTAATCTTAATTACAATTGTATTGACCTGAAACTGATTGCGAAGATATATATATATATATATATATATATATATATATATATATATATATATATATATATATATATATATATATATATATATATATATATATATATATATATATATATATATATATATATATATGTATATATATATATATGTATATATATATATATATATATATATATATATATATATATATATATATATATATATATATATATATATATATATATATAGATAGATAGATAGAGAGAGAGAGAGAGAAAGACACACAGACAGACATACAGACAGACAGATAAATATATAAATAGATAGATAGTTATATATATATATATATATATATATATATATATATATATATATATATATATATATATAGTCGCAGAATTGCAACCGAGTGGGTATTTGGACTAAATGAATAAGACAAACACAATGTGAGAAAGATGGAAATTTATGAATGAATATATAAAGATATATATATGATGTAAAAATACAATGAATCTCTCACGCTCTCAACATACGATTTACTCAGATCACTCTACACAACATTCATTCATCGAAAATAAACCAAAAATATTAAATCAAAATGAAGTACAGATCCAAGAAACCTCATGGACTGCACATACGCTTCAGACAGTATTTTACACAATAAGATATTCACATAATCTAGAATATGAATTCTATTAAGATTCAAAATAATCTTAAGAACACAACTAAGATTCAAAATAATCTTATGAACATAACGAAGATTCAAAATAATCTTATGAATATAAAAAATGCAATGGAACATCAATTGATCCAAATGTATGCTTCTAGACCCCTTGTACAGTCGCACGATTCCTTGGGTTGAGCCACACTCTTATCGACCGCTGGCACCCTTTATGAATCGACCACGAGTACAGTCATACGTTACAAGTACAGACAGCATTCAGCACTTTTTCTAATTTGCTACGTCTATGTCCGTGGCACAGACATACATACATACATACATACATACAGCAGCAGGGACGGCAAACAGACCAGGTTTGTTCCTTCGTTTGAAGCCTCCTACCAAAGAATTAGTTTTAGAAACCAATGTTTTCAAAATTAAAAACTTCTACGGGACGTCATTTTTGCCCCAATAAATAACGGTGACACCACATAGATGTTCGCGATGTCGCTGCGATACATGAATAAAAATTTTAAAATATCTGGTCGTGACCGATCCGTAATTTTTTTTATTATTATAAATTAAAATTATTAGTATATTAATAATGACGTGTCGGAGAACCACATTCTGCTAGACTAGCACGAGAGCGATTAGAAGCAATAAAAAATAACTTCCTGTGAGAGAATCTGTCAAGCGAAAAATAAGGGCCGTTGAAGATGCAAAACAAGGATTTACTGAGTCAACTGAATTATTATTTAAACCTGTCACTGCAACTACTGAGCGAATTCTACTTGGAGATGTTAAAGATGTTGATGTGAGAAAGCGAGGTATTCTTCCAGTATTAAAACAGATTGAAGAACAAACTCGACCTCAGCCTGCACGTGCACCTGTATCTCAACCTGTACCTGTAGCTCAACCTAAACTTAAACTTAAATCTAAATTTAAATCCAAAGTTAAATATAAATCTAAGACTGGACGTAAACCTCAATCTGAAGTTGAAATTGGAGATGAAGAAACACCCGAAGATGACACAGAAATATCCGAAGATGATACAGAACAAGCCGGTGACAGGGTTGCTGCGATTGAAAAATTTACCAAAGATAGCATCAATGGTATAAGAGCGGTTAAAAATATTAACGATCTAGCTAAAATTACTATATCGACATATAAACAACGAGAAGAGGTTTTGAAACCTGAATACGCCGATAAATCCGTAGATAGTGAAACATGGTACAGGTGGATATTTTATGTGTATTATGGTGTTAATCGGTTCAGTAATTCCGATTCTAGATTTATTAATTTTCTTGATAAGATAGATGCAGAATATAACAAATTACAGCGATCTCAATCTTCTACGTTACCAAGGCAGCAACCTACACCACAAGAATCTATTCAAACTTTTAACTTTTTTACCGATGATGTTCTTGATACTTTTGAAAATAGAGATACATTAATTAATACTGCTGCATTTGAATATGAAGATAGACATAAATATGTAAAACCTGAACACATGGGTAAAATAAGACCTAATAATTGGAATCTTGCACTATATTTTGCTGCTGCAAGAAAACCCATTGATGTTAAAGATCTCGGATACAAAGAATTTGCAAAAATCGTACATGATAGAAAACAACAACCCCAGCGACCACAATCTCCCGAGGAAGAATTTCAAGATGCACCAGAGGAGGAACCTTATAATTTATTAAAAGATCTTGGTGCTACCGGTAGCGGTTATAATTATGTCTGCCCTGATACTGTCATCAATGACATATCACGATTGGAGGTTCTCATTGGGGGAGAACGAGCTGGAAATAATTCATATGAAATAATTAACGAGGCAACTGATATTTGTCAGCGATTATTTCGCTTCTGCGTCATGGATGTTCACATTTATAGAAATCTCATCGATGAAATCATCGACGATCACAGCGACTAGTTGTTAGATAATTAATTAATTAAATAAAATGATCGTTCACAAACATCATCGTAAATCAGTACCTACTCGAGTAGTAAATGCTCGGTTGCCCATGTACAGAGTCACCTACGGAGACGGACTTGGTGATGTTGTTAAAGGATTCATCACAAGAATAGCTCCTAAAGCTGGATCGGTTGCAAAACAATTATCAATGAAAGCTATGAGTTTCGTTCGTGATAAAGCCGCTGCTGCTGCTAGTGATATTGCCAGTAAAGCTTTTAGCGCCGTCAAGGACAGAATAACAAATTTGATAAGCAGAAAAAAAAAACTGACATTGCTCCGGTTAAATTACCTAGCACTATGGTGATGCCTAGCGACGTCAGTAAGGTAATAAATGGATCAGCAAATCAAAAATTAGCAGAATTAGTGAATCAGGAAGCCAATAAAAAACTAACAGAATTAGCGAATCAGGAAGACAATCAAATAATAAATACTAGTGCGATATCGGGAAGTGGTCATCGTTTTAGAAGACAATCTTTATAATAATGTTTGCAAGGACATCCAATGATGCATTTGCCATGGATTAATCTATAAGTAAAGATACGTCGGTACATGATTATCAACATTACTCGTACGAAGCAGTAGCACCAAATAGTAACAGTCGAGTTGAAATTCAGGTTCATGATACAACCAGGTATTTTCTACCATCTGAGCCATTTATCGAGGTTGTAGGTGAAATTGTAAAAGTCACACCAACTGGTAACCCTCTCGTTGACACGTTCGCAGATAATTTCAAAGTAGGATTTGTCAACAACGGTATCATGGCGTTATTTAAGAGCGCCACATACATGATTGATGGAAGAGAAATTTAATCAATTAGCGATAATGTTGATATTGCTACGACAATTAAGGGCCTAGCTAGATATTCAGATGATTTTGCTAGATCAGCTGGTCCAAGTATGATGTTTGCCAAGGATAATTCTGATCATCCTGATAATGCACAGTATGTTCGAAGAAAACCAAAAAAATCTACTAATGTGGCTGAGGAGGCTGATTCTGAAACAGCAGTTATATCTGCTAATGCCAATTTTAATTAGGTTTTGCTACACGTAGCGGTATGTTATCAGGTGCTCTTGAAAGATTCTCGTGTGCAATTCCATTATCTCACATATTTGGATTTTGCAGAATTTTTAAGAAGGTAATTTTCGGAGCCAAGCACACAATTGTTTTTTATCGAAAAGGTGATAGCAATGATGCAATCTGGCGAGAGGGTGTTGATGATGCTGCTGCTGATGCTGCTAGTAATGGTAAAGTTGTATTATCTAAGTTCACCCTGTGGATGCCAGCAATGACTCCATCAATATCGGAAGAAAGTAAATTACTCTCATTTATGAATCAAGGTGGTAAATCAGTAATGTCGTGGTTGATAACAACCACCGATAGCAGTACCCCTAACAAAATTAATGGTAATTTTACTTGGCACATGGCATGGCAGCAAGGTGTCTCTGCACCAAGATATATATTTGTTGCTTTTCAGAATATTAATCGGTATCATCAGCAACGTAGTCATATGATATTTGATCAATATGGCGCCAGCGAAATATCGTTGCGAATAAACGAACAGGAACCATCTGAGGAAATATCGGTAATTTTTGCTGATTATTCAGTGGTTCGTGTATATCATCGGTTGTTGAGTTTATGGGGCGAGATCAAACTGTTGACACTGGATTACAAGTATCACAGTTAGATTTTATGAAATTTTATCCGATCTATTATTTTTCACTAGAACATCTTGATTTGGTAAAACAATCTGTCGTTGATATACATTTTAAAGCCAGAATAACTAATCCGAATAATAATGATATTAGAGCAGTTGCAGTTATACTCAGTGATAGAACTATGATTGTTGAAGGTATTAGCGGCCGAATGAGAGTCATTGACGCCCCAGTAGAAAAAATGTGATCTAAATTTAAATCAATCGTGTAATTATAATGCCATACGATTATGATTGTGTGACTCTGACTCATGGTCAGATAAAATAACTCCAATCAAATACAATAAAAATGTGCGGAGCAAAATTAACATTAAAAAATGCTCAAATTCATGGTGGTCCAAATAAATTATCGCTAACTAAAACTCAGCATAAAAATTTTAATAAAGCCAAATCAGCAAATACTGGTGTTCAAATTGATCTTTCCCCGAGCGCCATCAAGGATATGATTAAAATAGGTGTTTTTTTCCCGCTTATAGCTGGGTTAATACCAGCATAAATTGCAAAAGCAGCAATTGCCGCCCCGATAATAGCAGCAAAAGCGGCCGCCGCTGCTCCGCTAATAGCAAAAGGCACCGTATTAGGTGCTGCTGGATATGCAGGTAGCAAAGTAGCAGAAAAAATAACTGGAGGAAAATACGGTAAAAAAAGGACACGGACTAAGGTTGCCAGGTACGCCACCACAATGGTACGGAAAAGACCTTCGACTACCAGGAACACCAGCGTCATGGTATCCAAAAAATTTTCCACGATAACGCCGATGTCAAAAAATTTGATTTATCTAACGAAGCTAAGAATAGGAAAGTGAAATTCTTCAGAGACGTATTTATGCGAGATCAATTACCAGCTCAACCAAATCCTGACGAGACAGGAAATATAAATCTCGATGACAGTGTTGGTTCTGGCACACACTGGGTATCATACGCGATAAATCCACGTGAAATTATTTACTTTGATTCGTACGGGTTAGCGCCACCGCGTGAGTTTCTAAATTATGCAAGACAGTTATATGTTCCAATTTGGTATTCAACGTTACCGACGCAGACCCTAACCGATCCTCCAATATGTGGCAGTGAAGCAATTAATGTCCTTGATGCAATACCAACGTCAATAAAACCATACCATATAGTTGTACGTAGGTAGACGTCTGATAAATTAAATCAATCGCTGATAAATAATGTTGATATTTACGGAAGATCTCTATCATCGCGAACACTAAAAAAAACTCCCGTTGATGTTGATTTGTCAAAGTAAGCAACAAAGGACGACCTTAATAATCTATTATCGGTATCAGGAATAGATCCTGACGAGGTTGTTATTTTTCAGGATCAACATGGAAAATTAAAAACGAGTAACATCAAATTAGCTGATATAATTCGACGAACCGAGTATAGCAAACACGTGAATGATTTTACTAGTATTCAAGAATCTATTATACAAATTAATGAAGATGCTAGACGGGTTAATGAAAACGCCGCTGAAGCTGTCAAAAACACCGCTGAGGCTATTAGAAATATCAATGAGGCCATCAAGCAGATTAATGTAACAGCCACGGAAACTACCACAAGAGCCGATGAAACTATCAGAAAGGGTGATGAAAACGCCGCTGAAGTAAATAAAAAATAACTGGAATTAATAAAAGAGTCGCTGATATCAGAACCACCGTTGATGTTTTTGAGGGAACTAGTGTATTAATTCCAGGAATTATCGAAAAAACTAGCTTTATTAAGATCCCACCAGCAATAACATCATCGCAGGTCAATACTATGATATTTATCACAGCAACTGGATCATCAATGTGGACACCAGAAAATAACACTCTCAAATACACTGCATCAGTTACTGGCGTGTACCGGTTATACGTTTTTTCCAAAACGAGATTTAGAATTTTAACTAAAGAGTACGATTGGAGACATGCCTGCGATAAACAACTCGGCTCTTTAACTTTACTTATGAATAAAGACAAAGAAGAAATTTTTACATTGGACCACGAAAGATTATTACCAATATCGTATTGGTGGTGCATGGAATTTATCGCCGAGTCACCTCAATTATTTACACTATAAAATAATAATGAAAGACGCGTCCGAGTACAGATACAATCAGGCACGCACGTGGCAAGATTCGTTAAAAAACATCATCGACACGTACACGGCAAAAATAAAAAAGTATAAGCGACGATTAGTTATCATTGACGTAGTTGTTTATTCGGTATCAGCAACTGTTTCTGGCGCCGGAATAATATTATCCGCGGTAACAATGATAACATCCGTCGCTGTCACAATCTGCATTTCCGCGGCAACGACAATCGCGGGTGTCCTTAATATTATTGCAAAAAAAAATTATGCTCGTGCACAAATGAAAAATTATCCTCGGATGTGCTTAAATTGTAAGCTGCAACAACCGCGTACACAAAATTAACTTCGCTGCTGTCAGAGAGTCTCAATGACGGAAATATATCTGATTTTGAATTTTCGAAGATGATAAAAATTTATAATCAAGCTGATATTAAAGTTACAGATAATAATAATGTCGGAATTAATGCAACAGATTGTGACAAACACAGCCCAGCGCAGAACAACAATGATCTCCGTAAGCTCGACTAATCCAGAATTTAACATTAATTTTCCGACACCAACTTCCGTTGACGAAATCGCGCTATCACAATTGCGAGTTTATCATAGTTGGCCCAATATTAGATCTAAATCATTTGGCGGATTATTATCAAATAATTCATTTGTTTACGCTGATAAAAATAAACCTAGTACCGATGGTACTCCCGGTACTCCAGATTGGACGGTTGTTGGCTTACCAACAGGTAGTTATCAAATTGATGAGATTAATAATGATTTATCATACAGAATAAAAAATATAACCGGAGATAAAGAACCCGGAATAAAAATATCCGCGCACGAACCAACGTTAACATTGATTATTAAGATAACCTCACCGTATGTCGTCGACCTTTATGTGAGTTCAGTAAGAACCGTTCTAGGTTGGCCTGTAATTCAACCACCAGCGCCACCAGCGCCACCAAAACCTAAAAAATCTGATTATACTTCAGACAGGTAATCTTATCATGATAATATTCCAATTTACAAAAATGATTTGGATAATATAAAAAATATACTTCAAGTAATTTTATCTTCAGAAAAAAGGATGACATGATGTGGATTTTATTAAACCTAATAAACAAATTAATTATGATTTTAAAAAGGTTATTAATTTGCTTGATTTTGTTGACAATGATCATAAGATTTATCTGCAACGATTATTTTTAATGCAACAAGTTCATTATGTAGCGAGATTATCGAGTACGTAGAAATATTAAATCATATTGCATCCGACATAGAAAATTTATTCAGGTAATAATTGATGAAAAAACAGACAATACATAAAATATTTTAGACGCGTACTCGTTAACCGAGGCGACGTTGCCGAATTACAAATTTTCCGGTCATAATGCTGACAAATAAAAAAAATCCGTCAGCGACACCATTGATGAGTTATTTTCTCAATTACTGGCCGCGTGGAGAAAAACATTACCGCCACCAGCTATACTTGAATATAATAATGATCAATATGGGCGCGGACGGCATATTTCACCAGGTGTCGTAAATATAACAAACGTCGTCGCGGTTAATCTTAATTGTGACGTCGTCGAAAACAGCTACAGCGCAGACGCGTCAGTGTCAAATCAGGCTCAGCAGGGATTTATTCTTTATTCATTTTCACCCAAAGAACCTCCTGGATTTTTAATTATACAAGAACCAATCAATCCGGTTTATATACGATGCCATAATGGTTTGCTATCGAGAATTAATTTCAGATTAACCGATCAGTCTGGAAATCTAATTGATTTACGTAGAGAGACGCTAAGTATTAATTTGCTAGTAAAATCTTAACATCTCGACATGAAAATAAACCAGCAAAAAACGGATAGAAAAACGGCAAATACTAGCAAAAACATCATTTTTTTAACTCTCACAATTTTGTTATTTTGAGGGAGGTAATTTCAGCACAAATAAAAAATAGATAAAAATCAGTAAAATATTTTATTTTTTTTTACTCTCATTCACCATTTTTCTTAATTGTCTCGCTCGGGTATTAACCACTTTTCTTGCTTCATATTCGTCAGATAACTCTGAACTGATTTTCTCGATGGCATTAGATAAAGCAACAAAATCTTTAATTTGTGCTTCATTAACTGATGCCAGCGACTGATACATCGCTGACTGAATTTTCTTCGTAAATTTATATTCACCTGGTAGAGCGTATCTACCCTCATGTTTGTTCTGTGCGAGTGTTTCAAAGTCGGCGATGATCTTCTCAGTATCTAAATCGTCCGATAATTTTATTTTTTTGTTTAATTCTTCGATTGCGTCAATTACATTATTGATATTTTCTTCGTTTATTATATACAAATATCATGTTTCTAAAAGTAAAAAAATATAATAATTTTGATGTAATTTTAATTATCAAGTATCAGAGGAATATAATAAAATTCGATCCATTCTCTCAATTTGTACGAAAACGCCGACTTTTTGTTGTTGTTGTTGTTGTAGGATCTAACGCCATTTTTCAGCACAAGATAGGCTATACATGGCGGCCAGTATAACTGGTGGAGGAAGAACCCTGGAAAACCCAGGGAAGAACCACCGACCCACGAGAAGCTACCGGCAGGCTTTCCCACGTATCAACGTTAGCCAAGCCTTGGACTCGAACCCACGCAGACAGAGGTGAGATGGCAGTGATCCGTAACGCCGACTTGGTTATTTTATCTGCAACATATTGAACCGAGCGTGGGTTAATACCAACATATTTTCCAGCGTCGCTCATAGATGTAGATATCATCTCCTCACCAGTTTACACGTTAACTGATTTTACCGCCTTAGGAACTTTTGAGCATCTACCAGTATTTCCTGATCTGCAATTTTCACTCTGAGTTACGACCCTCAGATTAGATAATTTATTACTCATTTTATCTCCATCAACGTGGTCAATTACAAGACCATCTTTTATTGGTCCGTTAAAACACTCGTACACAAATCTGTGGTTAAGATAACTTTTCTTCTCGGGATTTAACGTAAATCTGAGATAACCAAATTTACTAACAGTACCAACTGGATTTTTTGATCTGCAATGTCTAACCACGCCATCGCATGATGCCTCGTAGTTATCAATGATTGGATGTCTCCTGAATATGGAATCCATATACTAATTATTATTTGTCTAAATCAAAGTTTGCCTGAAAACCTATTTAGATAATCCTCTTCGCATTTGATGGCTTTGTGACTGTCATTATTTTTTTTGTTGTCATAATGTCTTTTAAGTTCTCGGTAGCGTTTTCCACCACAGCGTATACACAGGCGAGTTTTTCCTCGTGTACCAACGTTGCATTTTATACATCTGATTGGTCCATAATTACCTTGACGAACAGCCTGAATATGCTTTCCGCAGAATTCACTTTTGCACGATTTTCCACAACAAGTCAACGAACCAACCAATAGCCAATTGCATCGATTCATTATTTATTTAGATATTTGTCTAAAATATAACATGAAATTATTTGACCTTGATGAAGCTGAATACGATATACCTGACGATGATAAGGCAAAGAAAGAGTTTTTCGACGATGGAGCGGTTCACAAGTGGTCAACTTGGAAAACAAATTCGGTCGATAATACCATGACCGATGCAAGAGTAAAAAAAAAAAAAATAATTGATTATATTATTGCCAACCACCGCGATGAGAAATTTATATTTGCAATAAAATTTATCGCGCAAATGTCTGACGAAGTCTGGGTTTTTCGTGATAAACGTGATCCTGTAATTGGTGGGAATAAAAACGTTTGTCTGCGGGTAGCAGGCCCGGATTATTAACTGGCATAGACAAACCGTATTATGCTCGATCTTATCCTGTAACTGCGGTTGTTTATGGAATTTATCTGCTAAATAATAAACCAGATGTTAAAAATCTATCATTGATGAAATTATCTTCGGGGATAATATGCGTAGCTGAGCGAGTAATGGAACATCTAAAAAAATACAAACGTGGATTTGGTCTGACCGATTTGAGATTAACGAAAATAAATACTTGGGCGAAATCAGTTGTTAATGACGCATCAATAAATGACGTCGCCATGTTGTCGAGTAAATTAAAATTCCCAATAACAGTGAAAACATTATCGGGAGAAATTTTATATGAGTCAGCGTATAAATCCAGAGGAGCACCAATCACAATTGTAGATCATAATTCTCACGCTTGGACTTCCGAGTGACAATATTTCCTCGAGATCGTGTTGTTAAATTCTATTGTGAAAATTCTACCGTAAAAAATTTTACCGCAGAAAATTCTACGGCTGAAATGTTTGATTTTATTTACAAAATTAGTAAATTCGATCCGGTATCAGTGTGGTTATTTCGCAGCGAAGATAAATATGGTCAGTTTGTGCGACCTAACGGCGAAATATATAGAAATAAATTACTACATGGCTCAATGAGGGAATTAGCGGAAAAGTATTCAGTAAATTCCGAGCAATTATTAGTTGATTGTTTTACTGTTCCATCTGTCGCTGCTCACGATGCAAGGGAAAAAAATCTTTGGAAACCGACTCGAGGTGAATTTCTCAAAGATGTCCAGTCTAGTTGCGTCGAGTATGGACATGGCGGATTATGGAACACTAAATATGATCACAACAACATGGTATCCGTTGACATGGTTGCATGTTATCCTGGAAGTTTTCTAGGATTAGGCGAATGTGCTAAATATTTTGCTCAATTTGGACATCCCAGCAGCGAAATGACGCGGGTATCAATTAATGGTCCTCTGCCAGAATTTCCAATAACTGGATTTGCTCGTGTTGTATCATTTGAATTTGCTGAAAATCTTCACAAAATTTGCTACGTTTGGTTTGGTAGACATTCTTTAGAACGACGTTGGGTTCACACGGCGTTGTTGCGATATATGTTAGATTCAGCGATGTTTACCTCGTTGATAGTTAGTGAAGCAATTATTTCGTATAAAAATCAGGTTGCCAAATGATGATGACTAAAAAACAGCAAAAAATTTAGGCAGAAAAATAATCGGTAAATTTACCCAAGGTGGCGCCTACGATCATCAACGATATCATTCTAGATTAATCATGGACGATGTTGAATTAGATTTTATAATTGCTGATACAACCAGGAAAAATATATTTTGTAACCGAGAAAATATTTATCTCAATGACGGAACAAAATTAGGTACCGTTGTCAGTTACATTGAAGAAGAATCTCCTCAGTACACTCATTTAAGATCATCGATGTTGGCGTATGTGAGTATAAATTTACTTTCAATGATAAATAAATTTCCCAATTACGCAGTTAGAGTAGCAACTGATTCATTTTACATCGACGATAAGTACTACTCGTTGTTGGAAAATTTAATCAGCGATGGTGCATGGGGCACTTGGAGGATAAAAAATGAGAATATTCTCGATTATTGTGAATCCGCCGACGTCGCGGACAGTGATGAATATCATCGCGGCACAATATCAGAAATTTCTTCATCGCCGTGTGTGTATGATCCAATATCACGACATAAATGTGTCTACGTGAATGGGTCGGGTAGTTCAGGTAAAAGAAATGAAGCAGCGAGGAGTTAATTCGTGTACTTATCACATTTTTTTTAAATATAGCGGTGGTACGTGGACTTCTTCGCGAATGGGAGAAAAATATATTAATAAAGTCACCATTTTCGACGAAATTTGTGCCGTCCCGTTAGAAACGTTAAAACTATTTCTCGATTGGTTAATGTTGAAAACTACCGCTATAATAATGTGCGGCGATCATGGACAACCAAATCCAATTGACGGTGAATCTCCTCATGACTGGTTGAAGAATTTTGTTGATTATTATGAAGAAGTTGACACCGATTATAGATCCCTTGATGCAGCGTTGACTGAGTTTAAAAAATTAATTCGATTACAGCCGAATAAAATTCAATGTGACATAATGAGAGAAGTAATTAGCGAAACATCAATGAAAAACTTCTTAAATTTATGGACACCGGATCATTTGATAGTTGCAAGCAGAAAAATAGTTCGTGATAATCTTCAACGAGAATTATTTCAACTACAACTTGGAAAATTTCCATTATTACCTGTACCGTTATGTTATCGACCAGCAGATACTCGACGACAAAATATTGACGTTGATGTGCCGGGACAAGGAAAAAAGAATTTGGTGTTAAATGATATTGTCGCCGTTGATATCAACGCTGTCGAAGAAGCACTAAATGCAGAAAAATCTCCGTGGAAACTAGGGTATGCAATGACGATTCATTCATCACAAGGATTAACTATTTCGGATACTCATGTTCGGATCGGTGATGATCGCATCGAATGGTCGAATTTAGTTTATTTAGCCGTATCTAGGGTTAGAAAATTATCTCAGTTGAGACGAATTGTTCTAGATGGGATGATAATTAACGACGAAACATGTGAAGATATAATTAAGAAAAAATTATCTGGTTATAAACAAAATGATAAAAAAATAATCGTGAATTTGACCTAGATGTCGATGATGTAATGTTGCTAAAGAAACAACAAAACAATCATTGCTCGGGTTGTAATTGTATAATTTCATGGAAATATCAGAAAAATGATCCTCGACAATTCACCGTGGACAGAAAAAATAATAATCTTGGTCATACACGAGAAAACGTCACATTGGCGTGTTCAGAATGTAACAGACGTGTTATTTGAGTGATTTAGGTGGCAACTGAGTATCCGCGGAAATTATTTGTAATTCTTCGCGATTAAATCCACGTTGAGGAGTTAACGAATCAAGAACATACATTGCCGGTCTTCCAGTTGACCTTGTCACGGTGGATATTTTATGTGATGTAACGCTCCAGACGGGATCCGTCGCTCTTTTTCTGCCACCTTCAGCTTCACCTGGCTTGTGTAAATATCTCACAATGATACTACCTAATACCGGCCTAGTTGAAAAATCACGACGTTTTATTGGTATAATTGATTTTGTGGTTGCAACGGCTGGTCTCATATTCCTTGTTCGTGTTATTTCGCTATTTATCGCCCTAATTACATCTGGTAATCTTTTTACCCACTCGTGAGATCTTTCGTCGGTAATAAATTCCCGTGCATATTGATACCCGAATAATCGCTCAGCTAGTGTTTCATTAAATCGCTCAACAATTGCTTGATCTCGATGAATTCCAGTGTGTCCGCGCCGTATATTGACGTTATTTTGTTTCATTAGCGATGATACCGCACCCAAAACTTCCCTGCCAGGGTCAACTTGAAGTAAATTTGGCCACACTAAAGGTCCTTGTTGATAAATTCTGCTAAATGCATTTGCAACTTCAGTAGCTCTTTTAGTTATTAGCGGTTCTGCTTCTTTTTATCTACTTGCAATATCAACTATCGTTAGCACATATTTGTAGGTTTTACCGTTAACGGTGTCATGTGGCAGAAACATAATATCGGCTTGATGTACCTCATTAGGTACGCTGACGTCAAAGTGTGCATGTTCAATTCGTTTAGGTTTCGGAAGATAAATTTGCCAAACAGCCTGCCTAGATAACCACGATGTTGCTACGGGAATCTTTACATGAGCAGCTTTGGCAAGTTTGCTAATTGCTGCTTTACCTCGCCAAAATCCAATTGGAGAATAATAAATCGATTCCATACTATTAATTACCAGCACCGAATACTAATTTGCTTTTCATCGCAGTATTAATTAACCAGCTAGTTAATTTTTCTCTGATAGATTTTCCGGGGATAGAATTTAACGCGTGAATCAAATTTACGTCCGCGAGGTGCCTTTGTTGTAAATCTTTGCTTCGGTAAGCAATATCATGAGTGAGACATGCTTGATCAATGGCATCTACTGGATCTTCGTTTAATTTTGGTTTATCATCGCTGTCAAGTCTAATATCAAGTCGAGTACCAGGTCCAAAATAGTTATATCCTGGAAGATGTTTTTCTCCAGGATACTTTGCCCAGAAAGTACCAGGTAATTTTGCTAAATTTGCAGCGATGTCACCACCGTGTTTCATTTTTTTTAGACTTTATTTTGGCCAATTTTGTTTGTTTTGTCCAGATGGAACAAATCTAAATTTCTTTGTGCCACATTTTGCACATGCACCTGTCATTGCTGGTCTATTATTGCGTGTAACGAAACGAGTCACCCCTATCGTTGAAGTAAGCGAGCGACATTGTACACAATATAGAACCATGAGTATAATTATATTATGAATGTAATTGATTTTTCCGCCACAAGAAAACGTGAACAAGTAAATCATCACGCGGCATTACCAAATTCCATTAGAATGATAATAATAGGCCCATCTGGGTCTGGTAAAACGCAGTTGTTGTTAAATTTGATAATGCGGTGGTTGAAGTGGGACAAGTTATATTTAGTTGCACCATCAGTTGATGATCAGCGATGTTATGAAGTACTAAAAGATTTTAACGAAAATGCGTCATTGCTAAACGAAAATCACGATAATGTTATTGAATTTATCACTGATATCAATGAAGGACCATCGGTTGATGACCTTGACGGGTATTAATAATTTAGTTGTGTACGACGACGTAATGTTGGACAAACAAGCAAATCCAGCGAGGATATTTTCACGTGGTCGACATAAAAATACCGACGTTATTTATGTAACGCAGAGATACACGCAGATAAGAAAAGTAATTAGAGATAATTGTAATATTTTAGCAGTATTTAACGGCGTTGACACACACACGCTAAGGAATATTCATCAAACTTGGTGTAACGGTGACATGGATATAGTTAAATTTAAAAATTTATTTAGTCGTGCTCAGTTGACTCCACATGGATTTATAACGATAAATTTGCATGATCCACGAACACGATATCGGATCGGTCTCGACCAGATATTTTAAAATTTTTATTCATGTATCGCAGCGACATCGCGAACACCTATGTGGTGTCACCGTTACTTATTGGGGCAAAAATAACGTCCCGTAGAAGCTTTCCATTTTGAAAACATAGGTTTCTAAAAATAATTCTTTCGTAGGAGGCTTCAAACGAAGGAACAAACCTGGTCTGTTCGCCCTCCCTGCTGCTTACATACGTATCGACTCCACGTAGCATTAAATGTTCTGGAAACTCCAGATAGCTCTAAGCAACTTTAGACGGCTTCGGACAGCTTCATACCGCTCTAATCAAATTCACTGTCACATTGACAATCACACTTCATAGACACAATCACATCGACAGTCACATTCAGTTACAATAACAGTCAGCTACAATAACAGTCAGAATCAGCTTCAAACACAGTCAGCTACAAACACAGTCAGCCCTATGGCTGGAGAAGAATGGAGAGTGTATACTCCTTGACGTGATCCAAAAACGACCAGTCTGGTTTTAGAAATTGGTCTTACTTAAATCCATAGGAGAGTGAGTACAAGTCAGGGTGGAATACCCGTGCATATCATGTTAGTCATGTTACCTCGTCACAAGTAATCTCTGTCGCTAGGTACATGTTAATACAGTCGCTTACCTGGAAAAACACATTCACCCTAGATAACGTTGTACGCATGTACAACGAAAAACAGTCGAATAGTTTTAAGACATAACCAAGTTATTTCTTTGCCTAATTCTGTGACACACACACACACACACACACACACACATATATATATATATATATATATATATATATATATATATATATATATATATATATATATATATATAGAGAGAGAGAGAGAGAGAGAGAGAGAGAGAGATAGATAGGTAGATAGATAGATAGAGAGAGAGAGAGAGAGATTGAAAAACAGTGAGACAGATAGACATACATACAGACAGATAAATAGATATATAAATAGATAGATAATTAGATAGTTAGATAGCTATCTAGCTATATATATATATATATATATATATATATATATATATATATATATATATATATATATATATATATAGATAGATAGATAGATAGATAGATAGGTAAAAAGAGTTGTCTTTACTGAAAAATATCTTAAGGGATTAAAACTTCATAAAAGTATACTATTTTCGGTAATAATTTACTGTTTTTATGGTAGGTGGTATTCCTTAATTTTCATGATGTTCTATGAATTATTTATTTTCACTCTAATATATACAAACCTACCTGCAAGTTAATATGACTATGGATGGATGTTTTTCCTTGGATACAATTGTCAAGCAAGAGATCATAAAGGTGTACCTCAGATGAACCAGTAACGGAAACTTTCAGTGAATAAAAGTGTACTCTATAAAGGAAATATATGAAAGGTACGCATATCAGTTACGTTTTACCACAGGTCAATCAACTTTAAAAATCATTTGAAACATTTTGAGACATGAGTGTAATTTATCACATCGTCGTTGCTAACATCTGAAGTAGAAATTAAACTTGACGAATGGCATCTTAATAGGAGAATTGTCTAAATGTCAGATCCCATCTATTTTTAGACATGTGAGTAACATACTATATTATGATTAGAAGTAAATATGATAAGTAAATCATCAAATTGCGAATATAATTAGCGCTGTATTGAAGTTTTCTTACCTTACTTATATGTAAAGGAACATTGCCGAAATTATTATGGAATTGTAACGTCAATAAGTGGCGGGGGTACCAACTTGATTGGAGTCGTTCCAACCTGTATTTGGTATTTGACAACTCAAACACATTTGGGAGAACGTGCAACAGATGTATGCATATAAACATTAAACTGTCACGAGGATATCACTGTGCATGTAACATGACATGTTTCGTTAAAATCAGTAAATAACGTTTTGAAATATTTAAGTTTTGAAATATTTAGTGGAAATAACATCTGTCCAGTTAATGGATAGTATTGAGTTTTTTTTAAGTGATAGAAGAGATTATATAGATGTGAGAAGTGCATCCATCTTGTTTATTGCAGATTAGTGTTAACGTGTTGCAACTTGATTTTGAATAAATAATGTCTGGAAAATCACGAAACACATTTGCACAGCTATTGTGATAGGTTTTGCTGCACTGAAACTTATATTTTGAATGATTTGTTGCCAAAGTTATATTATGTATGAATGTGTTATACCTTATGTCAATTATCAAACAACACACATAAACAAAACTGTATTGATTGAAAATAGTATATAGATTTATACAAAGCAGCTGAATTTTACTTCAAAACAAAGAAATATAAGTTATGAGGATGACAGGTAAATTGATAACCGTTGTTTAAAATAATATTCGTGTTAGTTGTCATTAGGTTGTACACATATGGTCTTCAAATAGTATTTAAAATATATGGATACTTAAGCATAATGTATCACCTGCAATTGTTAATACTTAAGGAATAAAATACCTTTGAAAAGTGGTAAGATTCAGTGCATCCGGATTAAATGTCAAATCCAAACAATCTTAACTCAAGTATGGGGCATGCTTTATGAGAGCCATAAATAAATTGTAACAGTTTGGATCATCGCAGAGGGAAAAACTGATAGTACAAGCAGAAGCTATAATGTGACCATTAAACTTTGCTCAGTTTTCAATGAAGGTCAAAACCTGATGTAGAAATTACGAAACAAACCATATCTTTACATGAGACTGGTGGGCAGAGATAATTCTGAACAGAAGCCTGATAAACTTTGTACAATTGGAAATTAATATGTATAGGTTACTGCATTTGTATGGGAAAATATGAACGCGTTTTTCGAATGGAAATACTGCACGACCTTGTGAGTGCAGTATATCGATCCGACAAAACGAGTTCATATTTTCCCATACAAATGCATTAACCTTTTTATTATATACTCATTTTTTAATTCTACCTAATGATTAATTATGTTAACAAAATACGCTACAAGAAACAAAGTAACCGAATGCATGCCGTATTCCAAACTAAATACACAAGCGCAGATTCATCATTTCACAACAATAAAATTATTACTGCGCACATAACTCCGCCCAGATAAATTTGAACTTAGTCGCGCGCTCGAAATAACTTTCGAAAGGAGATGGCATGTCAAGTTAAAATTGAAATTTGGAGTCAAATTGCGAATGAATGAACATTGCAATAACTTTTCCATTTGATCTGGAATGAATATATTTTGGTATATTTTTCGATTCTACAATATTTCGTGATTATGCACTGGATTTATATGTGACAATTCCACACGAAATACATGGAATTGAAGAAGCGGTGAGGTGACATCTGCAAATGTGTTTCTGTTTCTGGCATTGAATGTCTGAAATCATAATGTGGGAAAAATATGAAGTCTTTTAATTGCAATTATCAAAAAGACGCTATGGAATTTAATGATTATTTCATTTTGATTGCAGTAAGGAGGATGTAATTGCACTTACATTCGAAATTAGAGTACAATTTCAAAATGTGTAATCAAGATTAAGAACATTTGACATGGCTCATGTAATTCGGATTTGCAGAACTAAGAAAGTACATTTTGAGGAAATTCAGGATGTAAATCTGTAAGTATATCTTTTTGCCATTCTTATCACCAGCTAAGGAAGACATTATATATGCCTTGTGACTTGAATGTTATTTGTAAGGACCATTTCTTGCGACTGTTGTATATCTAGCCTAAATCCGAAACCTTCTGTCAAAAAAGTTAATGCCGAATGTGCCAAATCAGCGGGTATGTGGCCGTCCACGAAACATCTGTTTTATTTCATTAGGAAACAAATTTAAACCACCACAACGTAAAGCGCCTACTACGCGAGTGTGCATGATTTTTTTACAAATCAAAATTGCTGGCTTTTGCGTCCATTGTTTGTTTACAATAGAAAGAAGTTCCTTTATGCACGTGAATGCAATATGTGTATTTGCACGCGAGTTCAGTATTGGGTAATATTGCACGATTCTGACAATGCAAAATTATCGGAGAAAAAATGAGCATATAATAATATATAGTTGCAAACATACACTTATTAAGCTTACTCTGGAGTCTTTATAAACAAAACAAAACATAACCAATATAATTATGTAGAACTTTTAATAAGCTCGAACTTTGTTAATAGCCTAAAGCGTATTAAAATGATATCATTAGAGACTTGAGTGTATAATATATATATATATATATATATATATATATATATATATATATATATATATATATATATATATATATATATATATATATATATATATATATTAGGTGTTTATTCTTAACTTCTGCCCATCATCCTTACCCAGGAACTGTTTTTTTCATAACTTTGAAGTGTAGTTCTCGCTCTGTAGCATGAAACGCAACTACCGAATCAATTGACCTTTGACTTTTATGCCTAACCGATGAACCTCAACCTAAGCCTTTGGTTATACGATGTTTCCGTATAGGAAACGTAACGTATGACTCAGAAGAAGTTTGTTTTCATAAGAGAAACACTGATACACTAATATATATATAATTTCGAAACGTTAACATATTGATGCGTATATTATTTGGATAGGGTTTATACTTATACATAATCATTGCATCATTGTACCAAACCAATGGAAAGTTTCCAGAGTTACATAAACGATTAAATCACTATTTCGCTTAACTGAGTCATATAAAATTATAAATGATACTCAAAAGATGTATGCTTTTTAATCCGTATTGGGTAACTCTGGATAAATCAGTCGACTTATGAACTGATTTGGAAGAACAACAACATAGATATGGCTCATAGTACAATTAAAGGCGGGAACTGGCATTATCTGATATTTTGCTCTTCGACGTCAAATCACTGATGTTACCCGAGTCTGGGTTGAGTGAATTCAGCGACCAAGAGAGTGAATACGTCACTAACGATAACTAATATAGCAACGATTACTACAGTTGAAAAGATAGTTTTAGCATTTATATAATGATGAACCACTTCCCAAGTCCAAACAAAGAACAACTATAAATATACCAACAATTCCAAACATTTGAACTTATTGGATTGGACGCTGCTGATGGTAGTTTCAGTGGGTGGAGCGGATTGATGAATCATTTGAACTCATTTGAATCGACTTCGACTTAAAATATATTTTGACATTTATATATTTACAAGACACTCGTACATTGTTGCAGTTTACGACAAATGAAGAGCTTCCTCTTCTGTTGAATGATGTCAGCCTTTTTAACCAAAATGTGCATGTAGTTTCATTTTGACTGATAGAAGTCGTGTTACCCACTTACACAATTTTTCAGCTATTCGGAAGAACAATTACGGATGTCCACATAACGTTGTTATAATTTATGCAACTAAATCGTTCAAAATAGCCTGGTCGAGTATATATAGTGTACCCGGTATGATCCTGTACCTTTTGTGTTATTAACAATGCAGCAACAGGTGAGAAAATAGCTGAACGGATCAATTTGCATCAGCTTTGACCATGATAGATGTGAACCGGCATACATACGTTTACGAGAATCTCCTGGACTTGCTGAATCTTCAGACGTCAACGGTTTAGCTTCTTTGTATCCGCTGGCAGCATCTACAATATTTAACGCGCACTTGCATGTACTTCTTTAGACGCGATCTTGTGGAAGAAACAAAAGATTATCTTGATGAATATCGTTAGGTGTTTTAACACAAACCATCCTCGAAAAATCTTCTTCAGTGCAGCTAGGTAAATTTGCATAAGCGCTTCTTCGGCCATCAATTCTCGAGCAGCCCCCTTATGTGACATTTCTTAAACAGCAGCTTCTCCTTTCAAATAGCATAAAGGACTGGATAAATATCAAGGAATATAAATTTCATCAGGTTATTTGTTCCATTTTCCCCCATGTTGTTTCTCTATTATAACAGTAACATCAACGCCAACAAGTGCTAGTTATAAACTCATATTGGCATTTAGCGCATTAGGCCAATTTTTTTTTTCTCCACATCGAATACTAGTTTAACTGATCAGAGCTCGACCTTTGCGATTGTGAACCTGCCTCGGATTTGCAGTACAGCATTGCAAGCGGCATCGCACATAATCGGAAGATATGATCGTGTTATAAAACAGGTGATAACCATCCGTGGCATCACAAAAGAAAAAACTCTCCGTCATTGACGTTTCTGTCCATGCAGTGCCCAAACAATCCCTGTTTTATAATTTAAAACTCGACTGTTGTTGAATACAGTTTTGAGATAGTTAACGTAGGATCAGTTGTGTATAAATTTCCCGTATGCTGACAATCAACCATGCAGTGATGTATTTAGAATTTACAGTTGAGATGCAGCCTCCGCCAAAAACGAAATCATCCACTTCTGGTTTATTTTCCACAGTGCTTGATGACTTTCATCCAAATGAAGATATCATTCTGTTATTTGACGAAATGATGTATAAACACAATGACAACCTCATGCTAATATTTCCAAGCGATTGCCACAAAAGTACAGAGGATATCTATATCACCTAGAGATACGTACACTCGCCTAAAGTGATTTGGGACGACTGTAACTTGTTGATGATGTGTTTTGTTGATTACGCGTGGTAATAGTTTCATAATATGTTTATGGAGCCCAACCAGGATCTGTTTAATTCCCTTACTATTTACTTGACTGGTGGGCTATGCTAGTATCGAGCTAGTTTTTGCACCATACTCTAAATAATTATGACAACTGTTATGACACAATCTGCCAGTTATGTTGTATGGGGATCGACTCCATACTGCTTCTTGCTATTATCAAAATGTATACGCTATGATATAACCAATAACAAAGGTGTCAGAGATATCTTACAGTAGAGACAAGTTGCACGGGAAGATCTCATGTAATGTTAAACTAACATTGCCCTGAAACATAGACATTGCTGAAGGGTAAAAAAATGAAAACCACCTTGGTCCGAATGAAAACAGAAAAAGTAACGGGTCCTGTTCTAAGACAGCCAAGTGCGCCAAAGATGTTAAGAAATCCACTAGAGCCACACCGAAGACTATCATGCGATTGCCATAGGCGACTTTGGATGTCAAAAAAAGAAAAAAAATAAATCCAAGAAGGCAACTGAGAAATTAGAAAGATCGAAAGAAGCGCAAATACACTTGCTGAAAACATTAAAGAAGCAAGTAGACATCTTCCAAGGCCACCGCCAACAAAGTCACCGAATGAACATTTTACTGAATTTAGTCGTCAGCATATTTTTTTTAGAAATGCCATCCTTGAAGGTCATTTTTGAACCTGCAAGTGGAAAGAACTTGCGGCCTATCAATCGACATAAAATGTACGAGCCAAGAGGGTATTGAGTGAATTTACTTGGTTTTAACCCTGCTCTCGCAAATTGAATCTAATAAACTTGCTCGGCAAATGTTTAATGGTTTATGCAACGACTGTCCACCTCCACCACCAACCGAAGAGCGGAAATGACAGCCCATCCTGGACCTGCATGTACAAGCAAACCTAAAAGCAAGAGCAACAGCTATAACAACTGCCACATGCAGTTGCTCAAACATTTGCACCCCTACGGGGACAACAGTCCATACTTCTATTCATATTTCAAACTTAAGAAGCAGAAACCCAAAGGTTTAAAGGTAAAAAAGAAAGACGTGGTTAGAGCCCAGATAAAAGAAAGCATGACTGTTTGAAGACGTCGATGATTTATACAACACACATGATGAATTTTGAATTACATTCTGTTGTGGGCAAAATTAATACTGTAAAAGCAATTTGTCGCTGCAAACACAACCATGAGCGTTTTCTAGATTATCACGATCTCATTAACGAAATTAGAATTTAATATCTCATTTGTATGCCAATTACCACGGGAAAAGTTAACACACTCGAGATCGAATTAGAATGGTTGCTTGTTTATTTCAGCTGGCCGAATATTCGATCGCAACTATTTGGGTGATTTCCTATTTTCGACAAGGAACTATTGCGTGTTTTCGTTAGACAGTGGCACCACCTGGAAAGCTGTTAGAGTTTCTCAATTAGTCATCAATTAGTACGATTCCGCAGGACAAACGAATTCTAAATACAGGATCAGACTTCGGCAAGAATTATATATTAGTCGCGATTTCCTCAACAGATGTACCCGTTGATCTGATATCAATTATCCATTCCCGTTGATAAAATTAAGGCAGGTTGACACATAGTCATTTTACCTTGTACATCAGGACGAGCACACATTATGCCTCTACGTTGAGACATTGGAAATACAGTGACTTACCTTTTAAATACAATGACAGTGTTGATATTAGTGTGTGTTGTCAACTCGAGAAAACCTGTTTATTGCGATATTATGGACCAATCCTTAGCGATGTAGTTCATGGCTGTTTACATGTGCATCGTAGGTGCACAAAGTCCTCTCTTAGCGCTCTGCACCAAAACTAAAAACACTGCAATGCCAGCAGTTGATAGTATCACATGCGTCGTTGCGGATCAGATGAATAATCTAGGATTAGAAGCGACTCAATGAAATCGCGATGGACTACGCATATTAGTGACATTTGCACAGGTTCCAGTTATACTAACATCAACTTAAACAATGCTAGTCTCTCTGAGTGAATTCATCAACGAACCCCATCAATAACGTACAGCTGATTAAACTACTCCAAATCTGGCAATGGGTGGTAGTGGATTGTCTGCAAAAAGCATTGCACGAATGCAATAGTTTATGAAACAATAACAAAATTCAAAGATGCCCACAATTCCTTATTTTACATGGACACTACTGTGTTGTAGATTGTAGTACACATACTTTCCATTATTATTTATATCAGGTTATGGCCCCTAATCAACCAGATACATACTTACAAGTGCAGGACAAGTTAGTTGTTTTTCTTCCATGCATTCCTTCTTGGAAATCAAGGGAAACAGGGCAACGATAATGATTGCGGTGCCGATGTCAAGGTTGGATTTGTCATGGAAGGCATCATGGCATTGTTCAGCAGCGCAAGTTATTCCATCAATGGAAATAATAACGAGGCAACTCTGGACAAAGTTAACATTTGCCAAAACACGTAGTACACGCAACACGGTAAACGTCGAATGCATTGATATAAGTTATGCATATTTGAAGCGTTTTTGAGACAGTGTCAAATCTGGAGGTCTAATATTGATTCCCCACCCCCTCTGACTTTTCGAATATACTGCGTCTATTTTGCCTGTTGGCCTCCAATCGGTTATTCTGGCCGAAGACGTTGATATACCACCTGTGCAGTTTTTATTGCTCAATTTGCTATGATTTTAAACCACGAAGCATCAGTTTGTTTTTCAGATATAATAGGTCTTTTCCCATTCCGAAATTACAGCAGGTTGGCCTCGTGTGCCTTAATCTCCTGCTGTTGCGTAGCGGGTACAGGATATGTTTCCTAGTAAAAAACTTTCAATGAATAGAGGCGCTCCTATTGGCCATCATGTCGATCCCATCGAAAATCATTTCTGCAAAGTACTTTCCTTATTTGTTTTCTGCTCAACTTGATCATCTCCTTCGTATAAGACGACTAAATAGTCATATTGAAACAGCGGTTGTCGGTGATCTTTACACTGATGACATACCTCAAGGAATACATGTTCACGTTGCAATGTACACCCCAACGCCTCAATTCCGGCAGTACTTGTACACAAATGTGTCATTCAGACCCCTTCGGTATGCACTGTTCAATACGCATTCATCTGGTGACAATTTCTTCTGTAACTATGAGCGCCATCTCGTCAAAGCGCAGATCGGCAGTGGCAGATATCCTAAAATAATATACCAACTTAGTGATATGGCTATCCACTTTTTATTCTACACTATCTGCTAAATTGTGCACATATATCCAGCTGCGCCAACAACACGATGCTAAACTTCATGTGGCCATTTTGTATAAGGTTGTTGCCAATAATGTCCTGTGTACAACGTGCAATAGCAATAAGAACTGTCAAAGCGTTTGATTCGAGTCAGTACTTATCGATCGCGGCGGAGAGGTTGTCTGCCACAACCAACTGGGCTCTTTATGGTTGCTCTGCAACGGCTGACAGCAACTGTCTGACTGACCTCTAAAGGCGCTATTGTATTACCCTCCTTGGAGCTGACTGCATGCTGTTTGATAATATAATTCAAACAAGAGTGGCTCTTTAAATGCGTATTTATGTCTCTCACAGTTAGAAAAACCCTTTTAAATTGTTTTCTTGCCTTTCTTTTTCTTTTTGTAACTTTAGTGCTTCCTTTTTGACACCACATGATGGTAATATTTTATGACCAGCACCAACCCCACGTTGTCATCGCGGTAGGATTTTACATCCCTTACTGATCTAAACATAATGATCGCTGCATTATACACCAACGTTTTCCCCAGCATGTCACTGTTTTTCCCAGTTGCAACAGTATACACTTGATTACATAATATACTCTTTTCTGGTTGAAGCATGATTCTTTAATAAATTAAGTTTTAAAAATTGCAGCACGATCCATCCTTCTAAGGAAGATCGAGTGAGATGGGTTTCGTATGAAGGCAGGAAGATGTTAGAATGCGTTAGAATGGGGGAAATGGCTCGGACGGCTAAGCGGCATCTCTAAATTGTAATTGTAAACTGTCTAATTAATTGATGTCTGTATAGTCTGTTCCCAGCTCTCAGGGATTCGATTTCTCCCACTTTCCTTTTACTTCATTTCATACGAGTCCTCTACAGTTCTCAGAGGGCAATCGTTTTGCTATATCTAACCTAGGTAGCTCAATGTCTGGCAGATGTTCGAATTAGAATATACTGTGTTTGTGTTCCCGTCTTTGTCGGCACACATATTCACGATGGTAACTGTAATGTTAATGGGATGGGCGTAAACATGGAATATGCAATGAAGTGGGTGAATTTTATAGCTAGCGAGTGGATGGGCCTTATTGTAAAACTTACAGTGTGAACCGGTTTCGCGTGTGTACGTGGGAAGATTCGATGATCATGGCCCATTTATATATTTAGCTTTTAATTTTTATGAGAACTAATGCTCATAGGTAAATCATTTTGTCTGAGAAAATATGAACAAGTGTTTTCGGATCAATACTACACGAAATTTCGGACTGCCAGTATTTGACCGAGAAACGAGTTCACGTTATCCCATACAAATGCGGTAACCTTTTTATTATATACCCATTATCTTATTTTACCTAAGGCTTACTTATAAAATAAATAAAACAACAGTAGATTATTAAATACACAATCACAATATTAATGCGCACATAGCACCACTCATCGACTTTTGAACTTAGTCTAGCGCTCGACATTAGTCTAAAAGAGAATTGTCGTTTTGGGCAGGATGGACCATTTTCATTCAACTGCATGTATATTTCCGTTATGCCATTGACTGTTTGGAATTATATATTGGGATACATATGAAGATTTTCAATTTTAATTCTGAAAAAGATGCTATGAAATAGCACGTTCAATTCATTTTGTATGCAGTAAGGAGAATGTTATTGCGTTTGGAAATGTACTGGATATTACATTTAATCAACCAAATCGTAAAGCGTCTACTACATCAGTGTACATGATTTGCTTACAAACTAGTTCATAATACACTATAATACTATTGGGCACAGGTGTCGTGTTTTGTTTAATTGTGTTTACAAATCAGTTCATAATACAATATGCTACTAATGGGCACACGTGCGTGCAATATGAAGGTGTTCAATATCGTATAATACTGCACAATTTTGAAAGCAAACATCCTACGAACAGTAAAGACAATGTGCCCCTTTTCTTACATAGAAAAAGGCTGAGGAAATAAATACATAAGTTAAGGTATAAAATATACTATTCCTACATCACCGACCTCGAGACATATAAGTTCTGCTTTAACAGCCGATGCGTATTAATTTGCTTTACTTTCATCAAATGTTTGCTTGGATGTCATGCTAAATTAATTTTTAATTTTGTTTCATGTTTATTTTTATATTTGTTACTATTATATTTCTGAATTAAACGACACAGTAACTGTCTTCGAACTATAAAATAAATCGAGAGCTACCATTTCGATATACATGAATACCCTGATTGAACAAATATATTATCGATCAGAAAATGAGAACATATATTGACTTGAACGAAAACATTCAAATCTTGTCAGTAAATAACTTAACGCAAACGATAGTTGTTTAATAAAATGGAAATAGATTCATGATCAAAACAGAAGGTAAATAAACACTATAATTTTAGAATTCAATATTTTACAATGTCGCATATATTATTTCATTGCTTGGCTGCAATATATCCGCAGTTTGCCCTGCTATCTGATAGTGGGTAATACGATACCGGTCTGTATTCTATTGAAAATGCACTTGCGTGAGTTTCTACAACGATACTGAAATATTCGGTTTGAGGTTATCTCAGTCCCATTTTGGTCACATGCACCGTGCAATTTATCATCAAGTTTCACATGGTGTACACAGACAGCATGTAGTTTGGTATAATAATATACCGTTCAGGATTACCTGTATGCAGTAATGCTACTATACTTTGCTAACTTGCAACTAAATGGAAACATGAACGTAAAAACCAGTGGGAACTTTCTTAAAACTCTCCTTTTTTAATTTTCTTAAATGACATGACCACCCCTTGTAGATTGCTGTCTTGGTTTAAGTGACACATACATTTGTATCTTATTATCACACAATCTGCTTGAAAAAAAAGACTTATTAACAGCGATTATAAAAAACATGTAACGAGTCTAGATTCTTAATTCTTTTATATATATATATATATATATATATATATATATATATATATATATATATATATATATACATATAAAGAGAGAGAGAGAGAGAGAGAGAGAGAGAGAGAAAGAGAGAGGGAGAGGGACAGAGACAGAGAGATAGAGATAGAGACAGAGGGGAGAGAGAGACAGAATCAAAGAGAGAGAGAGAGAGAGCGAAATAACCACGTTCTCTGCACAAAACTGTGACTTGCTCGGGATATGTCACGTTCCTGAAAATATTTGGTAATACGTGGTGTTTTCAGACGCAGCGGGTCTCCTCATCATGTGAACAGCGTTGCCGGGATTTAAAGTAAACCTGACATTTATATCCTCGCTTTAATTCGTTTAGCACGTCAACCAATTGCTGCAGTTTTATAACAGGTTCCGATATTTAATTTTCTCTCTTGAAATTTCACTCTCTAATTATCGAGTTATTGAATTCATTTCTGATGTGAATTACATAATATACGTTTATTATGATGATTTGAAAAACTTCACTGTGCGTGGTTGTCTCTTGGAAGAACAGTTCGATGTGGACAGCGCTGTATTAAAGATTATTGTGGACAACACGCTCTTGTAATTCGCCGTGGAGAATGCCCTGTCTGATATACTGGTTATGGTATTGGAGTTAAATCAGCAAAGAAACTGTACCGAAATTGTTATGGTGATATATTTCGTTGGATTACATGGAATAATGCCCGACTAGCAGCCGCTCAGTTGGCCTAAACTGACAGTTATTTTGAATTTTTTAATTAAATAATTATAGTTTATTATAGTATAGAGGACGAATTTGTGAGATTATTCCACATCACACCTGTACTAATTAGATTCTACTTTGTTCGGATAATTTCGCACCCAGTAAGATTACCATATCGATTTATTTTTCACGAATACATCAACAAAAGTCGAGTTTCTTGATGATGATGCAGCTTATGTGTGGCCGACGTGGTATGTATTTGTTGTTGCTGTTGTTGAAAGGTTTAACGCCATTCTTCAGCACACGATAGGCTATACATGGCGGCCAGTATTAATTGTGGAAGAAGAAGCCGGGAAAACAATAGAAAGAACCACCCACCCACGAGCAGCTACTGGCAAGCTTTATAATATTACACACATTGGCCGAATCGGAGACTCGAACCCACGCAGACAGGTGAGATGGCAGTCATCCGTAACGGAGAACACTTTAGACCACTCGGTCACTCGGGGCCCTCACGTGGTATGTTGAGCAGCATCTAACAGTTCATGATGCAACAATGACAGATTCGCGTGCAGCTATGGTCATATATGTATTGTCACCGGCAACTCATGATCGTATCAGAATTAATTGATTGTTGATTATCGTGATATTGGTTAAATAAACCGAGATAAACACGAACCTCAGATCACGAAATAAAGTACGGTTGTCACGATATAAAAATAGTTTAACATTGCCGGGATTATTAGTTGTGAAAAGAGTTATCAGTATACCGCGGTTGTGTATGGAATTTATAAATTACAGCCCTCAATCAAAAACAAACCTGCACCAATGCAAGTCTGAGAGTTAAATTGTGCTCCAGAACGAGTTATCGAGCATTTTACAATTATAAATAATGGATCACCGTTGACATCAAAACATCGTGCTCCTATTAATCAATAGAGTAACCATTTTTTTTTTACTTGATCAACTCTCAAGGATGTGACTACGCTTGAAAGTAAAATAAAATATGAAATTAATATTGAAAATCATCAGCGGTGATATCATCTACGATTCCAGTAACTATATCAAAACGGGTGTCGTGTGTATTTGGTTTAGATTTGTAATGCAGCTTTAACAATTTTCCAGTCATATCGCTACGGTGTCTGCAGTGTGTCAGTTTAAGGTGATGCCTAGCACTGGAGCATAATGCCGCAGACATTGTTGCATTATGTCCCATCCAGTCACATTATCCTGACACCAGCCTGATCAGCCCTAACCTCTTAATGCTGAGCGCCTAGTGACGCAGCCATATGTACCACTTTTAGAAGTCTTTGGTATGACTCAGCTGGGGTTCGAACACACGACCTCCCGCATCGGGGGCGGACGCTCTAACCACTAGGCCACCGGAGCGGTAAAACTGGTGTCGTCGAACTCAACGAACATAATGAGCATTCATGTTTATCCACGCTAACGTTTCCGAGATGATGGCGAGTCCAATTTTGCTATGGTGATATTTGTAAGGCTATCCGCGATATAGTCAGAAACAATATAGCGTCGGGGTGGTTGTTTCAAAATTTGATTTCGATCAATTTGTACTACCGTGTGGTACTTGTTACCGAACACAAGTGCATGATCAGCTAAGATCAACAATAAAATACACACACTATGAAAAACTAATCGATGATTTAACCAGTGAGTCCTTAACGGCAGAGTCGGTGGTGTCTCATTTTGCACAACAAACTAACCAATGGCATACAGCTCCAAATGTGTTCAGGATGATATTGCGCGATGATGTGAAAATTATGGACATTGGAATCTCTCAACTCAACATAATCCAACCATGTTCGTTTAGATCGATATGGTAACGTGTTATCCAGCAAGTTTTCTTAAACATGGTGAATGTGCCCCATGTTTGGCAATTCTACACATGAACTTTTCAGGGTACCCGTTAACAGACTGTTGCCTGATTTCGATTTAACAGGATTTGCATTATCAATAGCTTTGAATTTGCAATTAATGTTCATCCGTTCATTCATGTTTGGTTTGGCAGTTACTTTAATCAACCGAGCGACGACGGGTCAGCGAAAAACCAACGAAGATGGACTCCAAAGGTGTTGTTGCGATTTATGCTTGATGTCGTTACCTTAACAAAACTCACAATCACTGACGCGATTATGTGTCACTAACACCCAAAATCATCCTTGATGCCTGTCGCTGTGTTCGACAACTTCACTTTCATCGGGTATGTTAAGGACATCATTCGAAAGGTTATTGGTAGATTTACCATGGGTGCAGCAGCGGATTATTGGCATCAACGACACAGACCCTATTGTGATCCTCCTGAACTATATGTTATCTTCACCAAAGCCACCAGCAAAGGAACGTTTGCGGGAACAAGGAAATAAATCTTCGCCTGACGAAAATTTACTCGAACATATTCCTGTATATTACGATGGAGATTCTCCGCAGCACAGACATCTAAGAACATTGATGATTGTAAACGTCAGTATCAATGTCCTTTCGATGATAAATGGATTTCACAGTGATGGTGTTCGATAAAAACTTTTAGCACTGACACAATTCAACTTATCTGTGCTTACGTTAGTAAATCGATGTTGCTGTGTTGTACACGTGTTTAATCAAGATAATGTATGTGCCGATCCACTAACTAAATCGCGAACAAATCAATAATGATGGATAAACACATAATCTCACAAAAAACGACACGAACAAAACCATTAGCTCTGCAACGCTGTCTAAAAATAATTGTAGCGACAAAAACAGGCACAATAAGACCTCTCTGTGTGCGCCGAAGAATTGTTTAAAGGACGTATCACTGCAACTAAGGAGATAGCTGCTGCAACCGTGGGAACATAAACAACTCTTGAAACTCTACCCAAAGAAATACTAATTAAAAACCAACCACATAAATAAACTGCCACCACCGATAGCTAAAGCGACTGATAAAACTCATGCTCAAATCGAAGATGTTAAATATATTGTTGAAAAAATGTTCAAACCGAGATTAAGAACCAAGTATTTAACCAGATTGGTTACTTGCAAATTAAAGGTAATCCAGTTACAGTTGCTGAGATAGGATACAAAAAACGTCAGCAGTTGCTTAAACCAAAATATAATACTATTTTAAAAATCAAGAGGATTCATTTCGTATACAGAAAGTGTATGGGTGTTCCTAGCGAGAACAAGATATCGCCGATGGCAGGTTATCATAAGTTATACCGTTGTCACATATATTAGGGTTTTCCTGAAATATCCTCTAAGTCATATTTGGTGTTAACACACACAACTGATCTTGTTCTTCGTGGTAGCTACACCGAAGCAATCTAGCATATGGAAGGTACTAATGCAAATTCAACGGTTGGGCTCGAAGGAACAGTAACGTTGACAAAACTGTCGTTGTGGAAAAGCGAGGACGACACCCCCATGATAGAAGAATAGTTATGTCGTGCGGTGGTAAATCAACCGTATGTGGCCATTAATAACCGCCGACGAGGTCGGAGGAACTGCAGCTAGATTATTCACATGGCATATCTCAAGTCAACAAGGAGTATCAGCGCCCAGGTATGCGTTCAGACGTTTGAAGATACATGACGGTTCAAATAACATATAGGAAGCACAATGGTGTTTGATCCGCTCCGGGAAGCGATGCAACTCTGCGAATAACGGAGATCAGGAGCCATCTGAGGCAATGCCACTATATTTTACTCAAAGCCTTGCCTCACAAGCATATCACCGACGGATGTTGATTATGAAATGGGATCATAACGTCGACACCCGATTACAAATATCTCATCGAAATTTCTGAACGCTGCACCACATTTACACTATTGAATAGATGATGTGAATTGTATTAAGACAACCCATCGGCGACATGCATTTCAGAGCTCGCATTGGTGCGCTGACGACTGGAGCTGCTGGATATAGAGCCATTGCTGTAATAATGTCGGACAAGACAAAGACGATGGAGGGTGTTCTTGGACTAATGAGAGTCAGTGACTAAAATGTTTTTCCACCCGGTACGATCAACTGTTTGTACCAAGTCTTATTTATTCTTTAATTTAATTATCATTTCAGTACATACAATGCACAACCAAAACTCGTAGCGCGTGGGTTTCCAAGATGTCTGGCGTGCCATCTTTGGCACACGTGCCTTAGTTTGCCGACACCTTGATATGCGCTCTTAGCGCGGAAATACGTCATTTTGTAGTCTAATAGACGGGTTAATGTGTATTGTGCCACAGCAGGGATGATTGTGGCATTGATCCATTTTCTCTAGTAATGACCTTCTTATACCGACAGTTACTATGCATCTGCCTGATGAACAATTATTGCAGTTTATCACCGAAGACGACCATACTGGTTTGCAGTAAATTATTAACGTTATGATTTTGTAGAATATTCTTTATCGAATGCAATGGCGTTGAAATATAGGTACCGATATACACTATACCGATACAATTTTTTGGAGTCTCAATTTCAAAATGTATTCGTTAAAAAATTGAAAACGTTTTCCAAGCATATTACTTTGTAACATGTACCATTTTGTCTAAACACAAGAATATATATTATAATGAGTTAATTACGTCATTTGAGACGCGAACAGTAATAGCAAAGTATTGTTCATAGCCATACATGGCTATGAACAATACTTTACTATTACTGATTTGTTTCGTTGCATAATCTATAACCTTTTAATAATCTACAACCTTAAGTGAAAATGTTTGGCAAATACAATTCTGTTTTAAGCATTTGAATTACATATTCGAACAACCTTTTAAGTAATGAAAGAGATTTACCCTTGGACGTATGAGCAGTGACGCACTTCATTTTTATTGGTTTCGTTTCTAATTCTAAGAAAGTTATTGGAATAATACATTTTGGGTTTGTATTTGCTTAGGATTATTAACGCCCACTTGAATCAGCCGCGAGTTAGCCTGTCAAGGTGATATTCCCAAAGTGTTTGAGGCTAATGTTGAATAAATGACGCACCATTTCAAATCCGACAGTGTAACACATTATATAATACTTGTAGTGACTTATAGCCCGCTACATTTGATTTCTTATTGTTTTAAAGTCCAACGCGTTTAAAATGTGGACATATCAAGCGATCTGAATTTAAATAATAACTCCATAATTGTAATTACTAATGCCTTAGCTGTAATTTCGAACATGTTAGTTTCTAACCACTAATTCGCCGCTTCTTTGACATGAGGTGTCTGTATTACTTGGTTCCACATAAGTAATGGCTACAAACATCCTTACTCTGAACATCATAATGAAATACTGGAATTTGTCAGTTTGAAGATAAATTGGTAAATTGGTAAAAACAAATTACAGTGAGATGAACCTAAGAGAAAGCACAACAACAACAAGGCTTAAAACATTACCCTATTTAAAATTGATTACCCATGCGAATCGTTCAAATTGTCATTGAGTAACTTTTTATGAACTTTTGTTGGCGGGTTGTGTATTCAGTGTCGCCCTTGCCATGTACAATGTACAGTGTATAATTGTAGTAGTAGTAGTATAAGCTGTAGATGTAAAGTAAGTGTGGCTGTGTACCTATTGACATATATGCCTTATCATGTACAAAACTAATTGCCTTGGACGGCATATATCTCTCCCAGGTTAACATTTTAAGTCTGCACAATACATTCCTGATAAGACTAAATATCTGGCTGGGTTAGGTCAACTTCTTTGCTGCGACTAGTAGCTGTGTTTATGCACTTGCAAATTTCTCTGCATTGATTGGTCTTTTCTTTTATTACAACAAGGCGTCTGATTGAGGAGATTATGCAAGTAGCATATAGAAGGGAGCGGAACAGTTAGCTCAAGACGCTTGCAGTGCAAAGGATTTATAGACGTTTTGTAAGTATCAGTCTCTGTATATGATTTTAAAACAAAGTGCATGCATTTGGTATGGCATATTTTTAAGATCAATACCAGTCTTATTACCTGAATGTAGAGGTCTGTGACTGTCTATGGGGTCAGTGCATGACGACATAAATTAGTAGGTACCGCCAAACCAATATATAACAGTCTGGGACTGGCAAAATTAATATTGTATTATATTCATTAACGCATTTGACTGCATCTATTTTTGAAACACTAAAGTTATTACGATAATCCGTGATGAATATATGGGTATCGTAACGACCTCTTGATGAGAAGGGTTCGCGGTCGAATCCTGCACTGTTTGAACACGTAGCTCAGAGTGAATTCTTTAGATACAGTAAATTTTAACAGAAACAAATCGTACAGTAAAAAAATATAATATAGGCAATGAAAGGAATCTTGAACAATTCCTGAAGTCTACCTGCTCGGTATATTCATCATATCTCTTTATCAGGTGTAGTAAGTAAATGGGAAAACAAATAAAAATTATGAAATATATGACAAGGCCTGGTACTTTAATTAGGTGTCTGTTAGTTGTAAATGACATTCCTTTTGTAGAATATTATTGACTTTACATATCGTTTCACTCTTGAAGTAGTCAGATTGTAGACTTTATTAATTGGAAAGCAATTATGTTCATTTCCTGCCAATGTCACGTATTTTCAAATTACATTTACATGTTCTGTTTCATGCAATTCGACATACTTTATAACAACGTATCAACATGAGTGAACAAATCTATTTCTGAAATAGATTCAACAACATATACACTATTGGGTTCAAGCATTGTTCATATTCTATTGTATCAATACATATTTTATATGTTTCAAATGTTTCTAATTTAGGTAGACTTTTAAACTTTATCTAATATTTTTATTAAATCTAAAGAGACTATCTAGGGTCTCAAAAGAAATATAACATGTTATCTTTAAAATAACATGAACGACGTTAATGGCGCAAACCTCAAATGCAAACCAATTTAGTTGCTTCATGCATTTTATCTTGTTCCTTTACGTTATCATTTTGTCACTTAGGAGCTAAAAGATTTGCATGTCATTAAATTTAGAATACGCTTATTTTATATTAAAGGGCATCATTTAGGGTCTAAACATAAAACACAACCATTCTTTTGTATAATCAATATCTTCAGCTGTACGGACTGCCCAATATATGTTAATTGCTCTGTTTTATGCATTTCCTAAATTATTTGGCAATTAAATTGTGTTTGGTATATTTTAAAACCTCAATATAGTTTATTTTGATATCAGAAGTTTTAAAAAGGAAATTTAAACTGAAGGATAGTATCGACGGTCTTAATTTTAAGTGTAAACATTATCTTTAAATAAATTACAGCTCCGAGGTTCATACATCTTTCCATTTTTCTGATTCGCGAATATTTTCAACATTCATTTATCGAGTAATATCTGTTGTTATTTAATAAGTTAGCTAATTTTCTGGACACGGATCAATTTTTACAAAATCATATTGTTCAATAGGGGACACTTTTTAATGGTTATGTCACTGACAAAAAGTAACAGACATAATCCAAAAACACTTTTCCATGCCCGGCTTTAACGTATAAGTTGTCACAGGAGCCTCTTTAAGTTTCGTTATTAATAGGTTCAGTTACTTTAAGATATGTTTTTTGCTGATGTCCCTAATTCCAATGAACCAGCGTTAAGCGAAAAAGATTGCGACGACGAGTTTTTCATTATATCTTACTTACAATACTGGATATATGTGCTGAATTTGTCAGATTATCAATTTATAATGATCTTAATTAGCATAAAACTTAATTGATTTCCTTCATTTTAAACCCCGGTAATATTATATGAGTGATGTGTATGTTGTTATCTAATTAATTTATCACATTTATGAAGACAAAAATCAGTGAAAGCAGAGCTGTCTTATCGCAAGGGAGCGATGTCCACGACATATTTGTATTATTTATGCACGCGATGTTGCGTAATTGTTTGTTGAGGTAGGTGGAGAAAAGAACGGTGTTTATGCAACAACAAGAAAATGTGGAGACCAGCTTGCTAATCAATGTTTATAATTCATGCAACCTTTGCCCAACGATACTTAGGTTTCGTCCAAATCTGTGTCAAGTTAAGCATGATTATTACAACTTGCTTCTTTCCTTTTCAATGCTTGCTGTTTGACTAGAATCTTCATATATGGATCAATTAAGAATTTAATTGAATTAACAAGTTTTTACAAAATAAATACCAACTTTACCTCATGCATTAAGCTCAATTACATACTACTTTCTGATCATAATTCCACACTCAGTTTAATACAAATACAAAACCTTCACTATGGCAGTAGCGTTATATCCTAATTTTTAACTAATTGCTTACACAATCTGGGAAAATTATTTCGTATAAAAGTAATGTCATTTCACTAAGTTTCGGTTGATTCCTTCGACAAAAAAGTTCTTATTTTAGGAAGCATTGTGTCGCTAAGATTTTTGTACGTGTGCTGTCCATTACGAGTTTGCAAACACCACTATATGTTTTCCACAGGTGCGTTAGTGGCCCACAGTTGGCTACCTGTACCTTTCTACAACACATACATATCGGGGAGGATCGCAGCAATGCATTTGTGATTAACGCCTGGCGCATGTACACGTGCATGACCGTACATGTCGACCAAGCACTTCTTGAACTAATCTAGGTGTTCCAAGGGAGAATAATGACTCAGGAAAAAAGTGAAGTGACGCGACTTTGGAAAATCTTTACATATGTGCCAGTTGTTCATACCGGTGCATGTATGACCACAGTATGTGATATGTATTTTTGACTTGATTGTTGAGTGTTGTTGATTGATTGTTGAACCTTTCCATAATTAAGGCTAGCGTTTTGCTGTGTATCTTTTTTGTGCTCATGTTTGTAAATTACAAATATGTTGTTTCTTGATATTTATGTACAAGGTATAGGTTTTGTTTAGAAACTTAGACTGTTTTGGAAGAGAGTTTCTGGCACACAAGATTAGGATTTATTTAAAGTGTTAGTCAGCACAATGATTCATTCCTCATTAAGTTCAGTCTGTAAAATTGTTTTCTCTTGTTTTCAGATTCATTTGGATATAATCATTTATTTAAAAATGAATCGTTCAAACTATATATTACTTATTTACGTATTGGATCGAAATACGTTTTTGGGAATTGATTCAGAAACATTCTGGGTTATATTATTGTAAGACATCAAACTGTTGGCACATCAATATATTCAAGACTAATGAAATTTAATACTTGAATGTATTTGGACTTGTGATATAGCTTTCAGAATTATTTGTTTTTTAGTTCATAATACGTACATTCCTCTCCATGTTTGTGTATCTTAGATAAATAAATATAGTTGTTGTTTTTCATAAACTGCTTAGATTCGATTCTTCATTTACTTAATTGAAGACCATGGAGTAGAAATATACTTTGAAGGCTCGTTCTGGATCTAAATCTATTTAAATCAAATTCTCATCTAAACTGGAGAATTGTCCTTTAAGTCCTAATAAGGACGTATAGCAACTTTGGAAATGATGATTTGATTGAACGTTCCAGATAATAATATGATCCCTATGAAGTAACGACTTTTTTAAAACAGCAAGAGAAAACGAATATTTTCATTCAACGTTTGTTGGAACATAACTGTTTGGATCCTAGTGGTTTGGGTTTAATTGGTAGGTATGTATCTGGTTCATTGGACATTGAAAGAAATGTAGATTAAAAAAGAAATAAAAAAGATAACAAAGGTTCACCTTCAGAAGGAGATTATGGACTTACAAATTCAGCATGAGGTAAAGGAGAAATAGATACAAATACAGAGAGAGGAAAGGGGAGACAGGGATAAACAAGAATGGCACATACATAAGGAGAGAGAGAGAAAGGAGAACACTGCAGAGAGAACAGAAACAAATGCAGCTGCAGAGAGACAGATATGGAGAGAGAGAGAGAGAGAGAGAGAGAGAGAGAGAGAGAGAGAGCAAGATAAGAATTACAGTTCAAATAAAAATAATTAGAATTGGCAGGCAAAGAACACACAACCCATTTACATGCAAGTTCCAAATTTTATGTTACCAGCAACATTTGATTAGTAACCCTTTTCGAAAAACAAATAGTAAATAAAGCCTTGCCTTATTTTGAGAAAAGTTTTTAATATTTGTGAGCTGCCCAAGAGAGCAATGGACTTTATTATTACAAATTATATTTAATGGCATGGCTTTTATATCCAGACTTGATTGTCTGTAGAACAAAGTGCTCATTTTGATGTGGTTAAAGAATGTATACTGATGGTTATGAGTTGGTACATGAAACATAGCGACAAAGGTTAATGACTCGTATATACGGAACTGGACAAACCTATGTTGAAATTGCCCGGGAAAATAAACATCTATTTGATAAGAGGTGTTCAGGCAAAACTGTTGATAACCTTAGACAGATCATATGAATGGAAGAGTCCAAGAATTACATCAATAGTAACGACAGGACTCATCTTGATTAGATCAATATGGAAACTTTGTAAAATTCTGCTCGTTCAGAAGCTGCTTATTCGTTGACTAAAAAAGTTTCATTTGTCAATAAATTTTCCTCCCCAGCAGTGTTTATATTGGTAAAGAACCATTACAGTCACTAACGGGTACTTCCAAATCTAGCTTCTGATAATACGAATCAGAGGCCTAAATCAAACGTTACATGCAGTAATTGAAAGAAGTAGCGGCAACATTGTATGGCTCTTATAGGTTGATTAATAAGATGCATATAAAGCTATTACACATGCTTTTATTTCTATGAAATGATTGCTACATTTTCGTATTGAAATAAATACATTTGTTGGGTCAAACATTCGTCTGATTGTAGTATGTACAATTATGAACCATTCGTTTCGAAAGGAAGCGTATCAATTTGTGTTGATTCTGCCAAGCTTATCCCTATTAAAATATTAATAGACACATGAGCATCTCAGATTTGACTTATATAATGTACTTAGCCTTTAAATGAAAATTCTTCTAGTTAATGTATACTTGTTATCATGGATTAGGATGTATCATTGTTAATTGTGCTCTGCACTGTGTCATTTGTAATCAGATTTAGTCACATAACCCGTAACTGTGGTAGTATTGGCTTCTTGACCTATGTTTGTTTTGTAAAAAATGCTTCCATATGAGATAATTGAGACCACCTGATATACCCTCTGTTGCCGAATGATCAGTGAATAGAAAGCTCCATCACAGACCCACCAATGAGTCGCTTCGGAAAACATGAGACTTACAGTAATATAAAACTAAAACTATAATTCAGACGTTGCATTGCTAGTTATAATCATGCACACTATCTGGAAAATTTTCTCTTAAATCCATTTCACTATTACTCGACCAATTTAATAAAACAACGTAAAAAGAAATCATAACTACAATGAAGTATTGGCTTCAAAGTTGCTTCATCGTTTCTGATAACAGTGCAGAAAATGCACATTTGACTTGTTAAGCGGCTTGTGTGTGCTTATCTCCACCCGATGATCTTTCGTTGTAAGTTTCGTTTGTCATTGGAATGTTCACACATTTGAAGTCTGCTTGAATAAACTATGGGATTTCCTTCCTTTGCTGCACCAATGTAAATGTCTGAACTATCTTGCCAGTTTCCGGCCTAATCATATATAGCGACTTTGTGTCGACAGTCATGTTGGACAAATAGCTGGAGGAGGAGTGCTGTAAATGCATTCATGCACCGTATGAATAGTAGTTTAGTTTTCTCTCACTGTATTTCTTACAGCAAAAATCAAGATTAGCATGCTGCCGAAAAGTTCGGCTTTGAACATGTGTCGATAGTAGTATCGGCGGAAGTTCATTACTCGAAAAAAGCAGATTGACAATGACATTAAGACTGAGATGTTGCAACGTATTGAAGTTAGGATCCTGTACAAGAAATTATGTTGCCAAACTCGAATTTGCCTAGGTGCTCTTTGTGTTTTTGAAGCTGATCTGTATTATCCCTCGCACGATGCAGCTCGGATAAGATCGTCCATTCAAAGCAAATGTTGTCATCGTTTCTCATGGTCCACGTTTGCTTCGGCAAAATCGATTAATCGGCTTTACTCCGGTATGACACTGTCGATCGCTGTTGCCAACACGCGAAGCGATCCAATGCGATTTTCAATATTCCTAAAAGTGTATTCTGCCTTGGTGTACGCTTTTGCATCGATGGTTTTCCAATGCTATTGAAGTGTTTCTTTGCGCAACCTTATCTAATTGCTTGATCTTTTCCATTTTTGTCTTATGTCCTCATTTTAATAATGTTTTACATGTATAACGAGAATATAATTTGGATGCTAATAGATGATAGGATTTCTTGAAGTCCATATAAAATATGAATGCGTTATGGTAATTCGAAAGAGTAAACCAGGATTTTGCAAACAGAAAACTCTTCATTTTGAGAATCATGTCAAACTTCCTTTACAAAGACGACTAGAATTTGCATCAGTTCGGTATCGCCCCAAATGTGGGGAGATACTCCATCACTGAAGGTTTCGCCAACTTGAATGATTCCATCCTTTGCAAATTGATTCCAACACCATAAAACGTTCTGGGGAACTTGCATATGTCCGGTATGGTTTTGCTTCATTTTTTTTTTTTGACGTGTAGTTGGAAAATACATTTTAATAATTGCGCTTTTCTGCTTCTGTGTCGTTGTATTTAAACCTGGAATAATGTTCCTGTGATTCAAGCAGAGACTGTTGACACATCAGTACATCGCAGGCTATAGCAGACACATCATCGCCTTCAACTGTGGAGGTCTTTGAGACTTGAACTGAGTTTTGATCAGAACGTTTTATTACTAAGACTCGTGTCTTTAATTCTTGGAAATGTTTGGATTTGATTCACAATACATTAAGTTCCTTTTTCCTCATTCTTCAGTTAGTGTTCTAGGGAAATAAATTATTTGTTTCATTTTACAAAGCTTGCTGTGTTCATTCTTTTGTGTTACTTATTTTAAGAGCATAGACCCGTGACAATGTCTTTCTGGCTCCAACTGAATTGATTTTTCATTAATCTTCAGATTAAGTTTGATTATTCACACGGTATATGTCTGGCCTCTTTGAGGAATCTGCATTGCGAATTTAGGTGAAAAAACAATTCAACCTTTTAGTGAAGTTACAAAGGCACCAATGATCTTGCAATCTAATTCCCTAATTAGTTACGCTCATAAATAATATTTTAAAATAATGATACGTATTAATTTATGAAACTTTGGACACCTTATTTTCATTCTCTGTAATTTTCTATTATAATATCGCAACTAAATGTTAACAATCACCACTCTGAGAGTTCTTATTAAAGCATTTATGAGATATTTTTGGCACGCTGCTATCTAAGTATTTGCACTTCATTTCTTACAGACATGTTCTACTCAGCATTAACAACACTGATGTTAAATTATAACCCCGTATGAACTGCTAGGGTGCCAAACTACACCCTGGAATACTTTGAATTTGTGTCCAATGTTAGCAATTCTCAAAATATTTATGTATTCCTGTTATCAGGTTCAGTAAATGACATTGATAATACATTGTCATGTTTGACTCATGGTGAGAATATATGCAAATAGACAAAAGAAAACAAACAGACTGTACACACATACAGAGAAAATTGATACGATATCAAATGTAAAGTGTAGCGAGAGAACATTAAATTCTTAACACAAACATACAATCATAAGTATATACTATCACACCTTAATAACTTAAAAGAAATTTCATTGTTTTTGCCCAGTTTTAAAAGCATATATATGTAATGTATCTCTGTTCCTTTTCCATACATGACCATGACGTTAAATTTGTATTACTGTCATGCTATCCCAAACGAGTGATTTTATAAGGCTAATAGAAAAATATAACTCGAAAACACTTGTATTTACAGACTCATACAAAAATAAATTTCGAAAGCACCACAGAGGTTTTCTTGTTCCTGTTTCTTGTCTTTGTTATTTTCTTCACATGAACGGATTTCGTTCCGTTTTTTCTGCTTGTCTTACTTTGCTAGCACGGGTTTCTTATTCCATAGCTTCTTCGTATGCTTCTGAAAAATCCCGTTTTCTCTTTTTGTATCAGTTTATAAGGATACTCTGAGACACTTATCCTTCATCTTGTCAATAATACAAGCTATCTTATCTTTCGTCTAGGAACATATTGTTTCCTTTCATTGAAAGTTCATTTCTTTGACGTTTTTGGCGTTCTGCAGAACAGCGTGAGTTGGGCAATAAATCTGTTCCAACATTTAGGATTGTATGGCAATTATATAAATTTTACAACAGAATACTTTTGAGAATTGTATAAAAGCAATGATCCTTTATTTAAAATGTATTTTAGAACTTGTTAAGTATTTATAGACTGATAGAAAAGCTGACCTGCAACTCCGGAGCGCTTTGGTGAAAGCAATGAATGCACTTGGCTAGTCAGGCTACATTCTCTTATAGTATGGCATCGAACGCAAATATGATAGTATGACGGTGTATCTATGCAACTGTAAAAGAGTCTTACATTTAGTATTGGCTACATGTGCTTAAATATGTACTCTACCCTCCATCTCCAAGACCGCCTGCCTCAAGTTCTGGCGAGGTCATCACAGACCAGGGGAAACAGCTGCAGCTCTGGGTTGAGCAATATCTCGAGCTCTATGCAACGCAAAACGTCTTCACCTACACCGCCCTGGACGCCATCCCTTACATGCCAATCATGGAGGAACTAAACACGCCGCCCACCCTGGAAGAGCTCAAAAAGGCCGACGACTAACTCGCTTGTTGGAAGGTCGCTTGGAGAGACGGCATCCTGCCTGAAGTCTTCAAAGACTTTTTCAGACTATCACTTACATATGAGCGATCTTGACTATGTTGACATATATCTCCTCGCTTATACAGGCAGTAATGTACAGCAATGCTGAACAAGTTGTATGTCTCTGGTGTATCATTTTCTTCATTTTCAACTTTCTATTTTCATTAACACTTCATATTTCGATATCGAAGACATTTCATTTTGCGAATGTTTATATTGTGTGATCAAATACAACAATCTCATTCTCTCTCACTTGCTCATCATTGTGATTGTCGAGTCAAAATCACAGCTGCCAGAATTTAACCCTGCATAAGGGCTACGATTACAGTATAGCGTAATCGTAAGGCATCTGATTTTAAAACAAGGAATTGAAGACGAAACCGTAAAGCAATGACTACATTCGTCATGTCTAACATAACAACATCACAATCTGTGGTGAACAAACGCCGAGTCAATTACAATCGATCACTTAATATAAATGACAAAGAAAAAGTGTAATTTTAGAAAGAATGTTAATATTTAAAACATAACACTTGCAAACCACAGAGCACACAAATGAGAACATACATACAAAATGACTTTGTTTTTGTAGTTCAAATATATTCACTTTTCTTAGTGCTACTGTAGGCAGAACCCTATTGATATGTTTCCATATAAATGTCGGAATAATGGGATCTATTAAATGCAAATAATTTATGTTAGTTCGATAGTAACGATACCTTCCTGACACATGCATCTCCTCTCTCTCACACCCTCTCTCTCTCCCTCTATGTATATATATATATATATAAATATATATATATATATATATATATATATATATATATATATATATATATATATATATATATATATATATATATATATATTTATTTATTTATTTAATGTAATTACAATGGTTTCTAAAATATATCACAAATAAGCCATAGTGTGTCAAAGTTACATCAGTAACTATTCGTTAATGTCGTATTGTATTCCGGCAATGAGACAATCTCTCTCTGCATCTCTCTCTTTGCAACAATTTTGTTTCAATATGTTTTATCAATGTTCTTCAGGCATCCATCATAAAGGAAGGAAGGGAGATGGATGATTCGGTAAGCTAAATTTCTTGATCATATGCTATCACTATTCAAGTCAATTTCGTGCTCAACATTACTTGTGTAAATCTAATGGTTCATTTCCCATTTTGAAAATGCATTCTTCTATCAGATATGCTATTATTTCGCTGAGAGGTTGTGACGACTTTCCAAACTTGGTTGTAAGGGATCAGCCAGTATATAGATGAACAGTAAGCATTCTGGCTTGCATTGTTTAAAGTCTACTTTGATACAGATTTGTAAAGAATTCGCTCCAAAATAGGCAAGTACTTTCACAGACTCATAAGCTCTAATTTGTAACTTAATAGCAAGGGACATTACCAGAGAAGAATACACAAGGTAGCAATGAAAATTTATCATATTTTCTTAACTCGCTGTTTTTTAATGTTGAATGCAACACTAATTATCGAAATAAAATTATTTTAGTCGACGATAAGCTGACATTATTAAAGTTGGCTGAATATTGCAGATAATTCATAGGCGCATGTTCTTAGCGTAAAAATAAATCTATATTGGTAAGTTGGTGTCATTTGTAAAAAGTAATATCCTTAACTTGAATTTAACTAATTATCTTATTGCTGTATAATAAAATTGTCTGATAAGTCAATTGATCGACGTCATCTGGAATTCATTTATTTCAATAATGCATTCAATATAATGACTCTCTTTGTCAACACATGGGAAGACGCGACTATTGACAAACTATGTTTAAGTGGAAGGAGTTACGACAATACGAGGACAGTGTTGGCAATAGTTGTTTCAAGTGAGTAGGGTTGCTTTCCATACCACATAAAAAGGTATGTAATTCATTATCACAATGGAGTGAAACAATATCTAAGAAAAAGTCACCAGACAGCAGGGCGTGACTGTCTTTGTCGACTTAGTTCCTTGATATTCCTTCAACTCCATGGCATTAAATAGAAGCTCAACATCTTTGACGGCTATTGAGGAGCCAATCTGGTCTAGTAGCCGCTTATATAAATGCTCGTTAAATAACATATGACCGAATATTCGTATGCCAATAAGACGTCCGTAACCTGCAAACTTTATGATGCTGTTATTATTTGGAATGTAAATTATAAAGATTGTGTTGGATTCTGATCAAGATCATACGAGGCTATGAAGCGCTATGATCCCGATTGTTAGTGTCTTCCTCAGAACAAAACCTATAAGGCAGAAGTTCCTGTGTCTATTTGAAAGGAATTAGTTATACATAATCTAGCATCCAATTAAATAATTCTAGACTATTCTTTCAAAATGTAATGAATTGATAGCGAAGAAGTGGATCCAGTCATAGTGCAGTGTTTAAAGGACCAAAAGGCTGAGTTAAGTCACATTTTGCAACATGGGGGACTCATAATTTATGAAAATGAAAATGATTTTAACACTCAAATTAAGGAGTACTATACGTAAGGAGGGTTCATTATCAAATCAGCTTTTATTCCCTCCTAAACGAGAATTAGTTTACAAATGGAGAAAGCAGGAATAAAAACAAAGTGAACATTTCACACTGATGATTTCGGACGGTAACCAGAAGGTCACTGATACATCTGAAACTAGCATAGATGAGGACGAAAACATAGACCGGAACATAAAAATGGCATATTAGCTTTGCAAATAACTCTCAATTGTTTTTAAAGAAACGTTGAAAAAGGTGAATCGTTACAGTGTATGTACATTAAAGAAATGACTTTGCCTTTAGAAGTAGTACTTATAAGTAAATAAACATGGTGGGATCTGATCTGGGAAGAACTGATTTCGACAAATGTTTAGTCTTCACCCTGATCCTAAGCCCTAACCCTTAGAATGTAAAAGCTCATTGATGTGCTAAAGGTGCTGTTACAGCCAAGTACCTAATCAATATTGCAAGTATAGATAAAAAATATGTGTATATTTCCTTTGACAATATTTTTAAAAGGTTGAGTCAAAATATTAACATATGTACAAAGTAAATATTATGGCAGAAATATAAATCCTTAAATGAGTTACATTAACACTTATAATATCCTGGTTTCTTTAGGTGATAGACAATGGCAATACAGATACCACTGATCAGACGAAAGATGTTAAAACCGATGGGTCAGGGCAGGCAGCTGTTCAGGAGAAAGGTGCACGTTTCTTACTCTTTGATTTTTTTACTCGCTTGCTAAGATGTTATTGTTGTCCTGTGTTAGCATTTGGTGAGATTATGTTGTCACATTATACGGGGCTTGTGGTCTTACCTAGTTTACGCTAGACGCACATGGAAGCAAGTGATTTTCATTCCTGCCAAATGGAGCAAAGTAGGTGGAATATATATATGCAATATATTAATTATGAATCAAATAATATGAAAGCTAATGACATTACATCTACACTGTGTGGAATGTTACAAATTTACATAGTTCGATTCAACAAAATTATTTTATAACTTTGCAAAACATGGCATCCTCGAAAATAAGTTACTCTTCACTTAGTGATAAATATCAAAGATTTAGTACTGCTCTCCTACTTGAAATATTGAAAAAAAGGGAATGATCTTTTTGCTGGTTCTATCAATATACGTATAACTCCAAAGTAGTATTTGCTCGTTAATGGAATATACTTGAATGTAATTATGAACATTCCTTAAAGTTAAATGAAATTTAGGCTGGAATGCCTTAGTTGAAACTCAATGTTAGATATACATACATATTAAATATGCACATAGGTTCATTAAAAAAACACGAAAGTACTATGTTACTATACGCAACAATTATATTTTACTCATAATACTAATATAAATGTGGATCGTTGTAGGCTATCAACTCAGTAAAAGGCAAAGCCAATCATACGTTCTTTCTTTATTTCGGACAAACGGCAGCCATTGGAGTTAATACCAGAAAAAATGCTGAACCATTCAACTTTAGCCAACAAAAGGTTATTTGTCATATCCTTGAACAAAATATCCCGAAGATTTAAATAACTTTCTTTTCATAATATATTCGCTTCCTACCAGGCATCCGAGTACTTATTATATTTTAAAAGCATCGGTTAATCTAAATGACATTTTATTGACCATTTGAAATTTGATTTTGCCGTGATCCAAACATATGAACGATATATACATACGGAACATGCTCAATATATAAGGAAAATTAAAACCTCATTATATTAACGTTTTTTTTCTTAATAGCAAACAAATTTCACTCTAGAATAATTCCAACGGTTTTCACCTTCTCCAACATCTGCTCATATATTATAGTACATCATATGGATTTCTTAAACATTTTTTATACCAATTTTATGGCTTCATATGCAAGTATCATTGGCATTACCTCTCAGTTTGTTCTTAAGATAACCATTACCAACTTCGTGGGCATATCTGCATTGATTAAATGTGTTTGTACGAGGACAGTACATTATAAAAGGTCGAGTGAAAAACGGAATCTAATCAGAGATGAAAACTTTGATATTAATACAGATGATTAGATAATGAAAAGAGAAAAACACAGGATAGTAGGGCTGGGATGTGTTACAAAAGAAGATATATATATATATATATATATATATATATATATATATATATATATATATATATATATATATATATATATATATATATATATATATGATTGCTTGGAGCTGTGAATGTCAACGTTTGACAGTTTGTCTAATACCGTTGTTAGAAAACATTCAACGTCAATCTATATATAGATTGCGTATTGCGCCTAAAATGGCTTGAAATGGTAATTAATAAAAATGGAATTTTGTGGAGGACTCATTTGCCAACCGGCAAGGGTGTGCCGTGTAATTTACCTTGTTTGTATTGTTTCTGTATACCAGAAAACAGGAAGAGAGATATATCATGCCAGTAAATCTGTGCCAAGTGTTGCAAGAAAGCAGAACTTGAAGATACTCGTATATTTGACCGAATAAGTGCTTTATAAATAAGGCCTAAATGGTTATTAAACTGTGACGAAAAAAAATGAGACGACGTATCTAAAGTATACCCCTTAACTATGTTTCAGTGTGCTGTATTTAGCATTTTTTAAACGCATTTTCCAGAGAAAAATTGTGTTGATGTCGGTCCCCTGAAGGACGCATCTATTGAAAGCTAAAATCATATCGGCGATAAAGGGCATCAGCGATTGTGTTAATTATGCCTGGCGCATGTATTGCATTGAATACATTAATTTCAGGCAGAAAGATAATAATTTTCTGCGTGCAGCGTATGATTTTCTATTGTCTTTGAAAAGCTACCTGTCTTTCGTTTTCAACTGTGGCTTGAGATTCGGTGTGGATGTAGATCCATCTATTAGCCGATAGTTCTTCCAACTGCATGCATAACTTGGTACACTTCTGGGCTAGTACTATTTTGATATGCGCGGGTTTGATCATCAAGACCGTTTGATTCGTGTATCTATAGGACCGAACAGTATCCCATCTAGCCAGATTTATATATGCAGTCCAATACGTCAGAGAGCTGATAGGTAAAATATAAACAGTTACATCGTGTTACAATTGTATAAAAATCATCAAATATTCTTGCATCTCATTTGTTAATCTAATTAGGACTTCAGTAAGCCGTCTAATGAAGCCTTGTTTGGCAAAATGTCCCCCCCCCCAATATACAAATAAAGTAAAGGATTAGTACGATTGATTGCAACTTTCTTGTCTTTTGGCCACGATTGTATGCTATATTTAGTGACTGACATTCTTATTTTATAATGAACATATCAAATAGCTACAGTTTCTTTACGATGTTCGATTATACCTTAAGATCATTATTAAGTTGAGGTAAACATGTCACGAGACGTTACGTTCAAGGTCCATTTTTTAAATTAAGAATGTTCTATATCGAAATTGTTTACGAAGTTGATGGGGAAAATGAACTTCACTGTTTACATCAGAATCACTCTTCGCGATATCAACATCCAAAGTGGAATCAGTGCGATAGTTATGTTTAGTGTTAGTTTTAAACGGTTTTATTCATTTTAATTATTTACTGGAATTTTCTGACTAAATCACTTTTATGGGGCTATTGTGAATTCATTCATGGACATTCTGGATTATATCATTTAGATACATCAGGACTGTTAGAACATCAACACTACCCCGGGCTATTGACTTATCAGTACATTAAAAATTGGAACTAATTCAGAACACCATTACAATTCATTGGGAACTCTATACGTGTCTTCACTTTTTATATCATTTTTAGGGCTGTACTGACAACAATATCTGATGACACTGACAATTTTCTTATATTTCTTCAGATTATTAGTAATAAAACAAAATCCTCCTTACATTAGATGCATGCACTTTCATCTTTTTATTTTACTTACTGCAGTTCACTTTCATCTTTATTAATGCCTCACTTTATTAGGCAATTTAACGAAATAAAATTAAACATTGTTATCTTATTGACAGAAGACGATAAACCTATTATAGGAGGAAAGAAAATTATTGGATCTGTTTTGGGAAACATTTTTAAAGATGGTCCTATAAAACTTCGCACAAGAGAGGATCGCGACAAGTTGATGTCAGCTGATAAGACGACGGAAAGTAAGGTGGGTTGAAAAGGTGTTTTTAATATCCCATCAAGTCAATACATGTTCTAGCAAATATATAGGTTATGCCATTATATTTGCAGATACCCAAAGCACATTTAAAGTACAGAATGGCCCAAATGAATATATATATATATATATGTATATATATATATATATATATATATATATATATATATATATATATATATATATATATATATATATATATATATATATATATATATTAGAACCTGTGTCATATATGTGATCAGTGTTGCATAATGACCCTTGTGCATGTTGGAATACGAAATAAGAAGCATGAACATTTTCAATGTACTCCACTGTATTTTATACTATGAACTGTGTTTACTAAATATCTATTCATTAACTGTATTGAGAGCTGATATGAAATTTTCAATGGGACAAACCAATTGCCACTAGAAGAACTGGATCGTTCACTGGGTTTATCTTGCGTAGGAACACTAATGGTTTAATTTCCTTTTATTTCTTTTTATTTTGTATTGCGAATACTGTTTTTGTTATATTAACTGCCCTTCTAATGTATTGCACCCTTTTGTAATCTGCATTTGTATTGCATGTAATTGTTTCGCTTGTCATTGATTATGAAAAATATCATATCTTTACCTTTCTTCTTTCTTCCCTTTTGAACAATACTAATTTTCCAATTCCGATAAATACATTACGACTTTAACGATGGATTCTAGTCACAGAAAAACCTTAGAGATAAGTATAAACGTTACAATTTACATCGTTGATGTGTCTCGAACAATCAAGTCAACGTAAGGGATGGTCCTGCAGCTGATGTCCATAGCCTGTCTCAAAATTCGTTTGCTACGAATATGGTGGTTATGTTCTAGATACGAGTTTGATCAAACTTCAAATTATGTTAGATATGTCGAGAATCAGAAAGGTATATATATATATATATATATATATATATATATATATATATATATATATATATATTGATGAGATGACTTTTAAAACGATTTCATGGGTGTGTTGCCAACCTTGAAATGAAACTGATGTTGAGTAAAATTTAAATAAGGGCTTATGTGCTTATTATACTTGAAGTATTATACATTGTCCAGCATCCATACATATTAAAGGGGTGATTTCCATCTCGTTAAATGAGGTTATTTTCTCTGAAGATCATAGTTCTGATACGATTCTGACTAAACTTGGAAATCGGGCCTATATTATCAAAATTGTCGAACTGTGTAATATGGAGTAATGTGAATGCATATTAATGAGGTGATATTAAGCGTGATCGACTCGGCTTTTTCAATTATGAAGACATTATTTTTGTTTCTATCGTACTTAAACTCGGTTTGGATTATCAATTTCTAAGAGGTGTATTTTGTTTACAGAGATTATTGCGGACTTGGCGGGTATCTTGCATCGCTAGTACTCAATTTTTTACCACTCCAGAAGTCATATTGCTGATCCTGTCCTTGTCACATTTAAAACATGGGCTTACATTATAAAGCTCCGCAATGAGTTTGATGAACACCCATTATTCTGACATCGACAAAGTAATTAATTTTAAAGTTCAACAACTATACAAATGACATTAGTTCAGTTTGCTTCCTTCACAATTTTGGTAAGATGTTTTATTTATCAGTATTAATAGCCCTGCTTTAAATTTTGTACAGAAATATGACAGTATATCCATATATGGGTATGTTCACTTTTAAAGACATGTTTCATTTATGTTATACCCAATGGCTAGTTACCGTTTTCAATAGTGAGATTTGTAGTTAAATGTTCATGAGTTCAATTTACACCCAGGAGTTCCAAAGTCGGTTGTCTTTTAAAAGGCACGTCGCTCTCATTTGCTCGTAACGAAATGGTCAAGAATGTGCCTGACGTGCCGTTAAAAGCGAGCAACCAGACAATCATTGAAGCATATATAAAGGAGAAATATATGTTAAGTTTTAAACAATGTACTATTTAACCAATATTTACTTACACTGTTAAGAGTGGTACACACTAATCATTGCGACATAAATATGAATGTATGAGTAAGATGCAGTAATACACGAACAGTATACTTCTATTTATTAGGTGACAGATGTAAATAGCAAGGACGGGACGTTTGTACAGGACTCACCTAGGACCTTTTGGACAAGAATGTCTGGTAATTGTATAGATGGGCTTGGTGAGAGAGCTGTAAATAAGATAGGTACCGGGAAACACTTATGACCTTTCTTCTCTTTTGTTTTATTGGTTTAGTTTCTTCTATTTGTCCTTTTTAGTTTTTACCCATATTAGCAAGGGGAGATAATTGTTTCTGCTACTTATGGGCAATGCTGTCATACAAGAATCATGGGTTATCTTATGTTTCTTCGTGAAAATGACTTGTTTCTCCTGTCAGAACAAGGGCAAAATAGTGGGAAATAAGTACAAGTTAATGCAAATACGTCCTTAAGTATAATGTTTAAAAGTATCCTTACGACAACTTCTTTGCTAAAGCATTATGTCCAGTACTATGAAAAAACACCCAGTTCAGAGTACGAAGGTATTACATTTAATCCAGCAAAATGTTACATGATTTTGTCATTGCAAAAAGTGTAACCTTTAATATAATTTAGGATAATTGGTAATAGATATCAAGACCGTAGCCCATTCATACTACATTTACCAGATGGAATATGTAATAATTATACTTACTTGTACTTCCGATAAATATAAAACATTCACAGACGTATAATTTGGTAGCCATTGACCTAATAACGAACGGAAATATACTCACGTTCCCAAATTGTATGTGTGAATTGGGAGGAATATTGTGGTTGAAACGGAAAAGTAGACATACGTAATTATTCACGTTTAGATGCAGATTTATTAAAATCCACACACATACTAGCTAGAATAAGTCTTACTTTACTCCTTGACGATGAAAACTGACAGCAAAACAGTTATGCTAATCAAACTGCTAATATAAAATATGGTGTGATAGGATATTATTTGAATAAAATGCATGTACGGAAATTTGAAAATAGAAATCAGATATATTAATAATCTAAAACAATCGAACATTCTTCAATCTCATTCTTGAACAAAATGTCTTTAGTTTTCTACTAACTGTCCGTCGTCAGATACTCTGTCCATAAGGTCATCCCTCCATGAACATGTTAACCTTTAGTAGCCATTATGCAACCTACTTGTAAACGTTTGTAGCGATTTCAAATTGGGTGTTCCCACGCCTTAACATTTTGGTCGTATTCAACACTGAGAGCGCACACCACGTCAGTGGGAAACCATTGACACATGATAACAAAATGAACTGAATTACTTAGAAAACATGAAGAGCCCCCGTTTGTATAATAAGGTTAATAGTTGCTACTTACATAGCGTCTTAATTGGCAAATTACGTGTGTCTTCATTTCTAAGTCTTAGATGTGTTATCACAACTGAGATTGAGACATATTTGGAAGGCATGCGGTAATGTCAATAGCGTGGATACAATTTGGATATTGATACGTGTGTATGATGTCTTTTGTCCAGTCATCTTTAATTTAATTCCACATTTCAGTGTCAACACATATGATTTGTTAATATTGATCTTGAGTTGAACTTGTTTGTGGAAATAGATTTTTACTAGGCGACGTTGATGGCGGTTGGTCAATTGATGTGGCCTGTAAAGTGATCTCAGTACATGGACAGCATTACTCTCTCTCTCTCTCTCTCTCTCTCTCTCAAACTCTCTCTCTCTCTCTTTCTTTCTCTCTCTCTCTCTCTGTCTCTCTCTGTCTCTCTCTCTCTGCGTGTATGTATTGTGCATAGTGCACTGTTTCATTTATTTGTATTTGTCGTATGGACTTGTTCAATTCATTGAGTGTGCATCTCATGATAATGTTGTAATGGTGGATAATTAACGGCACTTTTAGCAGGTACTTGGCTTTATAATGCCGTATCCATGGCTCGTAAGTGCCACAAATGGCGATATAGTCATACCATTTACCAATCGCAATAAAATATATATTTAGTGTCAGTTTTCTTTGTTATTTTCTGCAGCGAACGCTCATATAAAAAATAAGCCACTCATAGCAAGAAGGAAAAAAAATATCGGGGATGGTGTGGGCAACAATGGTGAAAGTGGTCCAAACAAACTACACACAGCAGGGGCGCCTGTGGAACCAGTGTCATGTGATACGCCAATAGAAAAGAAGGTGTGTTGTAAGGTTATGGGGATAGTATATTTCTAGTGTACCATCATTATAAATAATGTTCTGGCAGTTGCATGGGGTTCTGACCTTATTTGGTGTGATTGCATAGATAGCGTCATAAAACTTTGAAGGCTCTACCATGACAACATAAATTATTTAAAATAGGGAATTTTTATTATAATCACATACATTATCGCTCCCAATAACCAGTAATTAGACGAGACTGACCATCGGGTAAGAGTGCATAGTATAAAGAAAATAAAATAAACTCTTAATCTCTAGAACCCTGTTGAATCATGCACTGTTTTAATTTTTTCGTAAATACAGTATTACTACTTGTGGCTGACAGGTATGCACATTCTTGAACGAGGATGTTGTGCTTCCGTCCGTCCATTCATCCATCTCAAAATTGATGTAATCGGACGCTTGATCACTGCCTTGTAAAAATAGCATCTCTGCTTACGGGACACTTGTAGCCAAACGTTATATATAGAGTCATAATGTTTGCGATATATGTTGCATCAAGCGCTTTGGGTACCTTCTAGGGGTGCAAAAATTGAGTTGATAATATGTAATAAAATCAGACAATTGTAATGATCAGCCATTGCAGTTGACTTGGTGTGTATACTTTGTTAATACTCATCCCCTTTTGTTTTATAAACTGAATTGGCAGGTCAATTAAAGCGTTTCCTAGAAACAGACTTATGGCTTTCAGTAATCGTGTTTCTTTCCCCTACACGATTCCACATGAAAAGATGGCGCCTATATTCTGATCACCTCGCATTCGATAGCTAATTAGTTTTCTAAAATGCAAATATCGCCTTGTGTATTTTAAAAATTACCTTAAATTCAGTGCAACATACTGTAGTCAACATTCCGTTTATAGTAATTATTTTGCCATCATCAGTAATGTACTTTTTGATATTGGATTATCTCTTTGCATTGTGTTCTACAAAATGTGTTTTTGTTGCCAAATTAGATGTTAATTTCGTCAACCAATCATGGTCATACTTGGCATTGAGGTTTATGGCACCAATGTAAGTTTTGATATATGACTTGAGATCCAGAGATTTCAATCAGTCGTCTTGCGTTTGACTTCCTGATCTTGATTAGATATCTTTTTAGAAAACGTGAAATATGACTTGTATTATAAGTATTCCTTATTTTCCATTCATTTCTTTGGGTACATATTTTCGATGTCTTCAACAATTGTGATATAAATTTAAGTATTTTAAGCCATAACTGGGGTAATATATGTTTAACCAATACCAAGAGAACACATCTCAATAGATATGAACGCCCTATCTAAACCTTGCACTATATTACGTGTTAGACCTCCCTCTTTAATTAATATATCATGCACGTCCTCATGTACTACACCCTTATTGTCAACAATGTTACTCTAACGCAGCATATCAATATCGACGGTTTAAACCTTTACAAAACGTATAATTGATCTGGCTAGTCGTTTGCCAAGTCCTCTCTATATTATGCTCGACATAGCGATCACAGATGTACCTTTAATGTACGCTTTGGTTAGATTGACTGTACACACAACCCTCCGCCTGTAAATATTTCCACACCCTATAATAAAGTCAATGTCGACATCTCCTGTATTATGTCAAAAGTTTAAGCCTTTTTCATAACATTCAACGTTAAAGGTAGAGTTATATTATTAATTACAGGCTTTTTTTTGTGTTAGATTAAGCTCCGTATTAAACTATTTACCGAATGTGTTGGCTTCCTATTCGTACTTTATATCTAGATAGAAAGGCAGATCAGAGAACTGAAAGTGTCTCATTAATTTCCCATTTTTAAAATGATTAAGAAGTATATTAATCATATTATTTTAACTGGAAGACACACTTCATTGCTCAAATAAAATCATTCGCTGAGTAAAACGTAAATGAAGAAAGTCATGCTTCTTAGCATCCGTCCGTCTACGGGAGACGATGGCGTAGCTCCAAAGTAAGCTTTTGTTTATCCTTCTTTCTAGCTCTGTTTTCAGCTTGTTTTATTTTTCTGTCTTCATCTGCGTTTATGTGTTCCTCTGCGTTTCGAACTCCCTGCCTGACAGCTAGACGCCAGCTGAAAAGGTTCTTTGCAAAGCTCTCCCAGTGGTTGACATTGATGTCTTCATATCAGTCTTGCAAACATCTTTGTAGCGCAGATGCGGTCGTCCGGTTGGTCATGCACCTTCTGCTAACTCCCCATATCACAGCCTGGGTCCATTCTCTTGACATGGCCAAGCCAGCGAATGCGCCTCTCGCTGATAATGGAGAACATGCTGTTCATGTTGGCGCGTTCTAGAACCTCAGTGTTGGGTACTTTGTCCTGCCACTGAATGTGCTGTATTTGCCGCAGACATATCAGGTGGGAGCTGTTGAGTGTCCTCCCGTGTCTTGCATAGATGGGCCATGTTACGCTGCTGTAGAGAAGTGAGCTGAGCACGCAGTTTTTGTAGATACCCAAATTGGTCTTCTCGGTGAGGTTGGGGTTGTTCCAGGCCATCTGGTTAAATCTGGCCATCGCTGCTGCTGCCTTTGCAATCCTTCCGTTCACCTCAGAATAAATGGAGAGTGAGCTGGGGATGTTGGACACAAGTTATGTACAGATCTCGACAACTTCCAAGATGTACCCATCGATGGTGACAGAGGGAGGGGAGTCTGCGTCCTGCGCCATGACGTTCGTTTTCTTCACACTGATGGTCAATCCAAATTCCTTACAAGCATGGGAGAGGAGGCATACCATATTCTGTGTGTGATGTCAAGGCTGCATTCACGGATGAGTACCTCTGCGACTTTAGTCTTAGCACGGAGACGGGTGATTTTGAACAGCTTGCTGTCAGCCCTGGTATGAATGTACACTCCCTCGCTGAAATCCTTGAGTGCGTACTGGAGATGGCAAAGAGCGTCGGCGCAAGGACACAGCCTTGTTTGACTCCGCTAATAACTGGGAAGGCTTGCGATGTTGCGCCATTGATGCACACTGTGCTGTGTATGTTCTCGTGGAACGACATGTGGACAGCAAGCAGACGTGAGGGGCAGCCGAGTCCACTCCGATTAACCAGGTCGAACGCCTTCGTCAGGTCTATCAAGGCAACGAAGAGGGGCATTTGCTGCTCGCGACGCTTCTCCTGCAGCTGACATAGTGAGAAGATCATGTCTGCAGTTGACCTGCCGGCTCGAAATCCATAGTGGGACTCTGGATAGACGCGGGAGTCTAGGATCTGCAAGCGCGCCAAGGCAACAGGGGCGAAAGTCTTTTCGACGATGCTAAGGAGGGAGATGCCCCCGTAGTTGTTGCAGTCGCTACGGTCTCCTTTGTTTTTGTACAAAGTGACGATGATGGCGTCAAGCATGTCCTGTGGGATGTATCCCTATTCGCAGCAGAGGCAGTGGAGTATGTGTTGGAGCTGAAGCAGTGCTGGTTTTACGATATGGATGACTTTAGGCGGAATGCCGTCGCTTTCAGGAGCCTTCACATACGCAAGGCAATTGAGCTTTTCCTAGCTCATCCATGGTTTGCTGTGTGTCTAGCTCCTACATGACAGGCATGTCTGCAATGGCGTACATGGCAGTGTCAGTGACATTGTTTTGGGTTGCATATAGCTCGAGATAGTGCTCAACCCATCGCTGTTGTTGTTTCCCCTGGTCTGTGATGACTTCGCCCGTCTTGGACTTGAGGGGGGTGGTCTTGTTGCTGGGGGCGGGGGGGGGGGGCTTGTCGCCTACTTGATACCCTCATAAATTCCTCTTGCATCCCCGGTGTCGCAGTTGTCTGTATACTGTTGCAAATATTCATCAAGTAGGTGTTGGCACAGCGGCTGGCGGTCTTCTGGGCGTTGTTTCTTGCAATCATGACGGCTTGTAGTGTTCTATGGCTAGGTGCAGCCTTGTGTGTCAAGAGGGATTTCCTCTTTGCCTCAGTCACGTGCTCCATCTCTTCCCAGTTTGCCTCATACCAGTCGACATTCTTTTGCACCCTCTTCCCGTAAGCTGTGATGGCTGAGTTGCTCACAGAGTCACGGATATGGGACCCCTTGGAGTCAATGGTGTCTTCAGGTGTCACTTTGGTGAGGGCTTCCTGCAGTTTGCTGATGAAGTGCTGTGTTTTATCTGGGTTGCTTGAATATCAGGTGTTGATGCATGGGTGACCCTTCTTGGCGTAATGCAGCTTTTTGGGTAGTATTCGCACCTTGCTATTCACGAGGGAAAGGTCCGTATCGCAGTCGGCACTGTGGTAGCTGCGGATGAAATGGACACTGGGCAGATCCGCACACCTGGTGATGAAGAGGTCTAGCTGGTGCCAGTGGCGTGAACGTGGTATCTCCATGACACCGGGTTGATCACCTTGCATTTGAAGAAAGTGTTGGTCACACATAGGCTGTGGAAGCATCACATCTCCTGCTGTGTCTGACCATTCTCGTTGATCTTGTCCCTTCCATAAAACCCGAGACAGGTTGACCAGGCCTCATGGTCAGCTCCCACTTAAACACTGAATTTTCCTAATAGTAAAGGCCTTCATTGTTGGGATTACTGGATATTGCCTGATTCAGAGCCTCATAAAACTTTTATTTCTCCTCGTGGGTGGAGCAGAGGGTTGGGGCGTACACGCTGAAGATGTTGACCGGGCCAAAGGATGCTGAAAGCCAGAGGAAAATGGTTATCTCATTACCTGATGACGGAGGTTCAATGAAGGCGATTATTGTGTTCTTTACGGCAAAGCCTATACCATGCTGCCTAGGTTCATCCGAGGGCTTCCCCTGGCAAAATAACGTGTAATTGACTTCCCTGATGGTGCCGCTTACAGACAGTCAGGTCTCCTGGAGGCAGGCATGTCGATGTTCAGTAGGGTGAGTTCTCTGTCAATGACGGCAGTCTTCCTTGCATCGTCAATTTGCTTTTGGTCAGCGTTCAATCCAGGACACATGGTCCTGATGTTTAAGGTTGTAATACGAACAGGTTAGGTCCTATTAATTCTTATTTTAGTCTTTCCTGATGCAGAGGTTTGTGTTCCACTTGTCGCGATGGTTCTGTAAGCTCCACGCACCCAGTGAAGCAGACAGGCCATGTCAGGCCATAGCCTTTCCCATGAGTGGGTATAGCCACAAGGCAGCATAGGTTTGGAATCGGAGTTTTTTTTCTCCTTCTTCAAGGTGGAACAATCAATATTATCTACGTATTTCCAAACAGTTTCGATCCATTTACAATAAAGGATTACTTTCAAAAAGTACTTACATAGTTTTAATTGTGTATTCTGATCCCACTATGTTATATTCATATTTGTAAATTACTGAGTTAATCTCAACGTGTTATTTCCTTTGGTAATAGATCATATTATTAAACCCTAAATGAAGCTGAACAAATTTGTTTTTAATTCCTTCCATATTTTAGGAGCAAGAAGGATCGAAAGATGACCCATGTCTAAACAGTATTTGTGAAGTTGAACAGGGGAGTGACTTTATTGAGGAATGCCTTGACATGGTAGTATTAACATAGATGAAACTCATCATTAGAATAGGTTTCAAGTATAAACATCGATTCATCCAGATGAAGTCTAAAACCATAATTTTCTAATGTTGATATCTGTCAGATTTTATGTACGACCTACATAGAAACGTTCTTGTGATTGAACGCACTGAATCTTTCATGAATAGGTATCACACAGATAAAGTGTATATTAGTTTCCAAAAGTGCCACTACACGATCAAAGCATTGTCCTAATTTATTAAATTTCCTGTTAGTTTACGTAATTTTAGGAGAGGAAAATAACTTTTGAATGGGATATATGTAAACGCTTTTGTACAAATAGATATTGTTCAGCGATTACAGTCATCATTATAACTTTGACATTGAATCAATTGTGTAAGTTTTTTTACAAGTCGAATGGTGTGGCCTCTAAAATGACTCACAGTTATACTACATCTCTTAATCTAAATACAATAAATGAGATATGATTAGAAATAATAATTAATAATTTAAGATACAACCAGTTTAAAAGAAATAGAAAAGCGCGTTCCATATGTTTCAAGATGACGCTGTTGATTTGTTAACGCGTTAAAATGTCAATATTGTTTTCGTCCAAAGCATTCAATTTTTAATCCATCTTTTTACAATTGTTTTATTGAGTACTTGTTTGAGGTTCTACATGTAAGAGTAAATATTTACCTTCAGACCAATCAAGGTGTTGTCCGCCCCGAGGCAGCTTGCATTGATAGTATGAACTACGCTGATGTAGCAAATCTGTTGACGAATTTAAACATGAAGATTACATCACCTGAAGATGATAAACTTAAACTAAAGCAGCGCATGTTCAGTGGACAACGGATTCATTCATTTAGTCAGAAGGTATAACATCTCATTTTCTTCATAAGGCAATCTTTGTGCATTTTAACTAAAACTAAAGATGGAAAAAATCAAAAGCGCTTAAACGAAATGTGATAAAAAAAACGAAACGAATTATGAAGAATACTTGTAGTTTTTTATATTCACTTGGCAAAGTAACCCATTCAATATAATTTGCATTATATTGAACCCTTGATTGTGTCGTCTGTCTATAAAATGATTACAACTTATATGCAACCGTTATTCAAGTTAGTCTCCAGCTGAACCAAATCATACAGTTAATAAAGTAGGTATGTTATTTTTTAATTATGTCCTAAGTGTGATTGCTAATTGTAAACAAGTTTAAAATGAATTTTAAACGTTTAAGGCAATCATATAGCAGCTTATTTAATTGCATGAAATACACTTGTGTACCGCCTTCATATCCAGCAAATTTTATGAAAAACCTCTGGCATTAGCTGTCAAAGTTGATGCAGTTGGAAAGAACAATTGTTGCGCACACACGCTGCCTGGTTTCACATAAAAGAAACTGGACCATCTACCGTAGTGATGATTAAGTATTCATATTAAAACTGTGCAACTGGTACCAAAAGTTTTACAACTGTTTGTAACTTAACTTATGGCTAGTGAATGTCCACTTGCCCTTTAGCCCTAACATTCTTGGGCCTCTGTCCTAATACTAGTACTTGTTATAACTACAAAATCCTTTGTCCTACACCATCTAGGTTGGTGTTAATATAACCTTTATGAGTTAAATCTGGCAAATTATCTTTCGCGCCTTCACATTTGTGTGAGAACAGAATTGGGTCAGTTGTCATCAAGCTAGTTGACATAAAAATCCCTGACTATTGATCGTCAAATTGGCAACTTTACAAAACACCTGGGCAAACGTGTTCATAAATTAACGACTGTTATGGACCTTTACAAAGGTGGTTAGGTGCTACACTGGGGGAGAAAAAGAGCACCTCTTATCGTCACAACATATAATGTGTTTATCAGCATGCGTATATCGCACTGTGACAATGTAGACCACGAGATTTAGTCCGGGTTGAATTAGATTACGCAATTTAGGTTGATCTCATCTCAGAATGTCCACTTTAACAATGCTCTTGCCGTTGCCTCTCGGGACGTGTAAATAATGAACGTCCAAAGGTATATATATGTATAATTATGCAAATAAAGTGCGTAATTGCCATTTAAAGTTAGGTATAATCAAATGCTAAAATGTGCCACCAATTACTGACATAATATGTGTTGAACCCTTACATGGCCTGTATGACTATTACTATAGTGCCGACCATATCTACATTCCGAAAGTCTCATATATACTTTCTGAAAATGCCGAATGCTCATTCCATTACCATGCGATAAGACATGTAATACTGAAAAGAAAATAGATCCAAACAAATCTGAGACAAGAGGCAATACGAGTAACATTCCAATACGCCATGATTAGATGTACATAATGATGAAAGAGTTAAAATGAGTGCAGAAGGAAAATTATGTATATGAATATCAACAGGACTCATCTCACGTACTTTATATTAGACAGATGTAATTATATCATGCATACTTTATATTAGACAGATGTAATTTCTATATTTGCTTCCATGCACAAACTTTACAAAACTTTATTGAAGTATCTGTTTACTTTAAAAAATGTAATAAATATGTTTAAATTTAAATTTTAGGCGAACAAGATTACAATTCAGATGAAAACTTTCCACAACAGAGTCACTAATATATTTCAGGATCAAATGTTAACCGAAAAAATCCATTACTTCACTTTAAACTAGGTCTAAATCCTACTATAAATATCGACGTGGTAAGAAATGCAAAATCTTAAGATGGTAAACAATTTCCAATTACAATTCATCAAATGTGGGACAACAAATGATAACTTATTGTGACTTGAGCACTTAATTCTCTTCGTAATTATCAAACACTCCATGAGCAATTCATTCTCTATTCATATATTTTTCTCTATGGTTTTATTGTTGCCCTTCAATTGATACTTAAAATTAATATTTCATTTATTTACAATTCATAGATTTCTTCTATATTATTTCAAGATTATATGGAATTTAATTCAGCAATGCTATATGTTAGATGCTGGGTCTAATTGCATCATCTTTTAAATCTGCTCATTTCTTTTGGTTTCTTTTTAGTTGCCATCCAATTATATATATTCTTTCACTTCGAACCTAATGATTCGGGAAAAGCATTTCGTCCTTGCCTACTGAATATAGTATTAAATGATAATATTTAATGTAATGCAATATATAATTTCAACGTTTTATAGTATGATTATTTATCATACATTATTCACTTAAATTAACATTATATATATATATATATATATATATATATATATATATATATATATATATATATATATATATATATATATATATAACTCAGACGATATTCTATCTCTCATTAACGATAATACAGAATAAATTCCTAAACTTTAAAACTATTGGATAATTTTATCACAGGCAATGAATTGTAACATATAATATAATATACGTTAAATTTGTACATGCTTATACGGTTTTTATACGATTTCTTCTGTAAATTGGACTGCATATTAACATGTCACTTCCGTATTGTGACGTATTATGATAGTGATAACATCCACAGCTAATCAAACGGCAGTAATTCTAAATCGCCATTGTTATAGATAATGCATAGGTGGGTTGTAACATGATAACCGGGTTAGGGTCAGATTATAACGCAAAGCACCAATGATGGTAACAAAAATACAATGTTTATTTAGGAATGATTCATTGGAAAAGAGTATGTTCAATTCGTTCTCATACAATATCTAAATGTTGGAAAATTAGCATAATATGCACGAACCAGATAATGTAATGTAATGTAAGAAAATAACTTTAAATATTACAGAGCTTTACGATACAAAGTGATTTCACGCAATGAGATCAAATGACTCAGGTAGAAGTCAACAAATTTCACACAAATAATAATACATGACATGGATCAATTCTTTACTCAAATAGCAAAATGTTGCATTTCAATCACATAGTGAAATGTCTGAGTTGTTCATTCAGATAAATAAATATGATATATCGTCTCAGCCCCAACGACATGTCTGGAATTTGAGGAGCTACCACCAATGGTCCTCCTGTCTGAAAAAGAACCGTTCAATCTTTTGTTCTCTGCAGACCCGTTAATGAAGCTTCTTCATGACAACGTCGTCTCCGTCAGCAGCACATTGTGTATAACAGAACCCAAATTAGCCAACGGCTAAAAGACACCTTCACTCCGATGCATATATTGACTTACAGCATATCACTCCTTCACTCTTCCAGTACAACGCTTGGCTACCAGTAAAAACAACCATCAGTAAATCACTGGTCAGTCAATCAATCAACTGAAAATATATCCAAATCCATGTGCTACAAAATACACTGTACTGTATAACAACATTTAATGACATTATTGACTGCAAACTCGAGTTAATTCATTTATACAAATTATATTATTAAAACAACACAAAACGATAATAAGTTCACGAGTGAACCCTGTGTCTGATAAGAATTTAACAGTAATAAATATCCTTTAAAAATGTAACGTTATTTAAATCGTTCTGTTAAATCACATGCAATTACATTAGGAAATAGATTTTAACAGTGCAATATACGAAACAAGTCAAAGTTAACCAAAAGTGCAAAAATAAACCTGGTAGTTCAATACTTATATCCTATAATACAAATGGAAACTAATATATAATTTACATATCTATACAGCTTGAGATCGCTAGTCGTTAAAGTAGACTGCTTGCTGACAATACTTTTCCTAATGTGACATTTTGCTCTACGGTGAGGCAATTTATACACCGAATATGTAGCCCTACATTTTCTGTGCGCTTGATGAATATCGGTTTTCCCATCGTATGCACTTCGCTCGTGCAGCATATGATGAACTGAACTAGCGGTTACGGTGTAATACTGAGGAAGGGGAACAGCTCCTTCCAGGACAGACTTTATTTTTGTTTAACTGTTATGACCTGAAGCACCTCAGTCATCAGGATTCACAGTCTGGTTATTAATGGTCCAAAATCTGTTTCATATCAGACTCAAAGTTTGCATTCCGACAACTGTTGTAAGAAACTTTAAGACTAAGAACAGTCGACTAGGGATGATTCGGATTACCTAACGTTGTCCACGACCCATGCAAGCAAGCCATCATGGATGAACGAACAATATTAATTAATTTATTTCTTGGTTATTGACCTAATTATCTGTACATACACACGTGCACTCTCCCACCTCCTTCCACTCTCACCCCCATATATATATCAAAAACCATGTAACATGTTACAGGTAACATTGTACACGATCACAAAAGTCTTGAAAACTGTATTCTATCATTTGCTCAGTTCATGTCAGCGTTGAGTAAGTGTTATTTCTGTTGCTGAAATTGGTAGGTTTGTTACTCCAAGCTTCACCGCTCCGGTGGCCAAGTGGTTAGAGCTTACGCCTGGAATAAGGGAGGTCGTGGTTTCGATCCCCGGCCGAGTCATACCAACAACATACAAAATGGTACCAACAGCTGCCTTGCTTGGCGCTCAGCATTAAGAGGTTTGTGTTAGGACTGGACTGCATGATGTCAGGATAATGTGAGTGGGTGGGACATCATGTAACATGTCTACGGCATGATGCCCGAGTGCTAGACATCACTATAAACTGCCACACTGCAGACATCGTAACGATATGACTGAAAAAGTGTTAAAGATACGTTAGAAATCCAAATCACACCCACACATCCACACACCAAGTTTCATAAGTGGTGTAAACAAAACAATCATGAAAATTAAATGTTTATAAGTTGTCTTAAAATAAACAATATCAGATGCCACAATCTTTGTCTCGAAATAGTTGATTGCTTGTATATTTCAGTATAAACATGAATTATGGACTCGTATGTTATTTGAAATTCATATGATCTTGTAGTCGTGGCAGATCTGCTATACACAAAATCATCATTATGGTCCTTTTTCTCTACATAATTGTTATAAACATCGTCTTTTATTCCCCTTGTTTCTTTTTTTTTTGGTACTCAACGGCCTTGTTTTCTTGCCGAGATATTTGCCGTAATTAGGTTCGTGTAGCTTGCGTTCTGATAAAGAAATGTCTCAACCACAAATATCGATGAAGTTAATGCGATTTGCTTCTGGTATGTATTGATGACTGTTAAATGTCAGTGTGGCATTCACAAACGTTCTACTGCAAGTATATAACAACTTGAGTTTATGTGTATATGTTTTCAATTCAAGATTTTAATACATTTCTGGTTTACATGAAAATTATACTGATTAACTAGGAATTGATTCTGTGATAAAATTGACTAGTTTAAATATATGTGTGTGTGTGCGTGTGTGTGTAACGTGCATGATGTTTTGTTTTCAATTTAATATTTGGGGGTTTGTCTTTTTCACCTGACGTCAACTACTGAAAGTCAATACATATGTCTGTATCTGAACTAGATCTTGTTTGCTCGAATATATTGATCCTATGCTTGCTAGTTGTCGACGTCGATATAACGCTAGCTTCAGGATTCACATCAAAACATATAATTTCCTTCATTGTAACACTAAATTAATCTGCTTCGTTTTGCCTACTCTACACCTATTTTTTACATTTTTAGTTTGCATCCACCACTTGTTATGCGTGTCATTTGTGGTAGTGTACAATTGCTGACACATCAAATTATCCCACCTATCTCAATAACTAAATTTTAGTTACTCATTGACGTTATAATAATAATTCTTCGAAATATGTATATGCATTCCTGTACCAATGTGCTTGATTTTATATCATGGTTTGAAATCTTTAAAATTAACATTTCTTTGTTAATCTTATATGTATTCTTCGTGATTCAAGTATGAATGGCTGTTTTATGACTTTTAGAGGTAAATATTTTGTCCTGAACTTTAATTAACTGCTTGCATGCTTGTGTACATTTCGCGATACATTCTTGTGAATAAAAGTTGTAAGTCTTTAAAATGTCATGGTGATGGAATCAACATCTATTGAACAAAAGTTTGGTTTATTATCTTTTGAGTTGCATGTCTTTTTCGCATTGTTTTAATGTGGTTCTAGCGAATTTCATATTCTATTTATGTCTCTTTTAATATCTTCTTTCTCATGACATTTAATACATTGGCATTTCCAGATATTCGTAGATGATCCCGTATCACATGTTTTATGTCTTTTGGCTTTATTGTTTCACTGCTATATGTCTAGAAAAAGTTTCCCTATTGATACAGGAAAAGTCCTCAATACAAATATTCATTAAATGTTCAGTTTAATTCCCCACTTTCTAATCCGATGCTTGTATCGTATGTATCATGTTATACTATCTATTAAGCACTTTACTTTTCTGTGATCCTTGATCCATATCTGCTCTACTATCTAGTTTGCAGAATGTATGATTCTATGTTTCTCAGCTGACAAGATACAAACTTTCATTCTGTTAACTAATATCGGAATAAAATTAACAACATGCCTTATGATATATGTGAATAACTTACTTGGAAAACATCAAACCAAATGAATATAATTATTACTTTTTAACCTGGATTATATGTTAAGCTGGAGTTAAAGACATCACTGAATCGCTTTTAATATCATGTTATTAACAACAACGTTCAGTATTCCTTATTTTCCATTCTTTTCTTTGAACATATTTCCAATGTGATCAACAATTGTGATACAAATTTAAGTATTTTAAGCCTGAACTGGGGTAACATATGTTTTACCAATACAAAGAGAACACAACTCAATATGTATTAACGCACTATTTAAAATGTGCACTATACATTGCGCGTTAGAGCTCACTCTTTAATTAAACATCCTCGTGACAACATCTTTATTATCAACAATTAATGTGTTATGACAATCGTTTATCACAATGTATTCGATAACACCATCAGTGATACATAATAATTTGAAGTAATTGTTGAAAACGCCAATCATACGATTAAATGTCTCATTATTAGCGGGAAACATTTTTTACGGTCTCTAACATATATCGAAACTCTCATGTCACTACACACAGTCCTCTCATCAAAACATAGTCTTAATTCATATTGAAGGTAGGACTAGTATAACATTAACTCATCTAACTGACATATGGTAATGAATGACATATACCATAAAAGGAATCCTAACATTAGTCTGAATTCCGAACAGAATATGATCAATAATAAACTTGATTAGTCTCTTCGTCGTATTGAATTTGACTTACATGGACCTTTTCTTCTTTCAGTATTACTATTACTAAAACAAAATCTGTTGAACTAAATGGTTGTTTTAAAAATGCTTGTACTATGTTAGGTCATTTTCTTATAATGACGTGCAGCAATGTAGACTTACTGCTTACACAAATTTACTTTTAAACCTTTTCACAAAAGATTAAAAAGGTACTGAATGAAAAAGTGGAGAACTACAAACGTTTAAAGAAGAAGCTGCTGGAACTTAACTCCGACATAATTGCAACTGTTAAGAATGACGCCTTTAAGGAGAATATGAGTGAGGTGACAGAACTGAGGTTCCCACACTATGAAGAGGAGTTAGAATCAATTAGGACAGTGCTCCAGGACATGACAGAGGACTTTGAAATTGTTGTGTCTGGTATGTCTTCCTGTTTTCTAGATATGCGTGACAGATATAAACTGAGGCTACGTTATTATGTTCTTAGTTGCATCATCAAACACATGCATAATTCTTATCCCCAGTAAATCGCTATCCGAAACCTTGAAATGGAGTTATTTATTATATACTATGGACTGTCACAAATGTACGAAATCTTGTAAAAAAATATGATAGAGCAATAAAGAAAAATTTAAAAGGTATCTATAAATTATCGCAACATATCGAAATCTCCAAAGAAGGATTTTTTAAAATGTATTTTGATGTATTTACAATATGTATTTACAATATGTAAATCATTGTAGTCACACAAAAGAGAATATGGACTTGTGCATTTAATCTCTAAATATAGCAGAGAATCCGAGTGTATTTTGAACGACTAAAACACAATACCGATCAATATTATTACTCTGTAAAAGTGATTCCACTGTCTTGTTTAAATATCTCGTTTCTTATCATAATATACACATCCTAATAAATCGACCACTTTGACCTTGCAAGTTCTGACATCTTTGGTTGATATTTGGCATTAGCGATTCACATTTGACTTATCACGTTTTGTTAGTCATATTTATAGCACATACCAACTCGAGGTGGTAAATCATTCGTGTATTACTGAAACAAACCACGTAGTTGCAGCACATCATCAGAAAGAAATATGGTAGTAACAAACAGCAATGATATGTTAAATATTTGATATTACTTTTAATATTAGTTAAGATATATATATGTATATATATATATATATATATATATATATATATATATATATATATATATATATATATATATATATATATATATATATATATATATATATATATATATATATATATATTTATTTATTCATGTTGATCTCAAAAATAATCTTCATTAGATACTTCCAGCATCAAATACATTGTTCATTTTCAACCATTTTGTTGTCAAGCTTTGTTTATTACGTGAAGTACCATTTCAGTACATTGATCGATTTTCTGTAATCCAGGTGTCGTTGAAATATTATCTGCAACCTTACGAATCATGTTCTTATTACAGGCGAAACAAGTTCGGGAAAGAGTACATTTCTAAATGTACTTCTAGGAGAAAAGATACTGCCATCGCACCATCTGCACACAACCGCAAGCTTGTGTCGTTTACACAATAGTGAGAATAGAAGGATAGAATGCATCGTGGAAAATAGAATTATCGACAGCATAACACTGACTGCCGATTCCAGTGAACTAAGAGAGAAGTTAGAATCAATAACAAAAAAGTTACTTTCAAATGACGGAATGGATGAACCCCTCAAATCCATTGACATATATTGGCCAATATCCTCATTGCACGTAAGTTATTGCATTGTTGGTGTGGAAACATGTGTGATGACTTCGTTAGGTAGCAGACGTGCGCTTAAGGCGTGGGTGCCAACAGCGTCAAAGTATTAGCATGTACTAAATCAGTGATAGATGTAAGGAGATGCATACACGTTCGTTACTTTGCGCGACTTTGTGTACACACACACACACACACACACAAACACACACACACACACATATATGTATATATAATGAGGACTTTGTATAGCGCCTAATCTTTAGAAACTCAAATCAATTTACAACATTAGACGACACGTGACGAAAGATATATAATGATATGATTACCAAAGACAAACATCATGAAATTAGAAAACAGAAAATATGCTGAAAATATATAGGTAAGTAAATATTATTAGGTCTTTAAGTCTGTTCTTGCAGTCGAAAGAGGTGAGATTTAAGATGTTCTTGAATGAGAATGTGGCTTTGTGTTTAGCTTCAGTAGGCAATGTGTTCCAAGCTCCTAGGCCCTAGTATGCAAAAGAACTTTGTCCATATGACTTTATTTTCATAGAGTGAATAATGAGTATACGAATGTCAGAAGAGGGGCGTAGTTATCTTGCTGGTATGTGCACATGGCTGAGGTCGGATAGGCATGTTGGACTGGAGGCCGTCAGTGAAACGTAGCGCAGAGAAACAATTTTGTGCTTGATTCAGGATCGAAAGGATAGTCAGTGTAGGGTACAGGACATGGTGTGTGTGCTTTGATTGGGGTACTCCAAGGATGATCCGAGCAGCAGTAAATACATTTATGTTATATATATATATATATATATATATATATATATATATATATATAAAGATAATGGAGATGATGCACAAAAAAAAAAATAAGGACAATAACAATATCAGCAACAACAATACTACTACTGCTACTAGTATTACTACTACTACTGCTAATAATAATAATACTATTGTTCCTTTTATTTTAGCTTTTATTATGTCTTTATCTTGTCCAATATCTATAGGCAAATTACATGTAGATTGTGTACAATTATTACGTTATGTGTTTAATTATTGTCTCATTTATGTCGATGCCCCCGAGAAAGCGCCCTGGCTCAATTTACACCAGATATATAAATTATCCTTTCTAATGTAAATGTTGTTGGCGAAATCATTTATATCACGGAAACACTATGCTTGATCTTTTTATATTTGGTTATAATTTAAAAAAAATACAAAATCTATGAAAATTCATATTTCTCTTGCTTTTGTTGTTTGTATATTTCAAGCTTTATCTTCTACCTTGAGTAAGAGATCTATGAACGTTTATCACTTCGCACTTTTATATCTCTATCATCAGTAGCGCTATTTTAGATATAAAAGCAAACCAAGATACAAAGATTGATGTAAGCAGTCTACGTTGGCGTATATGGATAAATGATACCAGGATTCATTCTCCAAAATATTGAAACCATTGTCAATAAACAACATAAAATATGAATTGCTATGAGAGACACCAAAATTAGTAAACTTAAAAACACTTAAATGCCAATGATTATATCAATAAGGACCTTATTTTAATTGTAGGTTAATATTACTATATTATTGTTGAGTGACAAGATGCATACTTATTTTGCACTTTTTGCTGATTCCTTTAGGAAAATGTTGCGCTTGTTGACACGCCTGGAATTGGTGAACGTGATGCTCTGACGAGGCAGGTTATTGAGTATATTCCCAAATCTGCTGGGCATATTTTCATCATTGATAGCTCTCGCGCTGGCGGAGTGCAAGATTCTGGGGTACATGTCACTCTAACTCTCTCGCTTTCTCTCCATCTCTCTGTATATATATATATATATATATAATCTGTAGTCATTGCTGCATTTTGTGTCCGTAAGGTTATTGTTCATTTTACATCGCTAGGATTTATTAAAGAATACGAGACTGTCCATCTTACGAATACAGCAAGACTGGATTCTCCTCTCCTTCCTAATCTTACAATGAAGAACCTTAATGTTGTTCTAGGGTTTAACGCCATTTTTCAGCACAAGCTATACATGGCGGACAGTATAAGTGGTGGAGGAACAACCCTGGAAAACCCAGGGAAGAACCACCAACCCACGAGAAGCTACTGGCAGACTTTCCCACTTACCCAGGCTAGCCGAGCCTTGGACTCGAACCCCCGCAGACAGAGGCGAGATGGCAGTGATCCGGAACGTTGAGCGCTTTAGACAACTCGGCTTCTCGGGGCCACTGAACCTTAATGTAGTTTTGGTATCAATGCGCATGTTTTCGTAACCAACATATTATCCAAATATCCACACGTTTTGATATTTTAATGTAGTCAATTTGCCAGGAATGCAAATTGACGTTAGGAAAATCTATACAATATAAGAAATTCATCACAAATTGGTCGGGGAAAATCCAAGTTTAAATACGATGATCTTTGTCCTTTTCCTTAAGATATAACTAAATCAACATTCATGTTTATACTCAAGCAACATCTCAATGAATTACAAATAAAGTACGTATACGAAACCGCCTAATCAGAACTTACATACTGCAATGTAAACACATACACGGAAACCAAAAGTGAATATTAGTTTACTGTTTTCCATTCATGCTTCGCAATTACGGGAATATTCCGATTCTGCCAATAACTAGGGCATGAATACAAGTTTAAAGTTGTTGTGGTTAGGCAAAGAAAATAATATTCCTGTATAGTTAGTAATGCACGAAAGGTATAGTAGAAATAAGTAAATTCAGATATTGTATTTAATGCATCGAAACGTACTAGTATCCTTTTTGTAAGCCAGAAGCATTCAGCACTATTTATACTTACAACCGTAATTCTGCAGTTAATAGCCAATTTGCATTGATATGGAACTGTGCCTAGTGGGGTATTTACATTGCTAGCACATGGTCGAGACACAGATTTAGGTGTTTTTATTTAGCTCTTGTCAAGTGTTATAACACATTAAATGAAAAGATTTGCTTTTATCTGATGGTATACTGAAAACGAGGAGGACATACTGGTAAGAAGTGCTGTGTGTAAACAGACCAACATGAAGACAGTGCGGATATTATGTTCATGTTGCTAAGGAAACTGCGGATTATTGCCTAAGCAGGCATCCCATGTATGATTCATCATTTTAATTGGCATGAACCAAAAATGCTATTAACCTTGGAATTGAGCATATAAGGAAGATTTGACATGCGATCTATATTTGAACACAGTCAGTAAAACAGCCTTTAAAACGGAGGAGGGGGTGCGTCAATTTCAGGATATTTTCATTGACGTGTTCTAGATAGGAAAAGGGAAGATTATTTCCTAAAAATCTCCTCTCTAATTGTCAATTAGGAGAGAAAACAATGCAGCTCCCGCATTCTATATTCTCACACAGTACGTTGACGCTTCCAATATGGATATGTAGATGAGTCCCCTTCTTCTTCTAAATCTCTGGATGCAATACTCCTTTGAAATGATTGTAAAATAACTTGCATTGTTGCATTAATCGATTAAATGCCTGAAATATGCAACAGCAAGTACTTCAACGAATAAAGATATAATATAATATAATATAGTATAGTATAATATAATATAATATAATATAATATAATATAATATAATATATAATATGATGTAATATGATATAATATAATATAATATAAAACAATATAATATAATATAATATAATATAATATAATATAATATAATATAATATAATATAATATAATATAATATAATATAATATAATATAATATGATATAATATAATATAATATAATATAATATAATATAATATAATATAATATAATATAATCTTTTCCAATAAACTTACTAAATAAAATATATTACATTTTAATATAACATCACTTAACATGCAATAATGGAATTATCTGAATTGCCCTCCGAAGACCACACTTAATGTAAGATGACATTGTGGTTTTATATACATCATAACAGCTGATCTGCACGTACATTTGTTTTGGAAGCTGCTCCCCTCGTTTGGATCAAAGACAAAAGAGAGAACACTTAATAACGTGGGTATGACATAAAAATCAACATAAAAGCAACAAACTTACTTTCCCCAGATTATAAACAAACAGTGTGATCAGACGACTGTTTTATGTGTGACTGGGTCTATTATATCAATTGCTGTATGAAAAAAATAGGTCGGACGTAAGTCATCATATGGAAAAGACAGTGTAAGCCAGTGACTATTAATTTACTTTTCCAACACTCAAGTTTATTATCGGTGTGGTTGATTGTGTGTAGGTACATGTCGTATGGTGACCGTCGTGCCAGTTTGTTTGTACACGAAACGAGTGTCTGATCAAAAGTGCACTTTTACCTGTCTTTTCTTATGCTACAGCTTAAAACACGTACCCGCGCATCCACTCCACCCCACACAACCACCTACTTGTTATATATTATGCGCCCAAATTTGCAAACTAATTTCATATTTTTCGTCGCGTGAGAACCATGATGTCGTGTAATACGATAGTCTCAATTTTTTAAGCAAATATGTCTGACCATCTGTTCTAAGGGAATACCTAGCTAATTGATGAAAGTCCTAATGAGTCTTGAAAATACTACTAAAGTTGAAGCCTCAGTTCAACTAAAGAATATATGTCTGTCTAAGTTTCAATCTGCTTTACAGACCTTGTATTCGTGCCGCGTATATACTATATTATCTAAAATACAAAATCCCTAAAATACCTTTTACCTAAATTATTAAAATATATATTTAATTATGTGTAAAGAAAATTATTTTATTTTATATATATGCTATGGCCTAACACGGTCTGTGTAGGTGCTTTAAACCCTGTACATTTTTATGTATTATTCATATTCATTTGAAAGCCATCCACCAAGGTTCGTATTATCAGGCATTCCCCGTTTAGACAACACAATTGTCCTGCAACAGTCCCGATATGTATAAATGTCTACATTTTTCCATTCTTCCAATCTAGCTAAAGCTTGAAAAAACTGAAAGAATCTGCGAAAGAAAAGGCAATCTGACATAAAGAGTTAATTAAAGTATTCAATATTTTAGCTTTAAATGACATTCATTCATTTCTGATTTAGAATTAAGAGCTGCGTCTCCAATTTCAGCTACGGAAGTGGCTCATAAATATTTTGTTTCTAGGGTCTGCTCATACATTAGTGGTGTGATACATTCATTAAATTCCGTTAGTGACTAATCTAATGACATCATTTGCATTGGCACACTGGGTGATCCTAGAAGGTATGAAGAGAGGCCGTCTCTCATTTTTGAGGTGATGTGAGAATGAAAACAATACATTAGCTACAAATAAGGCTCATATGAATGTTGATCAGTTTAGGTAGCGTTACTGATAAAAAGTCCATACCAGATGGAGATGAATTATAGCTACCATTGAGGGTTATATTATTCAGCATGACATCATTAGAATTTATGTTTGAAATATTATCTTTTCGTTTTTGATCTGTAATTATCAGAATCACTTTAATTTCTAGTTCTCTTAAATTAGTTATCAGTTAATGATATTCACGCCTTTCTGAGAGCATAAGATGATCCTTTTGCAAATTTATTTCAACATTACACTCAGAAGATTTAATATCAGATAAAACATTTAGCCATCAGCATACAAATTAGAAACAATAGTTCATGTTTGCAAAACTGAATCATTGATAAACCTAAATAGCAATGACACTAAAGAATATCCACAAGTATTATATTATTTAAGACAAACATTGTTCATGGCAACTTTTGTTCTTCCCTTTAAAACCAATTGAATGCACACTTATACAGCTTTAAAAGCCAAACACGTAATGACCAATTATTCCAATCGTAAATTAATCTTTTACGACCTCAAGAGCAGACGTCTATTTTCAAGTTTGGTGATACGTTGTCACTCATACCAAATCGGTAATTAATTATTTTAGCAAACATAACACTGCCTACTATAAAACAGACTGTGTTCATCTACTTCCATATTGCGGCGTTGTGAACACATTTCTCAAAACCTTTGACATCACTATTACGGTTAATATTGGTTTTTCTTTGCCCACTACATTATGGGACCAATGTATATCGATACTCGGATGCTACGTAAGTAATTTATCTTTGGTTATTGAAGGTAGATTACAATAGTTTAAAGGTAGTTTACAATAGTTTAAGTGGAAGTTGACGAAATTTGGAGATTTGTCCTAATACAATACCATTTATGATGCATGATTAACACAACGTGACCTTTCGTATCACAAGCATCATACATTTCAAAGTGAGGGTTCTGATTGTTATAAGTATGTTTTCATGCTCAGTGCCTGTAGAGATTTCAACATGTTCCAATTGTTAATAGTGACATTTGGCCAGATCATTATGAATATTTGATACCAGAAACTGCCAACAGCCCCAGTTCTGTTGTTTTTCTTCCCATGGCTATTTTGTCCTTTGATAAGGCAACTTTTTTAAAATTAATTAATATCCCTTATCTGTAACCCTTACTAAAACAAGAGCAGAGTGGTAGATCAGATAATTATGTAGCTGGGCCTTGGTACAGTAAGCAACATTGATTTTTAGTTTTGTAAAGATTTTAGCTTTATTTTACACAGCATTGTACTTCCCGTACTTGGTGTTTGTGTGTCCTTAGAACCCGAAGGTTAAAGATTGGTGGCAGCGGTACGCATTCCAATACTTATGTGTGAATTATTTGGAATTGTTCAATACGTTGTAATTATGATTGATAATTTTGAAAGCTGTTAATTCAGCTAATCTATGTGTGATATTAGCAGTGACTGATTGTATTGTGTGTTGATTGCTAACTGCAATGTGTGTTCCACTGTAAAGGGTGTATACGTGGAAACCGATACATTCGTAGATAATAGGCTAGTCCAGTGACTGTAAATACACTGATAGAACATACAGTACGTACTTATTGTTTGTCTCAATGTCGGTTGCTGGTGACGTCGAGGTGGACGAAGCAACGGCTGCTTCAGGACGACCACGAAGAAAAGTGGCAACACAGACATTGATGGAGTTTAGAGATATTGAGGTTCCGGAGTATGACGAGGAACTTAACCTTGTGCGAATGCAACCATCCAAGGAAAGAAAGCGATAACTTAGTGCAAGGAAAAAATGAAAGAGAATTGGAGTTAAGACAGAAGACGTTTGAATGTGAAATACAATGAGAGAAGTTAATATTAGAAATGAAGCGTTTACAAATTGAGTTAGAAAAATGAAAAATATAAAGAAAAAGCGACGGAAAACATCTTCAATTCCATTCAAATTGAAGCTTCAGGTATATATGACCATGAACAAGGAGAAGATATTTTGACATTCCTAGCTTGAGTTTGAATCAATTGCAAAACATGCTAAGTGGTCTGACCAGTTGAAAGTAGTACAGCTAAGGAATCTTGACACGTGAGGCTAGATATATTGCAACTCAAGCTTGTGGTGATTACCTGAAAATCAGGACAGGACTGATTGATAGCTTTTGGAAATAAGCCACATGAACACCTTACTGCGTTGGTGAGCGTAACGAATAATACCACCGACACGTTTCGTGGTCGGATGGTTAGGATTGATCAGCACATAACGCATTTCATGGGGATCGGGACCCAATTATTTGTCTTCGTAAGAAATTCTGTTTGAAAGCATTGCCACAAGACCAAGCACAGTGGATTATGAGGAACAAGTACTCTAGTCCAGTTATAGATGCTGTGAAAATTATATTGCCACCAATGTACAACAGCAATGACAGAGTAATAAGTTTCGTCAAATGTAAATGTAAATTGTAGCATGACAAATATTCATAACTTACAACAGGAAGCGAAGCGAACATCGACGAATGACCAGTCCAAATAGAATGATATGCAGTTTTATAGCTGCAAGCAATGGGGAAATATTGCATGGTATTGTCCAACAGATGACAGGAAACATGGTGGCAACCCAGGAAGTTTTGTTTTCTTAAGCCAACAATGGGTCAAAAGGCTGATTTCGGAAATAGGATGTGGAAATGGTATCGAAATCATGTTTGTCAAGAACAATGGGTCCAAATTGACCTCAATAGGAGAAGATCTCGTCGACGAGAGTTGCATGCTGGAGGCGCTCAACGTTGCGTTATACACAGCAGTGGGTCAGCCATTTACCGCACAGTTGGCTAGGGTAAATATCGACAGTACGTATTACAAGGACAGCTCAAGTCGGTTTTGTTTCAATTTTAGTCGCTGAAGCCATTTTTGGGATCGATATACTAAGAATAAAAGAGGCAGATGTTGTTTCGAGGTCAATGGTGAAAGGACTCGACAATATGCGGACTGTGGAAAATACTTACTAATGTGAGGTTAAGGCTAATAATGAACTTGTCAACAACAGCAACGAGACAGAATATACTAATTAGCCTGATGACATTGAAGTTGACAAACATACATCAGTGAATGCGGACATCTTGTCAAAACTACAAATTTCGGATATTTAACTGCAAATTATTAGAGCGAAGTCCTTTTCTACTCGTTAAGATGCGGAGGATGAGCAAATGACAATCTTCTGCGAGAATGAAATTTTGCGGCGTAAATGGCAATATGCTGAAGGTTCATATGGAGGGGAGCAAATTGTTGTACCAGCAAGTGTACACTGGCTAATGATCGACCCCATGCAGGTCACTTGGGTTTGGAGAAAACAAAATATATGATTCTCCATACGTTCATCTGACCTGAAATGTTTTCTGATGTAAAAAGATATTGGACATTGTGTCATGAATGTCTAATGACACCAACACGAACTGCAGGTGAGAAAGCATCAATAGTCTGCCCACCGGCGATAACATAACCATTCTCAAAAATTGCAATGGATATTGCAGAACCGTTACCTAGAACAAAGTCTGGACACAAATACATTCTGGCGTTGGTTGATGAGGCAACGAGGTATACTTAAGCTTTTACTTTAAAGGATATAGAGACATTGCTACGTGTAGCTACGGCACTGATTGAGCTATTTAGCCGTGTTGGATTTGAAGGGTCATATTAGCAGACAAAGGGAGGAACTTCACTAGCACCGTATTGAAATAGTTGTATGACTAGTGGGTTTCCGTGGAGGTACAACAACGCCTTATTACCTACAATCGAATTGGACAGGTATAACGTTTGAACGGGACATTGAAGTCAATGTTGAGGATGTTCTGTACATACAACACTACTGAATGGGATGAGATGTTACCATTTTTGTTGTTTATATAACGCGATGTCCCACTCGAGGAAACTGAATTTTCACCCTTTGAGATGTTGTATTGTTGGTCAGTTAGGGGGCCATTGCAGATTTTACAAGGCCTGTGTACGGGAGAGGAGGATGTAAGGAAGTCAACTGTGGAATATGTTGTGAAAATGCGTGAGAAGTTGGCTTATATCGGAGCTTTTCTCGAAGATAATTGAATCGCAAAAGAACATCTGGCATTGTATGATCGTCACATGAAGACAAGAGCATTTAGACCAGGGGATGAAGTCCTTATTATACGTTATCAAGTTCTTTGAAATTGAAGGCACAGTGGCAGGCATATTATCGTGTGGTCCGAAAGGTAAACGATGTTAACTCTCAGATATATGTACCCGGTAGTCGCGGTAGTTTAACATACCATGTTATCAGACGAGAACGATATTATGGATATTGATTTTTCTCCAAGAGCAGGTGACAATGATGCAGATGTTAAGCTGTGGATCATCTTGTCGAGGGATGAACGAGAGGGTATTATTAATCTTTGCAACGAATTTCAGGATGTTCCAGCAAAAAGGCATGATCGAATAAACATTTTAACTCACAGTTTCACGACAACTTCGTAAACACCAATTAAACAACGGAATGAGGTGAAAGCAATATTGGATGAAATGCAGTAGCAATGCTTCATTTAGCCCTCAATCAGTCCATGGAGTTCGCATTGTGTACTAATTGACAAGAAAGATGGAACTTTCCAGCTATGTGTAGTTTACCGCAAGCTTATTAATATCACCTTATTCGACGCGTATCAAATCCCACGAATTAACGATCTATTTGAGAAGATTGATTATGGAAGTTACTTGAGTCTGATAGATCTAACTAAGGGTTCCTGGCAATTTTATCTAGCTGAAGATTCGAGGAAAAAATATGCATTTGTGACTCTGTTTGGGCTTCCTGAATTTAATGATGTGCCCTTCGGTATTAAAACAGCACCCACCATTTTCGCCCGACTCATCCACATACTGGTGTCCGGAATACATAATGTTGCAGCATATTTTGACAACATCATTGTGTCAAGCAAAACTTGGTCAGAACATACACAATCTGCTTATCTTGCTGTGACACGTTAAAGCGCCAGTCTGGGGCAGCTGATATCGATTGCCTCGTGCATATACTTTGAAGAGGACAAATTAAGAAATACGACAATAAAATTAAAGAAATGCGTGAGTTTCCATAACCATCAACGAAAAAGGGAACACGCTCATTTCTTTGAATGGTTGGTTGCTACAGAAAATTCATCAAGAACTGTGTCGTAGTAGCTGTACCACTATCTTCCATGACACAGAAAGGAAGACCAAATATACTCGTATAGACTGAAGACGTCGTCCGATCCTTTAAAGTTTTCAATGATGCTCTTACTAAGACCCAATTCCTTATTACACCGAATTCAAGCAGGGAATTCATCGTGCAGACTAATGCTAGTGACACAGCAATTGGTGCTGTTCTAAGCCAGACAATGGACAATGTAGAACATGCGGTGGTCTATATGAGTCGGAAACGTCTTCCGCGAGAGCAGAAATATGCAGCGGTTGAGAAGGAACGTCTTACGATCGTGTGGGCAATTGATTCATTAAGACATTACCTGTCATGGACAATATTTGAAATCGTGACTGACCACAACCCATTGACATGGTTAAATCAAATGCAAATCAAGAATCAGCGTCTAATTGGATGGTGTTTGGCACTACATACTTAGAATGTTATTATAAAACACAGAAGCGGCAAACAGTATGGGAATGCAGATGGATTATCACGCATGTAACTGAAGTATGTAGGAATTAAACGACAAATGATACTCGCGTGCGTAATCACTTCAACGGTGCTGAGAAACCAACTGGAATAGTTCAGGATTCCTGGATCTTTCAAATTCCAGTGTGTTTTGCTTTTGGAGTTATAAGGAATTTATGCGGATATAGACGGTAACCAATTTGTTGGATTTCCCCTATTCTGGATAGTCACTGATGGAATGTGAGACAATGTTACGGAGGCTCTAGGCTCTATGCATTTTAGTAGTAACGTAAGCTTTATGCAATTTATATCATTTTACTGATGAATCAAGCCAGCCAGTTCTTTTTAAAAGAAATATATATTATTGTATCGAAAACTACGTTCTCTTTTAAAAGTGAGGTGTTATAAGTATGACTTCATTATCAGTGCCTTTATCGAATTTTAGCAGATTATACTTGTGAGTAGTGACAGTTGGTCAGAACATTAATCCCAGCAATCCGGATAGTTGATACCATATACTGGCGTCAGATCCAGTTATGTTGATCTTCTCATGGCTAATTGAGCCTGTACTGGTCATGCTCTTCGATAAGGCACAAATGTTAAATTAATTAAGATTACTAACCTCTAACCCTTACTAAAACGAGAACAGAGTGGAAGAGCAAGCACTTATGTAGCTGTTTTTTGGTACTGTAAAAAACACTGGTTTTTCGAATAGTGAAAATGTTAGCTTTAGTTTATGTAAAGTTATTGGACCCATACTTGATGCTTGTGTGTCCATTAAACCAGAATGTAACACTGATCAAAACAGAACTATCAATCTTTGTGTGTAGATCATAATACGCAAGTTATTTGCAACAGTAAAATATTTATTTGGTGCACGCCAAATGCACAGAAGAACGATAACAATAACTAACGACGTATTCTACAATATACCCTTAATACGTTCCCTCTGGCACAAATTCTACAATCTACTTACCATTAATGTCGTCACAAATTCAAGACCTATGTAAACATTTATTACCGGTAAACATGATCACCACCCCATTTGGAAAAAAATATATTATTACAATAAATAATCAATAAATATATTCATTACATACACGACACATATCTAATGGCAACGGTGCCATTTTTAGCTGTTTAGTGAAAGGAAAATTATTATCGATACAACAAATGTGAACCACAATTGTCATTCAAATCCTGGAATCAGAAGGAAAATATGGTGACAAGAGTTTCGTTGTGAACTAAAATAACGAACAAACAGTTTAAACGTGTCAGAGTCAAAATGCTCCATTGATAACAGAAAATAACAATTTATCTTCTCAGTGTGTGAATCAGATGCGCAGTGTGTACGGCAAATTCCTGGTCAATCAATATAACCGAACACATACAAAAATGTATGCTAAATCAATCGACAGAAAACAGAGAAAAATATAAAAAAGCAGCAGGTTGAGTTATGGAGGTTTGGGTAGAGTTGAATATCATCGCAAAAATAGTGCACACAAATTATGACACAAAAGGACCAATGATATGGTGTTCACAGAGGAAGATGGCAATAACATTAAATTCGACATTGATATCACATGACTGAGAATATATAAATAACTGAAAACAAATTAGCAAACCAAGACCATGTATAGGGGTACATCCCATAATGAATGCACCTGAGAGTTTATATAGCTCAGATACAAGGAATTTTTCATTCCGTACTTGTCCGGTTATGATAGTCATCTATTCATCAAGATAGTGATTAGCATTATACAATATATGGCAATATAAATCATGCCGAACAAAAGCAAGAAATACATCGTATTCAGCAAGTATTGCATAGTTCCTACACTTATCAGAGAAAGATAATAAATAACAGGACAATTCGATGTGCTGAAATGTTTATATTCACCGAATATTATATATTATAATTGTCTGTAATGTTTGATTTAATAGCTTCAACATACACTGAAACAGCTTAAACATATTCAGTGAAAATATTTGACGAATAATAAATGTACCTATATGTGTACATTGATGTATTTGAAAGGGTTTAATGAAAACATATATAACCAACATACAGATTTTACTGATCATCATCAACATTCAAATACCATTATCCATTACTAATGTGTCCGTATTACTAAAGAACATCTCAAGCGGAAACCTTAGCAGATCGAAATGATTATTACATCGGGAAATATGCTTTACTGTTTTGTGCTGTTTCCGCGTAATTCATAAATGTATGAGTGAAAAATTGGCAGCTAAACCCTTTTCACAATTATAGTAAACCCGGTTTAGTACATGATTCAGCTGCATTCGGGACTAACAGTTATATCCAGATATATTTCGTTTACTAAAATGATGTATATTCATTGCAAAAGAAAATAATTGGTTATCAGAAGAGCACAAAGCTGAGAGTATCAAACTGTTGAGACAAACTGAGGCAAATGGTGGTAAGAACGATTCATTTTACACTATTAAATAACAGTGAATTCGGCAAATAGATGGATATATTATGGATAAAATATAAACTATTCACTTATATTAAACTGTTTTTAAACCCAAGAAATATTTTAAATCAGAACCGCAAGACATTGCAATTAAGAAAAACATTTTATGGTGGTTTTATAGTTTAATATTTTTCAACCTAGTCAAAGCACGGTTAATAGAAGTTGAAAAACAAACATAATGAAAAAAATTGATTTTGACAGTCTGCTACGGATTCTTTATACATTCATTTTAAGACAGAAGACCATCACAATGGCAATAAAGATTTCATCGTATTATGTGACGCACAATGATTATCACTCATACATAAAGAAACAATGTTTATGGATGTGTATGGCTTAATGTCTTAGTTTCATTCTTTCAGGACCGTCTTTTTAAAACAGGAATAGAAGAAACATAAAAGAGAATTTTAAACAAACTCTACAGTAATAATTTGTTTAATCACACAGAGAATTAACAGGAAGTGAATTAATTCGGGTCATACAATCATTCATTTTGTTACATCATAATAAAAATGTAGTTCTAGTCATTGTTTCGAGAAAAACAATTTTTGTGACTGAAGCGTAACTATTTTAACTTACGAGCATGTACGAACATGTATGTGTAATTCTGTTGCAAAATTTCATTTCGTGGCTCTCTAGTTCAAAATGTGTGCAATCCATATGTGTACACGATCTGTGATAAGACCATTTTGAATAAATTTATTCCCCAATACCTTTCTGATTACTTCTCAAATCATGTATGATGCAACAGTTATTATTATACAATTCGTAAACATATCCGTTACAAAGGTGTTTTTCATATTTACTATAGTTTATATATATATATATATATATATATATATATATATATATATATATATATATATATATATATATATATATATATATATATATATACGGCTTATGCCCTCTTGTCTAAATTAATTTACGCTTTAAAGACTACCTTAGTATCCATTTTAACGTCCAACGAGTTAGCTATGCGCTGTTCAGTTAACTATAATCCAGTTCAACACCAAGTAGTACATCCCCCTTACTAAACTTCATCCGTTCGAAATATCAGTATACAAATTCAGTATAAAAGTCTACTTTGTTAATGCTAGCACATATCCTGTGGAACTTGTTTTCAGCTAGTGCGATGCGTGGTTATTTGGTTATTTGGTTTTTTGCATGCATATATATGTGTGTGTGTGTGTGTATGTATGTATGTATGTATGTGTGTGTGCACTTGTATGGTCAGCCAGTGTAGTCCATTTTTAATAGCTCCATTCTAAACTTTCACTGTTTTGTTTATTTTTGATTATTTAATGTAAACTATGGTGAATATTAACTATCCCATCTACTGTTTAGGTCACTGTTTGGTGGGCTTGAATCGCGGTAGAGAAAACGTTGAGTATATGTCGAAATAATTCCTGTATTTAAAACATTGTTTCAGTTCACATATGTTCTCATCTATCAACTATTTTGTTAGCTCTGTCATTACCATCCGTTTCAAGAGTACAAACACTTCCTGCATTTAATAGCAAAATGTTCAGCACCATTAACTGTAAATGGATAATAATTTCATGGATTTTATATTCACAAAAGGAACAAACCGACATTAAACTATCATCTCTTGAATAGGATGATAATGACAGAGCTAGCAAACCTAAATATGGTACCAATTACACCAAACGCCAACGGTAAGTCGGTATGAGCATTCTAATGGTCCGTATCAATCTTGCGAACATGCCTATGTTGTGATCAGCATTATCTCATCATGTCCTTAAGTAAACGTCAAAGCATTGGATTTGGCCGGGGAAAAAAACAATATAGTTATGTTTGTACATCAGAGTTAATCTATTAGAAACGTAAAGAAGACATGTGTTTCATAGAGATACTACAAATAAATATATTTTTACAGATCAGAAAATTGATTGAGGCGATAGCAGTATCTGCCTCAAAAGATGACCATATAAAAGACCTCAGCAACGCTATCTTCGTGTGCAACAAATGGGACCAGGTCAAAATAGCGGAAAGGGATGTCGTGCTGGAGAACACCAAACAAAAATTAAGGAAACAATGCGGACAGTTGGGCGAATGGCAGATTGTGCTATTTAACGCTGATCTGGTGAGAAGTTGAATTTTGTAAAATTTATTATCAAACGTGGATGACAACTTTTAATAACATTGCCTTACATCCTTGTCATAAAAGTGTATTTCAATGCAACATTAATCATTTTATCCTTGTAATATATACAATTTAGTATGGATATATTTATAAAATAGTCTAGGGTATTGTCTGGAGTTGTTGTCAAAATATGTGTGTGGAGATGTCTTAAATGATTTATACAGGATGCGTTCTGTCATTATTTATGGTAAATTTTACCCAAATCAAGACAAGTGTTTGAAGGGTGTAATCACATAATTTTGCGAGCGATTGTCATCTTCACCATTGTAGCTCACCTCCGATACCGCTCCTGGATAATAGTGAGTAGAAGAAAAGTCGACGTTCCCTTTTGCAATGTGATGGCATTTTTTATAAAAGAGGTTTAAATATCATACAGCAAAATGTGTTCTGCAATCATGTATCATATCTAGAAAGCAAATTCTAGCGTAACTAATGCTGCTTAAGTTTACATCCAAACATAAGCGGAAGACACACTACACTTGTGTATGAAAATGAGGTGTTGTTACGAGTCTAAGCTCTTAAAATAAATAACATAAGAGAGTGAAATACAACAAGCTTGGTACAATTTAACCAATAATGTATTTCCTTAGAATACAATGTGAAAATGAGAAACAGAGAACTTATGTATTGCGAATTGCGTCCCAAAATGATCCAATAATTATAAACACAAGTCCTGATACATTAGGGTACTGAATACAATTCAGTAAAAGTCCCGAAGAAATCCTAAAAGCTGTAATCGATGACATTTCTGTGATAGCTATTAAAGTGTTGATGTGTCAACGGTTATTTGTTGAATCACAGTAATTTAATTCCAGGTTTTGAATTTGTTGTAACATCCAGTGAATATTTTTATCCAAGAATTATATCAAAGCAATTGTTTATGTTCAGGGAAAATAATCACTTGTATTCAATAATTTGAATAAAACGATTCCAGACAAAAACTACTGGTCACAAAAATTAATATACAACTTGAAAGTACTAGATGTTAAATCACGAATGACGAAGTCCTCACAATCACAACATTATATAATTCTCTACTTGACCTCAGGTCACAATTAACATTTTCAAAAAAAATATCTATAGGAAAGAAATAAATCCTTCTACAATGATCCCAATGTTTACAAATTCAAAACCATAACCATTAAAATTTAGTTAGGAAAGTCCAAAAGCCTGACCAAAATAAACATATTTAGTTCTTCTTTTAATAAATATCATGAAATAAAGCCCATACCCATAAAGGATACTTTCGCTATATATTAGTTATTTTCATACAATAAAACAAAAACAATCAATCAGGTCAAGAAGATATGAACTCAACTTTAGACAAGGTAATGTCCAGCATTCTATGTTACATTACAATAACATTGTAATGAAATTTAAAAACATTAAAACTAACAAACAAGCAATTAAATTATATATACATAACATTATCCACCTATTTTATGTATTTATGATCTTGCTTTATTGTCGCGTGCAAAAATCAAAGTTTACAAGTGTCGTTTTTTTTTTGTTTTGGTTTGCTACGTTTGCATTTTCAACAAAATAGGCAGGTATATGTAATGAATACGCAGAAAGTCTTTCCTAGCGTTAACGTCGTACTATGAGATTCACAAACAAATTAAGTGAATCTAAACCCACAGAAGCAATTGTTTTCTTTTCCAAGATTGAGATGGTTTAGACGAAAAGTGTCTGAACTTGTAGAAACTGAATAGGTTTATTCGTGACTGAGTAGAAATTGAATAAAAGACGATCACTAGAAAACAAACAAACGTTTTCGTTAATGAAACATTACACAACTGGAGAAAGGTGTTATATTTCTCAGACAATGATTCATACAAATAATATTTTAGTATAATATTGGTTCATATTGCTAATGTTTGTGACATAAACAAATAATTGCACATACAAAAGGGTGAAGGGCATACTACATTTTTCAAGTAAAATCACCAACATAATACTAATGGGGTTTTAATATAATATGTGTTGGCATATAAACACACAATCACGCATACTAAAGGCGGGTGTTACTATTTTATTTTAAAAGCAACCAGTATTATAATAAACATACAACTTCACATAAAAAAATGTTAGTGTATAAAGTTGTTTTCATACAATCAGAAAAAAGCCTTAACGAATGAGGTGTATTATATTTGATCATGTAACCAAACTATTACACCTACAAAATGAGTATTTGTTTATTGAAACAATCATTTATGTTCACTGAAACAAACACATAGACACACAGACACACACAAAGACATTTTGTGTTATTTTGAAATATAAACACACACTTAAATATGCATATGGGGAAGGGGATTATTTGCTTTCAAATAATTATTTTCAGAATGCAAACACACAAGTACAAACATACAAAATAGATGTGGGGTATAGTGTTTCAAATATTTACCTTCAATTCCGCAATTACTCAAATCATTTCCGGAGATCATTATATTTGTTTCGGTATATATACTTAACTGTTTTATTATTCTTTTAATTTTCATAAATATTAAAACACTTTGCACATCCATTTTATGATTTTCACACAAACACAAATTTACGCATACAACTGTAGTCATTTTTGTTTTAACACATCGCATCGGTGCGTCATAGATTTGATCCATCATAACTGCTCACTGTCTTCTGATCTTTATATCTCAAATTCTGGTCTTCTCAATCAAGAATCGCCGACAAGTATTTCTGTGATCGTAACTTCAAAACTTCGTCCATGGACGTTGAACCTATAGGACTAAATTGTCAATATGGCATTACCACACACCATATATAACCGACTGCCTCTATGCATTATATTTGATTACGATATTTTCAGCATTCAATTTAATAATGCGACTAATTCGCAGGGGAATTTGTCATCATATTTAAATCTGATCTTATATACGAATGATTGGGCTTGGATATTTAGCTCTAACGGATAAAACTTATAATAATTGCTCCCTGACATATTCGAGTCAGTTACATAACATGTACCATTGCCACTCTTATGCATATTCTTAATATTAGACTGAATGACAAAACACATCTTATGTATGCCTAAAATGTGGTCCAGATGCAATAAGAATCAGTTTGTTTATTTATTTTACTACTGATGCATCACTAGGTGAAGAGTCTTTTTCTTTCACACATCACAGCCACTGGCAATAGTCAAGCCCAAATATGTTGTCTCCCCCTATTTACACACACTTTTTCGTTTAAAATCTTGTGTTTGCATAAAAGCGATTGGCATGACCGCAATTGCTTTTATACATAACGTCCGTTATGTATGAACACGTATCCTTGTATGAAAATATGCATCTCTGTGCAATGTATATTAAAGTACACCAAAATGTGTGTGTTCAGAATGCATATCTCATAATACACTGGTCAACAGTGAAATCATTACTGACTTGAAAAGGCCCTAATCTGTAGTATTTTGGTGTGCCGAACACGAATATAACCGTGAAAAATTTGTATTGGCTCTCGTTTTGAAGATATTCATATACCTCATTTTCTATGTTTCACTGTGTAAATTTCTCCAGTAGGACTGCAGCAACATCCGGAATAATGATGTAACATTGCATAATACCATCATGCTCACATCATCCACAGTTGATTGCATCATTTTCTGATGCAATGCAATACTAATGCCATGCGGCTGCTGAAGTAAGTTGACGTCAGCAGTGTACTATACATGTGTAGGCCTATTATACTAATGCCAGGCGGCTGCTGAAGCTGACGTAAGCAGTGTACTATATAAAGCCCAATCAGATAGGTTCAGCATTTAAAATATTTTAGACGTTGTGCGAGACAGTTCAAGCTACTGTTACATAAAACTTATTATTTTATCCATTTACGTACAATAAAGAACAGTAATGCCTCGAAAGTGTGTTAATACCGCGGACAATTTTTGCTATATTTGTGGGGAAGTGACATTTGCCAACCAGAAGAAAGTATCAATTCTCAAGTGAAGAAGGCATATCATCTTTACTTCGGATGCAAGGTTGGTGACCAAGACAAGCCTTGGGCTCCTCATATATGCTGTGCTACATGTACAACACAGCTTTCACAGTGGTTGAATTGCAAAAGGTCATCAATGCCGTTTGCAGTCCCAATGGTGTGGAGAGAGCCAAGCAACCACCTAAATGACTGTTACTTCTGCTTGGTTCCTCCTCTTTCCGGCGGAATAACGAAGCGAAAGAAGTCGAGAATAGTCTACCCAAACATTCCGTCTGCATTGAGACCAGTTCCACATGGTGAGGGACTTCCTATTCCAGAACCTCCAGCAGAATATTCTCTTGATTCATCTGACGAAGACAAAGGTGAGTCGACCTGTTCTTCTCCTGGTCCATCAGCATGCAGTGATCCAGATTTTCACTGTGGTGCATCATCAACCCCACACAGAATAACACAGGAAGATCTAAATGACCTGATTCGTGATTTGGACTTATCAAAGAACAAGGCAGAATTGCTAGGATCAAGACTCCAACAATGGAATCTTCTAGAAGAAGATGTCACAATTACTGCATATCGAAAGCGCCACCAGCAATTGGAGCCTTTCTTCAGAAAGGAAAGTAATCTGATATTCTGTTCCGATATTGAGGGCCTCATGAATGCTTTAAAAATCACTCATGACCCACAAGAATGGAGACTATTTGTGGACTCTTCGAAACTGAGTCTCAAGGCTGTGCTTTTGCACAATGGAAACATTCTTCCATCTATTCCAGTAGCGTATGCTGTCCACATGAAAGAGACATACGATAACTTAAGGCAGCTACTGAATTCCATTGAGTATAACAAGTACAGCTGGCACCTCTGTGGTGATTTGAAGGTAGTTGCCCTTTTAATGGGACTGCAGCAAGGATATACAAAATACATGTGTTTCTTATGCGAGTGGGATAGCCGAGCAAGGGAAATGCACTACATGAGGAAGGAATGGACTCACAGGCAGAATGTAGCCATTGGAGAGAAGAATATCCAACACCCAGCTCTGGTTGAGGCTCAGAAAATCTTGCTACCACCCCTTCACATCAAACTAGCTTTGATGAAGAACTTCGTGAAAGCCATTGACCGGACTTTGCCAGCATTCCGATACCTGCATGAAAAATTCCCTCGACTCAGCGAAGCAAAGATTAAAGAGGGAGTTTTTGTGGGTCCTCAGATTCGAGAGCTTTTCAAAGATGACCGGTTCAACAACTTGCTGGAAGGTGACGCGAAACAAGCATGGAATGCTTTTCGCCTAGTTTCTACAAACTTCCTCGGAAATGTTAGGGCAGAAAACTATAAGGAACTAGTAGAAGACATGTTGATGAAGTATAAGAAACTTGGCTGCAATATGTCTCTAAAGATTCACTTCCTTCATTCCCATTTGGATTTCTTTCCTAGCAACTGTGGTATTGTTAGTGATGAACACGGCGAACGTTTTCATCAAGATATCGCAACAATGGAACAAAGATACCAGGGAAAATGGTCCACTACAATGCTGGCTGACTACTGCTGGACACTCCTCAGAGATGCTCCCGAACAGCTGTACAAGAGACAGGCGAAGAAATCTAAGATGTAGTCAATGACTTGATTTTTTATAGGTAGGCTATTACAGTTGACCTTTTACTATTGGAATGCATTTCGTTATGTAAACATTAATTTCTTGCAGATTACAAAAAAACTAGAGCCAATTTTGCAATTTGACTGTCATATTCGTGTTCAGCACATAAAAATTGATAAGAATTGACTAATTTTATTTCAGTAACATGACTTTTGTAAAAATTTGTTGTCCAGTGATATCTAATGTTGCAAGGTTCTTAAAGGTATGGTGTTATATTTCAGTTCTAACAATTATGAACGAAACAGGAGACACATTTGTTTCCAATATATTATAAATAATGACGACATTTAAGACAGTCGAGACAATAACATCATCAAATGATTATAACAGGGAAGCGAACAAGGATTCGTGCACAGAAGTACAAATAGTTTCCCTTGGAATCAGCCTTTGACGAGAACCCGATATTGTTGGTTCTCGCGATCATATAATATATCAACAGCCATTATTTTATTTTTGAAATTGAATAAGTGGTTGAATGGGCAGTTATTGAAATACACTATATCCACAAATTACATCGAATACATTTGAGATTTATACAATGTTACCTTACATAAATAGAGCGTGTGAATTAAGGAAGACTGAAAGTCATTAACTAGTTTCCCACCTCTTTCGCCACATTCATATGACCTGCTGAAATTGATTTTTATTAAAGGTGATATATATTTGTATTTGAACCCAATGGATTTGGTCTTTAATAAAAAAATATGTGGTCCCAAATTATTATGATCATTTTACAATAAATAGTAGCATCAAAGCCAGCTGGAAGAATTTGTAACATTGCTTTTGTCTTTAAAACAAAACAAAAAATGAAAGTTATATGTTATGATGATAGAATCAGACATAAAATACCTGTTTTAGTTACCTTATCTTTTCTGAAAAAATATTTTCTTTACATATATCTACCTAGCTCTATGCGCAACAATTCTAATTTATCATAGTTTATTATTTATACTATATGTACTTGTAGCTTAAATGATAGCAAAACGATGATTGAAATCTTCCAGGAACTGAAGCTTCTAGAGTGGAAGGCCAATCCAACGGATGATTTCAAAATCATGCTGACAAGCCTGGAAACTCTGATGATTCGAACAATAGGAACCCGATTGAGAAACACGTACCGGTCAGGAAAGTTCTACACCACCGGTTGCTTTGCTTATAACATTTATTTTTATTTTTTATTTTCATCATCATCATCATAACCATGATATTAATACTTTTAGTAAATTCATGGCTCATCTAGAGCACCATCCATATTTGTTTATATTGATGCGACTCTATTGTCTTAAACAAAGTAACAGATGGAAGCAAAAGCCAAAAGAAAAATTATTTTTTGATTGACTCTGTTTCCATACACTATTGACTTATATACACATCCACATTTATCCAAAACCAATAGCGTTAAAAATGGGTAAAGTAAAATGTCATCCTGAAGTCAAGATATTTACAAAATTATGGTTCCATTCTTCAAGGTAAACATTAATATATACATATATCCCCAAATCATCTACCCACGGTATGGTTACTTGGTAGCGGCCGCGAGATCATGCCCATACAGCTTACCATGTCTAAATTGGAAATTGAATACAAACCCGAAAACACAAACAACAAGTCTAACCACTATAAAATGTGGTGCGCTCCACACCTGCTAACGTGTCTCCAAGGTCCACATCACATGTCTATAGTTTCAGGTTTACGTTTATCCTTCACAAATTAAAGCTATTAAATAATTAACTTTGCAGGAGAGCTTTGCAACCAAATGATGTTCTTAACTTAGCGGCGTGTTGCGTATCGCGATCAAGATCTCGGTCGCTGATCAATGTAACGTATTTGTTCTCTTTCTGATCTTTAGTAATAGTGATTCTCATTGCGATATAGAACTGGAACTTATGTATATATATCAGCGCTGTAGTTATACAACATCGTTAGAAGGCTTGAATATATACTTTGTCATGAATGTTCACTTTTATATGACTTTACAAAGCCAGGTGGAAGTATTAAAAGGCTTCTGAATTTGATGAATGAAATAGTGTTTATCACAGATGCTAATCTGTTAATATTAGTATCGGAAACCACAATAAATATGAAGCATGGGATGCGTTTTCGTATTGCCAACATTCGATCAATGGAATCGAAGACGAAGAGGTTATTATAATTGGAATACATTCGATATTCATATCTGACGAAGGCACCAGAACAATGTAATTTCAGTAGTAAAGTAATACAAAAATATGGTGTGCCCTGTTGCACAACGAAACCTACATTGTAAATACAGTTTGATATTTCATATGTATTTTAATGATAAGCAAAATTGTTATGACATAATGCTAATAACTGTTTACAGCACAAACTAATTTTTTTATCATGAATTATTTTTAACAGACCTGGAACCATGCTTGAAATAAAAAACAGTATTATACGAAAACTAAAACACTACTATTTTAAGGTTGGATATAACACACTTGTTTTGCTGCTTATATAGACATTGGTTAGTGAATTTTGCAAGTATGATCAAATGTAGTAAGTACCTAATAATTACGTATCTTATGATACTTTGAACATAGGTTTGATTTTTTAAAATTAAGATTTTAAACTTTATATTGAGCCCCAAACCCTTCCAGACCTAAATATCTCTCATTGCGATATATGTTATATGCAATATACTTTGAAGTGCCTCTCTTTGTCCTTAATCTCGTAATGTAATCTTGCGAAAACAAAACTTTCACCATTCGTACGAGTCTGTATTTGTTCAACAAATGCCAACATAATTACACTATAGCCTTGCAAGATCGATACCTACATAAGCCTCAAACCTCTACAATCCAAAATAGTATTGTTCCAAATTGTCTTTGGGTCAGTTGTGTTTTAATTGTCAGAAATTGTAAACCCTAATAATTTCAAAACGAAACAACACTATCAGGGTTAAGAGTAGACAATTTAATGGTAAATCTTCATTGCAAACATGGTTTTCAATGCAAGTTCGTTCGAACCTCCATTTTCATAAGGGCACCAAAAGTTTATTGCAATAGTAAATCCTTATGCGTTATTGTTATAATAATCAATATTGTAGTATACATATATTTAATGCATACTTGGGATGACATATTTAATAATCGATTCATAGTGATTTTGCGTCGAAAACTCTATCGCCAAATATTGCTAGAATTTATGTCTTGAAGCATATTGATGTGTCATGTAAGTTTGTTGTAGTAAACACTACTCGAGTAAACTGAAAAAGTAAAGAAACAAAATATAATCGTCGTCCTCCATTGTTTGTATTAGTCAATTGTATTGCTATACTGTACTGTATTGCTATACTATATTTAATAAATGGTTTTAGTAAACGGCCGATGGATCCACTTTAAAAAAGTAAAGTTAAGCGCACATTATTTTCTTGGTGACCACCGGTGTCTTACTAATGGTATAGCTATTGATATGTCAAGCGCACTATGAATATACATTGTTCTCAAATGATTATAACATTTGATAATATTATTACAATGGTTTTACGTCCAAAATTGTGCCAATACTTATGGTGACAATAGTGGTTTTCTTACTATATATTCTCACGATTTGCTTCTGCTCCAAAAAACGTACAAAATAAACACACGCGCATGCTTTAATAAAATATAGAGGTTCAATACTTCGTCATCTTTTGAAACGACCTGATTATTATAATTATGCCATTTTCCACTTGCAATAACACATTTTAGCATTTTTGTCACATTATGGTAATAATATATGATGTATTAGTAATTCTTGTCCAGACCAATCATATACATTACTGTAATAATAATACGTAAGTGGATTACAACCTCCAACAAAATTGATATTTCATCCCCGATTTCAGTCCTTCGACATAGAAAGGTTCATTACTACCACGTTTTTTAAGGTCACTGTCATTAATCATATGTTGGAATCACTATTGCCAGATTACATTACTAACTGATTACGCCCGAGATAGTTATTATTTGTACATATTTCACGGACATACTTTCATTTATCAAACTGCAATGGTAAACACGTTTTGCAATGACTATTGTCATTCATTTGCATACCTGGTAAATACACTATTTGAATATTGACGAACGTTAGTATAATAGTGATACAGCAGTGAAACTCATTTGTTTCACTACTTGGAAACTGTGGATCACATCATTGGAATTGAGATATGATCTTCTAATCTCAGTGCATTTGCGTGGGATATTGTATTGGTAAACTTGCATATTGGTGGCCCCACAGCAAAGCAGCATGTTGTTTAGATTGCACAGTAGGGACCAATAATATGAACTTATTACAATAACTTATTTCTGTAACGAAAGGAATTGATTTGTCATCTTCTCAGCTTCCTAAAAATTAATGCAACGGTATCTAATATAGATGGAATGATTATTTGAATATGCTTGCATTTGTTGATTTCTAATTTGAAAGCTAATGAGATTTCCTCGGCTCATGTTTTTGATTTTGCTTTATAAAATTAAACTGTTTATACAATAGTGGTTTCCATTGAACATAAATCTGAACCACTTTGCGAGATAGATAAATATTCTTGCGATATGAATTTAGATTTTACCTCATCTGGAACAAAGCAGTGACGTATTCTGACAATAGAGGTACTTACAGTCAAAAGTAACTTGTATGTTGCATTTTATTGTTTTAGTTTGAAAAACTGAAGTTTTATTTTATTTATAAACTAATGATCCACATTGCACAGCGATTGCTGGTTTCGTAATACCTTATCATCCATTGTGAAACTATGTCACGTCCAAATATATTGTTTACTTCTAAGGACACACATTGGTAACAAGTCAGTTCTGCACATATTACCTTTGCATCCATTTTGCAACTATGTCACGTCCAAACATATTGTTTACTTCTAAGGACACATATTGGTAACAATTCATTTCTGCACATATTTCGTCTGGAAGAGAAAATGATTATTGACTTACCATTATCACAGGCTCAGCAGGTAGCAAAATGTCCACGCCAATAATTGATCACATTGAAATTGAGATCATTATGCCAAAATATATGTTCTGTATGTGCCTCAGACGCATTTATGTTTTTATACTTCATCTTCAGATGGCTTCACAATTTCGCAATGGAAGTGAAGGGATTACTTACCGTACAAATGAGTGCCACGGAGCTGTCCAAAGAAAAAGTACAGCTGGAAATTAAACAAGCAGGACTATACCTTGATCTTGCTAACAAGGAATTGGAAAAGGTATGCATATTATTAAACATAGTTAAAATTGGTCGTGAATACAGCGAGGGCACTGGGACCAATGAATGTAATGACTATAGAAACATATTAATTAGAGGTGTTTAAATAAGAGTCATTTGGATTTATATATCACTTGATATTCATTTTAAACTGGATTTGCTAAATGAATAATAACATTTATATTTCATGGTTGGTTATTACTTCTCTTACTATTACATTTGTTTCATCAAAATTTAAGTATGTATCACCTCATCTTGATAATTATTTTGAAGGATTTCAATGTGTCAATGGGAATTCCCCATCACATTTAGAATCTATACAACTGATAAAATGAAAATACATTTAATCCCATTTTAACTCAATTCACACTTTTTACTACTGTATATGAATGGTTATGTATGGTGTGACCGAAAGAACAGGAAAACTATTAAAAACAAAACGCGCGACTAAGGTCTGAAATAAAACCTCTTTAATGAAATAGAAAAGCCAAAAGCCAGATATAACGATTTAAGTATGAATAATTGCAAATTCAGATCTCAAATATACATATCGGATACCACTATCATTTATTCTTTATTAAACAGTTATAAGTTATCTTAAAATAAAAAAAGAAACAATCATCTCATGAGTTTATGCAAGACAGCCTAACGCTCATATAAATCTAAATCTATTTATGTGTTCATTTTCCGTTGGCACATTACTAACACATTATGCAAGAGCTGGTTTAATATGTTTACCTGTTTGACATATTTGTACAGATCAAAATAAACATAAAATGAATCTCTTAACTACACGTACACATGTAGAGTGATGAAAAATAACAGTTGTTCCGGAACCTCTTCTTTCCTCAGTATATTTGTTCTGATTAATAATTTAGCGAAACCTTTGAAAGGGCAAATTAATTCGTGTGGTTTTATTTTAGGTGATCCATATTGGAGTGAATATGGAATCAAAGCAATTTTAAATATTACTGATGTTCAGTCACTTGGGAAATTTTTGAAGACACATACGGACTTCAGTGCGTACTCATTAATATTAACGACATCGGCAGCTCCAAAACTAGGGAATAAGAGTTGAAGTTCATAACTTGTGGTGTACTTTGACTCCATATATTGCAAATGTGCGAATAGCAACACATTTTGGTGATTCAAAAAAAGAAAACAACTCAAGGAATCACTGTTTTTGCTATCCGGCTTTACCATATATACCCCTAAAGCGACATTTGAAAATGTTACGAGCATTCGTTGAGTCTTGAACTAATCATTTCTTCGGGTTAACATAATACAAGGACAAACTGGTGTTTCATGATGTCTTGGAAAATATGAATTAATAGTCCAACAAAAACCCCAAAAGAAATGTTTCGTATGTCCTTGTTCGCTTGTTTCGTTTTTATTTCTATTATTACTTTTCTCCAATTTTCTTTCTGTCTTTGGGACAACGCAAAGTACTAAGCGAGTCATTATACCACCATTACAACTGTTATGAGGAACAAGGAAGAAAATATCCGTGATCAAAACTATTTTCATATAAATGAAAATATAATAAAGAACATCATAACCACCATTGAATAACGATATATGCAATGATTTGTTGAAGTAGAAAAAACAATTATATTACCTAGTCTTGATGCGTCCGATATTTGATGACATTGACGTGTCTGGCAACAAATCGTTTTTATTGGTTCAAATTAAGATCATTATAGATTTTGTGGATAAATGAAACAATATTAATGCTATTTATTAACATTTGAATAGAACTAGTCTTGGATTTTTAGTATGCGACTGCCGAAGTTAGAACAAGTAAATGTTTAAAATTTGATTTCATGCTGTTGCGTCATCTAATCCAAGTTTTAGTGATCGTCCAAACATTCAACTATCTGGCCAATCCGTTTAGGAAACATCATACATTGTGTTAGCCTGGGTTTAAACACACATATGGACAGTCACATGCTTCCCATTTGCGTCGAGAGAACACACTGTGATAATCAAGCGTATATAATGAACGAAGTTACCTTCTTTTAAATTAGAGTATCGACTTGAATATAACGGTGATTTGAATAACTCTTCATATTTACTTAACAATATATAGTGTTTCGATTTCTCTGTCAATTGCGAGTCCGTGACATGAAACTAGAACATATTCATGGAAGATTGAGAGTAAATGAATATTCGATATTAAACAATCCAGAGAATCCGGAAAAGTCAATAAAAACTGATATCACATAATGATTTCTCTAAAGAAAACATGATGGTTTATTACAGGTAAGTAAGAATGTACAAGAATGTACAAAACTGAGCCGGGTAATCAATTAACGCGTTGAGGAAAGGAGCCGTCATTTTTTTTCTTCTTATACTAGTATATTCCGCAAGTGAACTAACACTACACCCTATAAAGGTAAAAGAGCACAAACAAACGGTTTCTCCATCCCTTTGTTATTTTGGACATTAATGAAGGACATCAGCCTACATTTGGTCCTAAACATTTATTATAGTTCTGAAATAACATGTTCACATTATATTTTAGAGGTAACGTGTTCGCACTTATTGTCGTGATGTTTGTCGTTAGAAGATGTAATGATATATCCAGGAATCTGTATTCGTTGCAAAAGGTTTTGCTCCATTCTTTTACATATGTCAGAGATATCGCCAGTTATTTCCATCATTCAGGGGAATACAGCATATGATAAAATGTATGTGATAGGGTACTTCAATACTTAAAAAAATATATCGATATCATCTGGAGAAAACACAAAGGCATAAAAACTAATTGCTCCGCTTAAGCAATACTTTGTATCAATATTACTCTTACAACTCGTATCCACAAGCAACTCAAGGCGCAACTAGTCGCAGTGTTTTAAAAGAAAACATCAGGATTTCAAATTTCAATCACGGGGTTTGGTACAGGACGGATTATACAAGCATGTTTACTTTTTCAAAATTCCTTCAGTTATTCCTATTAGTACTGAAAAGTAAGATAATAATAATAATAATAATAATAATAATAATAATAATAATAATAATGATAATATCAATAATAATAATAATAATAATAATAATAATAATAATAATATTATTATTATTATTATTATTATTATTATTATTATTATTTCGTTTTTTCACGAAAGGTGTGATCTTGTCATATTGATTGACTAAATGTGCAAGCGTTATTTATTACAACTCATCATGCCCTTTGGAGATAAGATTGATTATTTAAATCTTGCAAAATGATTGTCATATGTTTCAGAACGATAGCAGATATGTCCTGCTCAGAGATGACATTTAGATGAAAAGTAATGTGTATGTGTGTGTGTGATTTGGATTTTCAACGTAGCTTTAACAATTGTGCAGTCATATCGTTACGATGTCTGCAGTTTGACAGTTTACAGTATTATCTAGCACTGGGGCATCATGCCGCAGCCGTGTAGCACGATGTCTCACACAATCACATTATCCTGACACTTGCCGACCAGTCCTAACACTAACCTCTTAATGCTGAGCGCCAGGCGAGGCAGCTGTTAGTACCATTTTTGTAAATCGTTGGTATGACTCGGCCGTGGATCGAACCCACGACCTCCCGCATCCGATGCAGACGTTCTAGCCACAAGGGCGCCGATGCGGTCAAATGAAAAGTAATTAAAGTTAACCGAAATAAATATGCAGGTATTCAGATAGCTATTATTATTATTATTATTGTTATTATTATCATTATTATTATTATACTTTTGTGTAGTGCAACGAAGTTGAGGCAATGATTGATCAAGAAGCAGAATTGCTTTTACAAGGGCTGGAAGAGTATTTAAAAAGTTCAGATGTCCAAAGAAAACACTTCAACTGGACGAACTGTGCCCCGGACCTGAGTAAAGTGGAAGAAGATGGACCTGCACTAATCATCGCACGGCTTCAAGATGCCATTATGGAGTGGGCAACGGCAGAAACTGGTCCATTAAAGCAAGCATCCGTCAGAGCATCATATAAATGCAAGGAAATACAAGCTGAAATTGACGCAAGAATCATGAACTTAAATAATCTTGAATTCGGTTTCAGCTTCTTAAAAAGTTCAGGCCGATCTGACAGCCGTAGTTCAGATGAAAGTGACAACCTCTTTGGCAGGGGCATTGCGATTTGTCCTTCCTCAAATCCCATTTGGATAACTGTTGGGCTTGTTGTTCTTATGGATGGTATCATTCCAGTATTTAACTTGGCTATTAATCCATTTGCTCAAGGCAAGAAAAAAAGCATCGCAATCATGACTAAAATGACAGAAAATGCTATATATACACTAAAATCCAAAAATCATCTGAAACAATTCATAACTTACTCATTTACAGTTCATTATAGCAAATGGCTTAATGAATTGAAAGACGACGCTGAACGTATAACAGAATCAACTCGTGTCTATATGTTACGTATAGAGAAAGACTTATATATGAACATGGTCAGACTACAAGTGTTCAAGCCATTGCAAGACACATTACAAAAATGTTCTAATAGTTTACACGAACTAGAAAAGGACATTTAAAGACCCCACCTATATCCTTGCCAATGCCATGCATGATTTTACCCGTTATATTATCACAAGCTACGTCAAGCTGCATTTGCATTTTTGTGTTCAGACTGGTACTATATTTTATCTTTACATAGAAGTTCCAACGCATAATTGACGTTTGATTATCTACTTTAGTTTCCTTACAAAAATGATACAATACGTGTGTTTAAAACTGCGAGGCAAAACTAATCTAACGCCGGAAATACAAATTAACATCGAAAGGCCTACTAACATCTTTCGTCTTTCTAATATGATAAAATTCAAATTTGGTGCTCATATATTAACATTGGCATTTCAAGCAGCTTGAACAGTGTGTCCTAACGATGGGAAGTAAATTATGTCAATACAATACTGCGCATAGCTCTATGCCAATATACTCGACATAGGCATATCAAGGCACAATATGTAGAACTATGAAACATTGGGGGCGATTCATCGGGTCGGCAAAGCAAGACACCGTAATAAGGTTCCGCTCTACAGATTACATTACGCATTTTCATTTAAATTACGTTCTCTAACACTGTTGTCAAAAATAGTGATTGGTATATTCACCTTTAAGGGTTCTACTTATTACTTGCATAACTAGGCCACAAGGACCTATACTTCATTCTCGATACATGGAGCTTAATGCTGTCTGTTTTTCTTCGTTAGCTCAGCAGCACTACTACCCTGACAATATAATGTGGCACAGTCATAAACCCGGGTTTATTCTCCATGAAATATACTGCGCAATATCAGTCACCTGTAGGTCACACAACACTATTTGTCCTGCTTTAATGACTGTTAATGTTCTGGATAAAGGTTATGCAGTATAGCAGTCGACAATATTGTGGTGTGAAATGTTTTCTTTATATCTGTCACTAAATTCCCAACAGTAGTAGATTTCATATATGTAATATAGAATCAAGCACCCCTAGTCTTCGTCTAACCATACACAACAAGCTTTTCTCCAACCTCCAGGCTTGGTCAAGGTGATCTATGAAACTATATGTTAATATTCTTGGAAGGTATTGCATCATGCTTAGTCCTTGGAATAACTAACCTAGTTATTTCATATTTGTGTATCATTACTCTAATTCTCATTCTATATCAAGATTATTTAAACATCAAACACGTTTATTAAATATATTTGAGCTTGATTGTTTGTTTTTTGTTTCTATGTTTTTTGCGTTAAGTGTTTAAGGTCCAAAGCCTTCAGAGGGTAAACATATGGTAATGATACTTGAAAATCATCATGCTTGCTATCGTTGCTAACCTACCTTTTTCTGATTCTAAGGTTCGTCAGTTTGATTAGAAAATGAAAGCATACGTAGCGGGCTGATGAGCAGGTACATATATTGTATTGGAATCTATTGATTTAAGTAGACTGTACGAGTCGTTTTGTTGGATTCTGGTTGGCTAATGTGTAGTATACAACACATATTACCTGTTTTAACGAATAATGGATACGGATAATGTCTTCTTGCAGATCTAATAATTAACTCTGTTAATTCAAAAAAACTGCACCACATTTTAACTATGAAAATGTTTTCAAAATAGTTAGCTTAGTAAAGGAGATAATTATAGGTATTACGTATTTATACACACTTTATCCTATGTAGTATCTTTATTAAAATGTACATTTTCGTTTTAAAATCATGTTTTGGAATTAGAAATTTGATTATAATGAACATGTTTTATGTAGGCTCCCGAGATCAGGTACATATGTTGTCAAACAAACCACATCATCAAACATAATTATAATAAGCAAAATATTAGATGAATTAATTCACTAGCTGCAAGGTACATATGTGAAATGAATGAGTACAATGATGAAACGAATGAAGGATAAATACATGGATCGTAATTAATGGATTGTGTTTGTAACTTTAGACCAGACTTCCATCGGGCAAGGTCTAATCTGTTTATCAGCACAAGAGGCAATTTACTTTGATTCTGATGTGAGATACTAATGAGTTCTTGTGCAGTCTTTTTTAAAGTTGACAGCATTATATATTGACAGGTGCTGTTTAATGTAGGTACGTTTAACTTGGTTTGCTAAATACCTACACTGATTTGGCACTTGTAGTTATTTAAACATAGTTGACTGTTTTCCGTCACATTCTTTAAATACGATCGATATATTGCTTTGCGAAAGACATCATGCGGTAAACGATTACTATAATAGACGTTAAATGTGCATTTTTATGCTTGTATTTACTGTTTATTTTATTTTTTTGAATACTTATGTTTGTGAATATAAGCTGCATTAATGTTGGAAATGCAAGATAGACAAGATATAATGTAGAATTGAAGAATACAATACTTATATTATTAGGTGATTACATCAATGAAATACAAATAAAAAAGTAATCAGGTCAAACTGAACTATCAACTCTGTACAAAGTCAAATCCAGTAAACAATGTTACATTAAAATAACAATTAATGAAATAAAACATTTAAAACTAACGCAAAAAACAACTAAATTAAATATAAATCACACTTCCCCATGAAAAATACAATATATTTATATAATAAAGCTTTAGTTTTGCTATAAGTCAATTATAGATGTGGTTTATAAATGAAGAACTTTAGAAGAAATCTTACGAATGGCATAAAGTATACATGAAATAATATATTTATATACAAGTGAAATTGTATCTGCTATTAAATAATTGTTTTCCTTGATGTGACTGGTGTGTCCTCTAATAATAAAATCCACAGAAATAATCTCGTATTTTTATTTTTCGTTTTCCCGATGAAAGTAAGGAGATTAATATCACAAAGCACCATGATCGGAAAAGGAGCAGAACTAGCGCAAGCTTCAAAAAGTTATAATCAAAGCCAAACATTCCTACTCGATTGTTGAATAATTCATTTGGTGTTTATATAATTTCTTAAACAAATAGCACACTGAATGATAAACGCCATTTTTATCTTCTTGAATCAATACAGCTCCAACCCCAATATCCCTTACATCAACATAAAGTAGAAACGATTGGCGGATACTTGGAGCTGTAAAAGCTGGTGCCCTTCTACGTATGGCCTTTAACTTATCAAAATCCGCTGACATTTTTCTGACCAATGAGACTTGGTTTCCTTGCTCAAAACTTGTTCCGGGGTTTAGCAATTATGGAACAATTAAAACCAAGTGCCCAATAATATCCAGCCATACCCCAAACTCGCATCAGTTGCTTTATACTGTTAAACACAGAGTTCCGATATAGCCTTGACCTTAGGATATATAGGTGTAACTTGTCCATGTCCCGCGATATGTCCTAGCAATGTTAGATGAGCAAGCCAAAACTCACATTCGGACAAATTAATTATCAAACTTGCATCAGTGGGTAAGTCAAAGAATTTACAAATTATCTTCTTTCCAGGTGTCGTTGTTGATGATGAATTCATCTATGTAAGCATCACAATTACGTAGTACAGATGGAATCATGTTCATTAAACGTTGAAATTTACTTGGCGAACCCTTCATCCCACACGGCATCACTTTATGTTGATAAAGTCCATATGGATTCACGAATGCCGAAACTTCCTTTGCTCATTCTGTCAGTCGAATTTACCAAATCATTTGAGAATGTCAAATATGGTGACATACATTACATTTCCGATTTTATCAATGCTGTCATCAATTCTTAGTAATAGAAATGAATTTGTTTTAGTCACATTGTTCACCTTTCTTTAATCAAAGCACATGCGAAACGTATTATCCGGTTTCGGAACAATTATACATGTTGTGTTCCAAACACTTTTACTGGATCTGTTAAATCATTATCCAGCAAATACAGAATTTCTTTTCTCAAGTTTCCCTGTGCGGGTGCTTTTGCCCAGGTGTGGAATGTACAATTGCAACGTAATGGTATATTTAATTTTTTGTTGTAGGGAAATATGTAAATCAGTGCTCATATTCAACTAATACCTGTTTAAGTTCATTCCTTTCTTTTTTGTTGCAAAGGTGAAAGTTTCTGGTCCCGATTCTTCATAATTTCTGAATTCTTAAGATTTGTTACTCTAAAATCAGTAGATTCCGATAGAATTACTTCGCTAGAATACAACCGGGTGGGACAAATACCAATAAATTCATTACATGATTAACCTTGTAATCCTTTAATTTATTTACCTCACTGGCGTACTATGTTTATAACGTAACTCATTCATTTTCTTCTTAACTTTGTAAGAACCGTAATACCTAATCTTATATAAATTTCGACGGATGATCATGAGATACAGAACTCAAACGTTTTCTTCTATGTAGTTCTGCCGAACCATAGCTTAAATTTTTACTTGGATTGCTTAATGCCAAATTCATGCATAACTGGCTGGAAAGTTCCGGCTATATTATTTGACGCATGGGCAGATTGGACAGATTTGGAAAAGCTAAATTAAGTACAAACTTTATCACTTCTTTTACTATTGCTTTAATTTTAATGTTCTCAAAATGAATTATCTCTGGGAAACCGTTTGAGGAACACATTATTGTTAACAAGTATTGGTAACCTGACATGGTCTTAGGGTAGGGACCAGACAACCTACCATTTTGTCTCCTAAATAGTCTCCAAAATGCAGAAATATATTGCATATGAGCCTTAGGTATCTTCTGATTGGGGTTTCCTACTTTTTGACAAATAGGACAAGATTTACAGTATTTGCAGGCATCATTTCTAATATTTGGCCAATATAAGTGATTCAAAATCTTGTGATAAGTCTTAATAATCCTTAAATGACCAGCCAAATGAGTTTCATGGGCCAAACTAAGAATTTACTATCTGCATGGTAGTGAAACTAAAATTGGATTGTGCACTGACCACTCGTCACAAATATATACCTCGGGAGATCTCCATTTTCTCATAAGAATCACAATTTTAATCAAATAGCAAACATGCACTTATGTGGCTTCCGTTTCACTAATGGCCCTTTGAAACAGGCATAATAGCTGAGGATCATTTTCTTGTTGGAGGACAAGTGATTGTCGTTTGTCACCCTAATTAGACTAAAGAGAATGAGTAGTTAAAAGATGATCACCGTGATAAATACCCTTTGATTCATCTAAACAAGGAGTGAAAACGACCTGATAAAAGACCTGACCAAGACATGTGTCAGCTAGCTAAATGAATACTTTCCTGATCATCATCATTCTCAAGAACTTTCCTTATCATAGCTCTAGTAAATGCACACTTTGGGCATAAATCAGGAAACATTTTTTCAATATGTTTGATTTTCTGATCCAAAAACTATTCTCAGTTACGAGTTGATTAACCACAAGCTCATTTCCAGCTAGGGCATTGCCTAGTAATAAATAAACTCCCTCCATGGGTAAAGCATACTGTTCCGACTGTGGCGGTTTTTACTAGGTCGCCCTGGTCAAATGCTGAACTATTTTATATTGTCGAAAATTATTATTATTATTGGATTGGCTGAGCATGTACAAAGAGTTCAAAATAGTGTGTTTGGTTCATCCTATGCCGCACGTGCGAAGTTCTTTCGATGGAAAGAACCGACTACTTACATACACGTATTGCGATATCGTCTGTATATAAATCGATCACCGTAAGACAAACTATTTACATTACATAACGTCTTTTCCGTGAGCGGTCCACTGAAAAAATTGCACATTGTTTCTTTACAGCAGAGTACAATGCCGCCTACGCAAACAAGTGGGAGCATATTAAACAGTGTACTACAAAGGAAACGAATCTGAACTGACACAGAGTAGGATTCCATACCACGGATACAGGAAATATTTATTTATAAAGGAAACGACTCTGAACGAACATGGACTCGTATATTAGACGATGGAAATATAATCAATACTACACTAAAACGAATACGACTTGGAATGAACACGGTCTATGATTCAAGACAACTGATGCAGAAATTAGTATTATGATACTGATTCTTTTGGGGTGATTGATTAACGTCTCGCGATACTTTTGCAATATACACTACTTAACCTAGAACGGCAAGTAAACTGTTTATATTTAATCAGTACATTACAATATATATATATATATATATATATATATATATATATATATATATATATATATATATATATATATATATATATATATATATATATATATATATATACATAACTTCATATACATATCGAAACAGGAAACGACTCGGAATGAACATTGACTATAATTCAGGATAAAATATAAAGGACGTTTCATATGTTTGAAGAAATATATGTAAAGGTATACTCCTATGGAAATGACTCTGAATGTACAGGGCTATGATTCAATAACAGGTTGCAAGAAGTATAACTGAATAACTAATCGAGAGATGCAACTCATAACAAAACTAACAATACAAAATGATGTATACGATAAGTATAATATAATACTAGAGATGAATACAAGTTGAGGATACAAATCTAAACATAATTAACAACATATTCTGATGTATATGGCACTATTTAGATAACGAAAGGTAAAAAATGATGGATGAACAGACAGACTTAAAAGCTTCTCAATTTTAATAATTACTGAACTACTGACTACAACTTTCCTAGTCTATTTGCAAGCATGCAAACACCATACAAAATATCTAAATGATATCGTATGTTAGCCTTATAATTATTTAAACGTTTCTTAATATTCTCAACATAAAAGATCTGCTACCACGTTACCATAACTTGGAACTTGAATTTAACAAATGGACCACACCAGTAAGAGGCAATTTGCCAGACTTTCACTAAATTTATAATAACCAAAACCACGCAAACAACAAACAAACTTGTGCATTATAAATATTTACTTATTTACACATTTGTACTTAAGACATGCTTTCAAAAATGCAACACTATCGCGCAATGCTATGACTTAAACTTCCTGAATATATCTAAACATTTACCATCAATAATTCATGTCCATATATACTACACCGTTTATTTTTCCAATGTTATAATCTGAACTTGTTCAATTGGTAGTTATTTATATAAACTATTTATTATCAATGTTATAATTTGAACTTCTTCAATTGGTAGTTATTTATATTTAACTGTTTATTACCAATACTATAACTTAAACTTGATCTTCTTGAATTCATATTTGTATATAATTACCAAAGATATATTCGCCCAGAGTGGCCGAGTGGTCTCACCTATGTCTGCGTGGGTTCGAGTTGAGGATTCGGCCAATATGGGTATGTGAGAAAGCTTGCCATTAGCTTCTCGTGGGTCGGTGGTTCTTCCCGACACTTTCCAGGGTTCTTCCTCTACTATCAATATTGACAGTCATGCATAGTTGACCCCACAAAGGAAACCAAGAACAACCAATACTATAATTTGAAGCTTCTTGAATACTTAGTGCACATCAAACTTGGAGCACATGTGCTAGAATGAGCAGCTACTAGCTCATGCAATAACTGATCAACTCTAAGCTGAACGCCGAGTGGTCTAAAGCGCTCCCGTTACGGATCACTGCCTTCTCACCTATCTGAGTGGGTTCGAGGTGAGGATTCGGCTGATATGGGTATGTGAGGAAGCTTATGAGAAGCTTCTCGTGGGTCAAGGATATTTCCGAAGTTTTACTTGGCTCTTCCTCCACCATTTATACTGGCCGTCATCTATAGCATATATTGTGCTGAAAATTGCGTTAAAACCCTACAACGATAATAATAACAACAACAACAGCCGCGACCAAGTCACAATACGTTACCCATATCTTATTTTGAACCAGTCGGATAGTAGCATTCGATGAAAAGTTTCATCAGATATAGAGAACATGTTTAACATAAATATCAACTAAATTTTGTAGTCAATAAGCACGGTTCGCTATATGCTAGATATTTGAAAACGTAGACATATTTAAACATATCAGTGTGGTACAGCTTTTACAAAAAACAAATAATACTCACCAGGACGAAGGGATGGTACAGTATATATACTCCTTAAATTAATACAGATAAATATAAATGGCGTGTTAGTCGTGACAATTTATCCTTTGCAAAAAGCTTAAAAGCTTGGGATCTTATGTGTTGTCCAATCTACATCCAGACTGAATTATGAAGGAATACGTTCTCTCTTTTGCACAAATACGAAAAGTACAAGAGAACGTAATGGGACATTAGCAGAGGCATTATGTTTATAGTTAATTAGTTATACCAGCTGTATCTTATTATGTCACTCTCTGTTATGATGGTTTAATGTGGTGAATCCAAGCTGATCATATACACATATCGTGCGCTTTTTCCCCGGGGTGGGGGTAAATGTTATGCATTATCTGGATTACATTGAAATATGTACAATATAGTGTTGTAGTCAAAGCAAACAAAGTCCCAATTAGACACAATGCGTACAAAATGTAACAGTGCAGGACAGCCAAAAGAGCGCTGATGTGGTGCTGGTTCCATGCAGGGATTGCAAAATTGCCAAGAATCACTAATATATTTGATTATAAGAATGATTGATTGATTGTTATTTTTGCGGCGCACCATCACAGTTAGGCTGTTTAGCTGAAAGGTTATTTGTATAATTATTTAAAAACGGAAAACATTCTTCTCGCGACATATATTATAATTACTTTAACCAAAGGATTGGCTGATAAGAGCTAGACAATGTTGTTTTGCCTATTTTAAGTTTGATCGGTTATCAAAAATGTTTGCCTGTTCGATTTAGACTGCTCTAATATGCCAATTAGCAAAGATGTCCACCTGTCGCTTTCATATGTTTGACACCTTTGGCATGGAAGGTTTGTATAAAGTTGCACCAAAGCTGGCCAGTCAGGACGATAGTTTTAAGACTGGCATTGATAGTTTTCGACCTTCCACTGTCATGGTGTGGTTTAACTTCACCGACCTGCTTTTTAGGTGTACTAAGCATTCCAAATTAAAATATATATACTAGACTTGCTGGGTACTGATGTGTAATTAGGTTCGCTTAGTTTCTCGAAGAGGTCGATTCATATCTTAACGTGCTCTTTCCAGGTATGCGTGTATCAACGCGTTCAATGTCTGTCAAACATTTGCTCTTAAGACGAACGGACGATGCAACGAGCTGACCAAAACGAAGGTAAGGCTTTAAACTGGTAAAGACATTTATCAGTTACGAATACCGTACTTCAAGAATACAACAAAACTTATGACTTAGAGAGATTATGTTAGGGAGTTTAAGAACATTTTTATTACGGTACTAAAGTGGTCTAATTATTTCAAAATCGTTTACAACATTCTGCAGAACTATGGATGCAGGTGATATATAATAATAATATTGCAAAGGGTTGTAAATGCAAACCAAGTGAAAATGTTCAGTGTTCTGTAAAATGGAGGTATGAACATGGACTTAGCTTAAATTTCCACAGTATTTAATAAGTAGCGGCACATCAAATATATATAATTGAGCTAAAACTATCAATAAAAAAAGGAACTATAAAATGAGCTAAATGTTTATTTTCGGATCTGTTGATACCGAAAATGATTGCGAAGAACCAAATATTTTGTTTATACATCTGAATCATATCTAGTAAATAACCTTAAATATACTTAATGATTAATGTAATATTATAAATGCTGTTCTTCTTTCAAAGACTTGAATAATTTAGCGCCATAGTATGTAACAGTTTGCAAAGGATATTATCAATATATATAGATATGCGTGTGTGTGTCATTTGCATTTTTAACGTAGCTGTAAAAAAATTCAGTCATGCATTAAAAGAAACACAAAAAACAAAAAACAAAAAATCTAAACAAACTCTTATATAGCGATAAAGCTGGGCCTGGAATATGATGAAGTAGATACAATTCTTTAGATAATGGACATATTAAAAAAAGATGTTAATACGAAAGTTGATGACGATTGTGATCCTGAGCCTAAGCATGAACCTAAGAATGATTCAAAGGCAGCGTCTGAACTGAAGTGCAATGGCATCATCATGATGCATGTAATCACAATATGAGGTCTAGTCTGAAGCAATAGAACACTCAGCTCCCCCCCCCCAAATAAAAACGTAACCACATATTGAGCCGCATGCTGATGCAGACTCCCGCAGCCACAACCTGATTTGTTCCGCAAATCTGCATTGATGAGCCTGAGCCAACGAAATAGAAGATGGATGAACTCGGTCAAATTATACATATTCAATACCAATCAGCGCCTTTACATAATAACAATACCAATGCTTGGGTCGGATATAAAAATGAACATGATAATCAAATACAAAATGATGACAAAATGCAGCCCAGAAGTAAAATTCAACCAAAAGGAGACATCCAACCAGAAGGAGACAGCAGCAGGGCGGCGAACAGACTCTAATAGGTATACCCTGAAATGTCATACCCTGGAATTGTAAAAAAAATATTACCTATATTTGGTACCAACATGGAATCGGTCCGCCCTGCTGCTGTACAGGTTAAAATATGTTATCAAGACCGATTCGATATCTTTTTCGAGGGTCATGTAAAATTATCGTTATAAATCCACATGGAGATAACTGAGCTTGACTAAATAGATTTCTGAATTTAATAATATCCATGTGACCGCTGCAACAAGTTTGGTGGATATTTCTCAACGTGTGTGTATCTACGCCATTAAATACAGCTAGAATATTACAATTATATCTAATTACGAATTTGTGTTTATCTCTGAGTAACATAAATAACATTAGTATTTTATATCTTCCACGAGAAAATCTTCTTGCAGGATTTGATTGTTTGTCTAACATCACATCGTCATACACAACTAAATTATTAATAAGTCCATGAATATGATGGTGCTTCATCAATATCAGTAATAAATTCGATAACATCATCGCAGTTTTCATTCAACAGTCTCGCATTTTCATTAAAATCCTTTAATACTTCATAACACCGCTGATCATCAACTGATGGTACTAATAAATATAATTTATCCCATGTGAACCATCTCATTATCAAATTAAGCAATAACTGTGTTTTTCCACTATCAGATGGACCTATTACAATATTCTAATATAATTCGGTAGCGCGGCATGATCTTTAACTGGTTCTTGCTTTTGTTTTTTGTAGCGGAAAGATCAATTACATTCATGATATAATTATATTTATGGATTTGTATTGTGTAAAATGTAAAGCGCTTTCCCAGACAACTGGTCTAACTACGGTTGTAACGCGCAATACAGATCAGCTGCTACAGGTACAAGTACTCGATGTGGCACAAAGAGGTTTAGATTTATTTCATCGGTCAGGGACAAAAGCCAGTTAAAAGAAAGTCAACAGGAAAGTCAATTAAAAAAACAAAGGTCAGTGATATTGCAGAACAATTAGGGAAATTACCAGGAATTCCTTGGGCTAAATATCCTGGAGAAAAACATCTTCCAGGATATAATTATTGCGGTCCTGGAACCGACTTGATATTAGACTTGACATTCATGATCAACCAAAATGAAACGAAGAACCAGTAAATGCTATTGATCGGGCATGTTATGGTCAAGATATTGCCTATCTAAGTAATGATCTACAACAAAGGCATCTCGCGGACGTGAGATTAATTCATACATTACATTTTATTCCTAATAAATCCATTAGAGAAAAAATAGCTAGTTGGTTAATAAATACTGCAATGAAAGGTAAATTAGCATTAGGTGCTGGTAATTAATATTATGGAATCAATTTATTATTCTCCAATTGAATTTTAGAAAGGTAAAGCAGCAATTAATAAACTTGCTAAGGCTGCGAAAGTACAAATTTATTCCGCTAAATTATGGTTATCTAAACAGGCAATATGGAAATGTACCTGCCTCCACCTAAACGAATTCAATATGCACATTTTGATGTTAATGTTGGTAATGAAGTTCATTCAAGGTGATATTATGTTGTTTATTACCGCATGATATTATTAATAAAAAAACATACTAAAACGGTCGTTGATATTGCAAGCAGATATAAAGAAGCAGAACCATTGTTAACAAAAACTGCCATTGGTGTAGCAGATGCTTTTAAAAGAATTTATCAGCGAGGATCTCTACGGTGGCCAACTTTACTACAGGTTGGCTGATCCAGGAAGAGAATTTTTATGTGCGGTATCATTTTTAATGAAACAAAATAATGTTAAAGTACGACGAGGACATACTGGATTTTATAATGATCAGGCAATTGTTCAACGATTTAATGGAACACTTGTTGAGCGGTTATTCGGATATCAATATGCGAGGGAATTTATTCAGAATATGAGATCATACGAGTGGGTGGCAAGATTACTAGATGTTATATCCGAGCTAAATAATGAAACAACCCGAGCGTTAAATATGAAACCTATTCAAGCAATTACAAATAAATACATACCAATAAGACGATGTGATTTTTCAACACAACCAGTATTAGGTAGTATCATCATGAGATATATAAACCAGGTGAACTTGGAGGCGGCAGAAAAAGAGCGACTGATCCTATTTGGAGCATCACAACACATACAATATCCGCCGTGACAAGATCTACTAGTAGACCAGCAATTTATATATTTGATTCACTTGCTGCTCAACGTGGATTTACACGTAAAGAACGACAATTAATTCCTGCTGATACTCAATTACGACCTGAATCACTCAAATAGCATCTGCTCCTTTACGTCGATTACTCTCCAGACATGTCAACGTGACATTTTCTCGTGTATGACAAAGATAGTTATTTTTTCTGTCTACGGTGTATTGCCTTGAATCATTTTTTTTAATATTTTCATAACTTTACACAATTACAACTCCAGCAATGATTATCCTGCTGTTGTCTCAACGACATAATAAATTCAACATCAATATTAAGTTCGTGATTATTTTTTTTTGATCATATCGTTTGTAGCTAGATCAATTTTTTCTTATTACATCGTCGTCGAAGTCATCATTGATTATTAATTTATCTAGGATCATTCTGCGTAATTGAGATATTTTTCTAACTCTAGATACCGCTAAATAAACTAAATTTGACCACTCGATGCGATCATCAACGATCCAAACAACTGTATCAGAAATAGTTAATCCCTGAGATGAATGAATTGTCATCGGATATCCAAGTGTCCACGGAGATTTGTCCATATTTAGTGTGTATTCGGCATCATCAATAGCAACTGTGACAATAATACAAGATTTGGTTTTCCTTGTCCCGATACATCAACGTCAATATTTTGTCGTCGCGTATCAGCTGGTCGATAGCATAAAGGAACAGGCATCATTGGAAATTGATCTCAATGTAACTGAAATAGTTCTCGTTGAAGTGTGTCTCTGACTATTTTTCTACTCGCAACTATCAATCATTTGGTTTCTATGATTGCAAAAAGTCTTTCATGATTGTTTCTGAAATTATTCTGCGCATCACCGTACATTAAAATTTATTCGGTTGTAATCGAATTAATTTGTTTAATTCGCTTAATTCTGCATCAAGTGATCTATAATAAGTATCAACTTCTTCGTAATAATCAACACAATTCTTTAACCAATAATTTGGAGATGTTCCATCAATTGGACTCGGTTGAACGTGATCACCGCACATAATTCTAGCAGTATTTTTTTAAAATAATGACCAGTCAAGAAATGTTTTTAATATTTCCAACGACACAACACATATTTCACCCCAAATAATGACTTTATTGATACAGTTTTCTCCCATTCGATCAGAAGTCCATGTACCACCGCTATATTTGAAAAAACTGATAAGTACACGAATTAACTCCTTGCTGTTTCATTTCTCTCGCAAGTCTATCTGTCGGCGTTAACACGATCACGTCAGAATTTTTAAATAATTATATTACTCGTGTTGTTTTACCAGAATTACCTGGCCCGTTAAGGTAAATTGTGTTATGTCTAGATGCTCGATCATACACGGATGGTTTTAACGAAATTTCTGATATTTCATCGAGATAATAATTATTCCTAATTACAACATCAGCTGATTCGCAATAATCGAGAATATTTTCGTTTTTGATTCTCCATGAACCCCATAATGAACCATCACTTACTAAACTTTCTAACAGTAATGAATGTTTTTTATCGATATAAAACGAATCCGTAGCTACTCTAACTGCGTCATTGGGAAATTTATTTATCATCGATTGTAAATTTATAGAAACATAAACTAACATCGAAGATCTTAAATGAGTATACTGAGGAGATTCTCCATCTATGTAACTAAAGACTGTTCCTAAATTATCCCCACACGGCAAGTAAATATTTTCTCGATTACAAAATATATTTCTCGCAGCAGTATCAGCGATTATAAAATCTAATTCAACATCGTCCATAATTAATCGTGAATGATGAGTTCGGTGATCATATGCTTCACCTTGAGTGAATTTACTAATTATTTTTCTACCGATATCTTTTGCTGTTTTTTCGTCATGTTCGGTTGGCGGCCAAACATCAGCTTGTTTTTTATATGATATAATTGCTTCACTAACCATTAATGACGTTAATATTGAGCAATCGATCATATATCCCAATAGTGCTATATGAATCCAGCGTCGCTCCGAAAAATGTCTACCAAACCAAATATAACAGATTTTATGGAGATTTTAGCAAATTCAAATGATATTACACGAGCGAATCCAGTCAAAGGAAAATCAGGCAACTGGCCATTTATTGATACTCGTGTCATCTCGTCATCGGGCTGTCCGAATATTTTAAAGTTATCAACACATTTGCCTAGTCCTAGAAAACTTCCTGGATAACACGCGACCATATCAACGGATATCATAACGCTGTAATTGTATTTAGTATTCCATAAACCGCCGTGTCCGTATTCGATGCAACGCATTTGTACATCTTTTAGAAACTCATTTCTTGTTGGTTTCCAGAGATTTTTTTCCCGAGCAGCATGAGCAGCAACCGATGAAACCGTCAAACAATTAAGTAATAATTGTTCGGAGTTTATAGAATTTTTTTTGCTAATGTTTTATCTCCATATATAATGATTCATTTCTGTATAAATCACCATTAGGTCTTACAATTTTTCGCTTTGCTGCTCGGAGCTTTTAAATAACCACACTGACACAGGATCGGATTTACTTATTTAGTAAATAAAATTAAATATATTTCCAGAAAAGTCTGAGGAATAAAATGTTACAACACGATCTCGTGGAAATATTGTTACCGCGGCAGTCCATGCATGTGAATTATGATCAATGATTGTAATTGGTGTTTTTCTTGACTAATTTACTGATTCGTATACAATTTCACCTGATAGAGTTTTCACTAGTATAGGAAATTTTAATGTACTTGACAATTCAGCAACATCTTTTATTGATGTTCCATTTTCCGCGACAGATTCAGCCCATGCAATTATTTTTCTACGTCTTAAATCCGTTAAACCAGATCCACGTTTTGTATTCGCAAAATATTCCATTACTGGCTCGGCCACACAATTTAACGAAGAAAATTTCATTGGAGCAAGATCCCTAACATCGGGTCTATTATTTAGTTGATAAATTCTATAAACAACTGCAGTTACAGGATATGATCGTTCGTAATACGGTTTATCAATTCCAGTTAATAGACCGGGTTTAGAATCACCAGACAAAATAGCAGTTTTTTCCACCAACTACAGGATCACGTGTATCACGAATAATCCATACATCATTATCAATCATTTGCGCGATAAATTGTATTCTAAAGATGAATTTCTTATTACGCTGATTACTACCAATATAATCGATTATTCTTTTCGTCCGCGTATCATTCATTGCATTATCAATAACACATTCGTGATGCATACTTTTCTATGTAGATGCTCCATCATCATAAAACTCTTTTTTGGGACTATTAACGTCATTTAGATCGTGTTCGGCATCATCAAGATCAAATGTATTCATGATATATTTTAGACAAATATCTAATATAATAATGAATCAGTGCAAATGGATAATGGTCGGTCTGTTGGATTATTGTAGAGAATCCTGTATAAATGAATTCTGCGGAAAACATTTACAGTGTATTCGTCGATTTTGCCCGGGACCAACTCCGTGCATGCTTTGTGGTGCTGAAATCCGAGGAAAAACTCGGCTATTTGCAGATTGTGGTGGAAAACGCTTTAGAGAACTTAGAGGATATTATGACGAAAAATAATGACAATGATAAAATCATTAAGTGCGAAGAGGATAATCTAAATAGGTTTTCATGCAAATTTTAATTTAAACAAATATTATTACTATATGAGCGAAGTATTTTTGAAGCATGCAATCATTGAAAACAACGAAGCATCTTCCAGCGGTGTGGTTGGACACCACATAACAAAACAAAAACCAGTCGGTAATGTTAATAATACTGGTTGTCTTATATTCAGTACTGGAAACAATGTATTCATGTCATCGCTTTATATACGAGTGTTTCTTCGGATTAATCAGAGATGGTCTTGTGATTGATAATATTGACGGAAAGAAATTAAATAATACTTGATCTAATCTAAGGGCTGTCACACAGAGTGAGAACTGTAATTTTTTAAACACCGGTTGTAATGATAAGAGTGCCAGAGCGATTAAATCAACACATACTGAAACCGGTGAAGAAATGATATTTCAGTCAATGTATTCGGCTGGGAAATATTTTGATATTAATTCAAGTTCGGTCAAACGTGCTGCAGATAAAATAGCTAATTCAGATTATCTTTTTTTTTACTTTTAGAAACATGATTTTAGCATAATGGATGTTTGAAATATCAACGATGTAATTGATGCTATTGAAATATTAAAAAATCGTTGAAATAAAATTATCTGATGAATTAATGATTGAAAAACTTATTTCTGATTTTGAAATACTAGTACAGAATAAACACGAAGGAAGATATATTCTACCAGCCGATTACAGATTTATAAAGAAAATTCAGTCAGCGATGTATCAATCATTAGCTGCCGTAGATGAAACACAAATAAAACAATTTGTCAATTTATCTCAAGCAATTGAAAAAATTAGATCAGAATTATCTCACGAATACGAAGCAAAGAAGATAATTAATACTTGCGTAATGCAATTAAGAAAATACTAGACGAAAAACGATAATTAAAACAAATAATATTTTGTTAGCTTTTACTGATTTGTATCTATTTTTTGTTGTTGTTTTCTTACGACTAGAGGTTGAAAATATCTTCACGATACAAATCTATAGATTGAAAATATCTACGATTTTAGAAGTAAATTAATATTTAATGTTTCGTCCCTTAGATCCAATAATTTCCCATACTGATCTGTTAATCTGAAATTCATCCTTGATAGCAGATGATTATGACATTGCAGATAAACCGGATTCATTGTTCTTGTACGATTAAATATCCAAGTGGATCTTTTGGCGAAAATGAATAAAGAATAAATCCTTGCCGAGCTTGAATTGATATTGCTGTGTCAGTGCTATAACTACCTTCGACGATATTATAACCAAGATTAACTGCAACTACGGTTGTTATATTTACTATTTCTTGTTAAATATACTGTCCGCCTCTCGTTTGGATCATTATTTTGTCTAAGTATAGCTGCTGGCGGTAGTGGTAATATTTTCCATGCGGCTAATATTTCAAGAAATAACTCATTAATGATGTTATTGAAGGATTTTCTTAATTCGGATGAGTTACATCCGGGAAATTTAAAATTTGGCAGCGACTCCGTTGTCAGCGAAAACGGGTCTAAATATTTCAGTTTATTTACTGATTTTTCATCAATTATTACATAAATTAATCGCTGGTGAAAATATTCCATGTTGGATGCGAGCTGATATAATATTTCTACGTGTTTGCGTTTGATATTCTCGTTGCATGAATCTGATACACCAAAAACACACTATTGAGGATACTGTCGTAGCAGCTGTAGTTGGTTTTTTATGTTCTTGATTAATTTCTTTAAAATATTCAGTAATATTACCTAGTTCAACAAATGTACCTCCTCTTGTTCCTGTCATTGGTCATGTTTGAACTGTCTCACTGTAAAAACTCCACAATATATCTTCTTTTCTTCTGATGATATCATTACTATCTAAAGTAAGACTTTTTATATCAAGTAAGTGTTGTTTGTAACCTGGATTAATATCGTGGTATGATTTGATGTCCGTAGTATAATCAGATTTGTTAGGTTCTGGTGGATGCGGTGGTGTTGGTGGTTGAATTTCTGTCCATCCTAGAACAGTTCTTATTGAACTCTGATAAATATCTATAGCGTAATCCGGTGATTCTATCTCGATGACCGAGGTTAAAGTTGGTTCATGAGCGGATAATTTTATTTTAGGTATTTTTTTGCGGTGATATTTTTTATTCTGCGTAATAATTCATCATTGATATCTTCGATTTGATAACTACCGGTTGGTAGTCCAATGACGGTCCAATCAGGAGTATCGTCAGGTTTATTGTTATTAGCAAATACAAATGAATTATTTGATAGTAATTTACCAAATGATTTTGATCTGATGTTTGGCCAACTGTGATACACTCGTAATTGTGCTAGCGCGATATCATCTACGGGACTTGCAGTTGGAAAATTAATACTAAATTCTGGCTTAGTCGAACTTACCGAAATCATAGTGGTTTTGTGCGGAATTGTGTTTGTTGCAATCTGTTGAAGTAATTCCGACATTATTGATATTTGTAGCTTTCATATCAGCTTGATTATAAATTTTAGTCATCGATGAAAATTCAAAATCAGATATAATTCAATCGTTGAGACACTCCGATAACAACGAGGATAATTTTCAGTACGTCCGTTGCTGTGTACAATAGGATTACGTACTGGGATCATTTTTCATTCGTACAAGAACATATTTTTTTGTTGCAATAATATTAAGAACACCTGCAATCGTTGTTGTCGCTGAAATACAGATAGTCACGGCTACAGGAGCCATCACTGTTACCACGGATAATATTATGCCGGTTCCAGCACAGCTGCGGACACTGAATTAACAATTACGAGAACAGTACTAATCGTCGTCGATATTGTTTTATTTTTCCCGTGTATACGTCAATGATATTTTTTCAGCGACACTTGCCATTCACGCGCATGATTGTATCTGTATTGAGATGCATCATTAACTGAGGTACTCATTATTATTTTATTTTATTTAGTAAATAATTGAGGGGATTCAGCTATAAAGTCCATACACCACGAAAACGATGTTGGATTTGTTGTCTTATCAGTTTCTAATGTAAATGTGTCTTTGATTCCTTTATTTAATAGATCAGTTAAAAATCCGAGAAACCTATCACTGGGATGTCGCCATTTATATTCTGCAGCAATTATTCTAAATCTCACAGAACTAAAGCATATAACTTGTAAACGCCTGTAACAGCTGCAGTGTATTTGATAGTATTATTTTCTTGTGTCCATGTTGAGGATCCACTGGATGTCGTATATACGATATTATTCACCTGTGATGAGGTTATTCAGGATGGAACTTTAATAAAAACAATTTTTTTTTCAATAATTCCAGGAATTAGTATTCGAATCCCTTCTGACGTGTCAATGCTGGTCTTAATATCAGGTAGTTTTGTATTCATTTCATCGGTTTTTCTAATATTTTCATTGATTTTTTGCAGTAGTAGCTTCATCGGTTTTTCTAAAACTTCTTCGGTTTTTCTAATATTTTCTTGAAGACATGGAAAATCATTCACGTGATTGTTATACTCGATCCGTCTAATTATAGCATTCAATTTTATATTACTCGTTTTTAATTTTCCGTGTTGATCCTGAAAATAACAACTTCCTCCGGATCTATTCCTGATTTTGCTAAAAGATTATTAACATCGTCTTTTGCTGCCTACTTCGACAAATCTACGTCGATCAGTTATTTGTTTAATGTTCGTGATAAAAGAGATCTTCCGTAAATATCAACCATGTTTTATCATTAATTTATTTAATTTATCAACGGTGTATTCGTGAACGTCTTTATGATATGGTTTGGTTGATTTTGATAATTTTATCAAGAACATTAATTGCTTCACGACCACATATTGGCGGAGCAGTTAATGTTTGTGTAGGTAACGTTGAATACCAAATTGGAGTATTTAATTATTGTGCATACTTTAGAAATTCCCGTGGTGGCGCTAATCCGTACGAGTCAAAGTAAATAATTTCACGTGGATTGATCGCGTAAGCAACCCAGTGAGTTCCAGGACCATCAATATTATCGAGATTAATAATTCCTGTTTCATTATGATTCGGTTGTTTCGGTAACTGATCTCGCATAAAACACCTCTGAAGAATTTTAGTTTTAATTTTTTAGCAGCATTAATTAATTCAGAATTTGACATTGGTGTGAATCTCGTAACGTCTGTGGGAAATTTGTTTGGATACCATGATGGCGGAGTACCTGGCAGTCTTAAGCCGCGTCCGTACCACGATGGCGGGGTTTCTGGTAGTCTTAATCCGGATCCCTTTTTTAATTACATTTTCCTCCTGTTATATTTTCTGCTATTTTACTACCGGCGTGTCCAGCAGCGCCTAATGCAGCTGCCTTTCCTAAGGCTGGAATATCAGCATGCTAATAACGCAGGTAATGCAGCGAAAAGGGGAAATATTCTATCTTTTTTAATCATATTCTTATAGCACTCCGGGAAAGATCAATTTGAATTCCAGTATTTGCCGATTCCGCCTTATTAACAGTTTTTATTTGAGTTTTAGTTAGCAATAATTTATTTGGACCACCACTGGAAATTTGATTATATTTTAACGTTATTTTTGTTCCACAGATTTTTGTTATTTTTGATTTATTTATTTAAATTATGATTAGGATTACTACCCATAACTACTGGTGCCGTATTTGCGGCAGCGGCACCATCTGCAGTTCTTGGTGTTCTCATGATATGCGGTTTATTATCATGATGATCAGAATTATCCTTGTAAAACATCATAGTCGGACCAGCTGATTTAGTATAATCATCTGAGCTTATAATAATTAATTGACTCAATTTCTTTTCCATCAATCATGTATATTGCACTTTTAAATAATGCCATAATACCATTATTGACAAAACCAAATATGTCATCGGCTAAGTATTGTATATTATCTGTTTTCATAATTTCACCCACAACTTCAGTACATCCTTCACAGAGTAGAAAATATCTGCTTGTATCATGAACTCGTCCATATTGATTTGGTGATATTGCATCATATGAATAATATTGATAATCTCTCATTGATTCATCTTTACGCACTGGTTCATCCATGTCAAAAGCTGAGTCAGACGTTCGTTTAAACATTTTATTATAAATTCGTTATCTTCTAAAGCGAAGACCACTTCCTGATATTAGACTCGTATTTATTTGTTCGGTTCCTTGATTTATTAATTATGTTAGGTTTTGATTTGCTACCTCATTATTTATCAACTCTGTTACTGTTTGATTTGTTGCATCATTTATTACCTTACTAACATCACTAGGCATCACCGAGGTGCTAGGCAATTTGACCGGAACCAGCTTAGTGTTAGGCGATTGTACCGGTTGTTTTTGTGTGAGCATGAAATTTTCTATTCTGTCTTTGATGGTATTGAACGCTTTACTAGCAACATTACCAATAGCAGCAGTGGCTTTATCACAAATACAATTCATCGCTTTCATTGATAATTGTTTTGTGATAGGTCCTGCTATAGGAGCTATCCTCGTGATAAAACCTTTAACATCATCACCGAATCCACTTCCGTAAGTAATTCTATATACTGGTAACAGCGAGTTTGTTACTCGAACATGTACAGGTTTACGACGGTTTTTGTGTACGATCATTGTATTTAATTATTTTTTTTTTATTTAACATCTAGTCACTGTAATCATCAACAATTTCATCAATGAGATTTCGATAAACACTAATATCCACGATACCACCTTGAAATAATCGCCGGCAAATATCAGTTGCCTCATTAATTATCTCTGATGAGTTAGTTCCAGCTTGTTTTCCTCCAATAAGAACTTCTAATCGTGATACATCATGGACAATATTGACAGGACAAACTTAATTATTTCCTAACCACTACTAGGTGCATCATCAGGGGATTCTTCTTCTGGAGATAGGGATTGTTGAAATTCTTCTTCTGGAGGCTGTGATTGTTCCCTCATTGTTAACAATTCATATTTTTTTTTATATTCTGGATCTCTAAAATCATAATTTTAGAAGCAAAATATAATGAAGGAATCCAATTATTAGGTCTTATTTTATTAATATGTTCCGGTTTCAGATAATCCTCTTTATCATCATAACCAAACGCAGCAATATTAAATTTATCCTGATCTTTAAAAGTATAAAGAGCATCGTCGGTAAATAGCATCGCAGGTAATGGTATTGCTATTTTTTTCTTTTATTTGTTGAGAAGGTTGTTGTTGTGGTAAAGAAAATTGTGCTTGTGGTTGCTGTGTTCCTGCAAGATATCTATCTTTTTCACGAAGAAACAAAATGTATCTAGGATCAGTTGATGGAGCCTGATTAAGTCCAAAACGTACACGATATATCAACTTGTACCATCTTGCACGATTGCATGATCGGGTTTTAAAACCTCTTCTAGTCGATTGTAACTTTTCTCAGCAAATTCACCTAAATCATTTATGTTTTTAATTGATTTTATACCCTTAATACTATCTTCGGTAGATTTTTCTGTTATATCAACCCTAGCACTGGCTTGTTCTGTTTCTGATGTATTATCGTCCTCATGAATGAGATCTGCATCATCATCTTCAGCAGGTTGAGTTTGAACCACAATTATATCAGCTGGAAGATTTCGCAAAATTCCTTTTTTTTAGTTCTTAATGCAGTTTTTTCAGTCTGCGCTGCGGCCTGTTTTAATACAGGAAGAATGCCCCTTTTTATTTCATCAGGATCTTTAATATCTCCCAATATAACTCTTTCAGTAGTCGTTGTAATGGGTTCAAATAATGATTCAGATGATTCTGCTAAATGTTCCAGTGCTTCCCCTCGTAATTTTAGTTTTTGTCTGACAGAATATCTTACTGGAAGATATTTCTTTATTGCTTCTAGTCGCTCTCGTGCTAATCTAACATAATGTTCTTCTCAAAAATCCATTATTATTGATATATTAATAAGTTTAATTGACAACAATACATTTACACAAGATATCGAATCGGTCTTGATAAAATATTTTAACCTGTACAGGAGCTGGGCGGACCGACTCCATGTTGGTACCAAATTTAGGTAATACATTTTTTACAACTCCAGGATATGACAATTCCAGGTTATACATATTATAGTCTGTTTGCCCGCCCTGCTTCTATGAGACATCCAACCTGCAACATGATTGCCAAAAATTATATAGAATGAAAAATATCATAACCTTAATTAATGTTAGCTATGCTATCCCTGTTAAATATTTGTGTTCCGCAACTGTTTTGGAACATTGAAATCGCAAATCCACTGCACGCGGAAGCTAGTATGAACGGCTTCAGAAGTGTGTTTTCTGTTCATAACTTTGTCAACTGCCTACAACAAACTTGTTGAGTGCACATCGCACGGTAAGACAGTTGTCCTTTTTCTGAGTCAAGAATAGACACTAAAAGCCATGCGACATCAGACAAGGAAGAGCTACATATACAAAGACTTAAATTCATATATAAAAATCACTACAGTACTCTGCAAAGTATCTGATCAGGCAATTGTGCGTTGTCTTTGTTGCTAAAATTAGACTGCGTGTAGGGCGAGTACCTCTTGTTCGCCTAAAATATGATGCAAACACGGGACGTCTCTAGTGTCATAAATAAGATGCAAACACGAAAGGCGATTCTAAATTATGGTTAATGGGCCAGTACTTGTGTCCAAGGACTACTCTAAGTGTTGTTTTCAGAGAACATACAGAGTAAACTCATTTACCGAGCTGTGGTCATTATGATAAACAATAATTCTTTGCATAGTCACATTTAACATGCTACGAGCATGAGTTCATGAAAGAGTGTTGCAGAAGATATGTGGTTGTAAATATAATGGATCTATGCACAGGACATAACCCAGTAAAAATGTGATACCATATATGCGTCTATAGACAGCATGAACACATTGTCAATTTTATTTGTAAATAAAGTGTGTGTTCATTGAAGTGTTTGACAGAAGGTCTGTGTCTGTAAACATCATAAGCACATTAGCCAGCTAATTTTGAGTAGTAAACAGCACCACTGGAAACGGAAAGGGAAGATCCGGGTCTATAAACAGTCTGCATCCATTAACTACTTAAAGAATATGACAGTAGAACCAGGACAGTATGCATCATGAACCTGTGGAAGCAAGCGACTGAATGTCTGGGTGTGCGAACAGCGTGAACACATTCAAGAATGATACATCATATATAGATCTGCAAACAGCATACGCCTATTGATGAATGTGACGAAACAGTTGGGTCTGTAACAGCATGAAACCCATATAAGTTGTCAGCCATACAAATCTATTTAAGAGTGTAACGTCAGATCTGGGTGCGTAAAGAGCATTGAACTCTTTAAAAGATATGCCCGTTAGATTTACGTATATGATTGCTGTAGTTGTGAACAACTAGGAAGGGGCTATCAGGAATAAGTATGTGAAGACTAGATGATTTGATAGTTGCAAGTATAAAGATATTTTGTGATACAATTCAACAACAATTGTTTATGTTACATACAATAACGTTTTGACTCTACCTATACCATTGTGTTATCGCCCAGCAAACAATCGATGGCAAAATATCGATATTGAAATTCCAGGTAGCATTAGTACACAAAGCCTTGTATTAAATTATATCGGTTTAGTTCCTGTGAGTGTTGTTGAGAGCGCTTTATCGATGGACAAAACTACATGGACGCTAGGATATGCTCTAACGATTCATTCGTCACAAGGATTAACTATTAGTTAATGTTAGTGTTTGTATTGTTGATGATCGTTTTGAATGGTCAAATTTAATTTATCTCGCAGGGTCTCGAATCAGATGAATGTCTCAGCTGTGGAGTGTTATCATAGATTTCACAGAAAAAAAAAATAATCAAACTGCTAGCAATGGCGACTATGAATAAGGAAATAAACCTATATAAAACAATGTGACAAAAATAAATAAACGCGACATTGATCTCGATGCTTAATGTATCAAGACACTAAAACAACGACATAATAATAATTGTGTGAGCTGTAACACAGTAATGTTATGGCAATTATTCAAATAATAATCCAAGACAGCCTAACGTGGATAGAATTAATAGTAGTCTTGGTCACACGCGCGAAGAGGTGATGCTGACCTGTCTTGAATGTAATCGCGTTGAGGCGCCAGTTCACAAAAGTGAAGGTGATGGTAATTGTGTATCCTCATGAATTACTAGAAATATTTAATCTTGGGGAACATTTGATTATAATCCCTAGATTGCATGTCTACGCGTATGCTTTACAACGCTGGAATTGTATGTGAGGTTACACTCCAAATGGGATCAGTTGCTCTTTTTGCCATTTTCAAGTTCACCAGGTTCACATATATATCTTACAGTAAAAATACGTAGTATAGGTTGTTTTGAGGAGTCATGTATGTCGTTGTATTGGTATATGTTTTTTTGTGATCGCATTAATGGGTTTCACAGAAATATCACGAGTAATTTCATTATGTAACGCAGCTGTCACACTTGACAGTGTTCTAACATATTCACGATTTTCTCTTGTGTTTCTGAACTTTGTTCAGGTACATTTCCTACGCATACTGGTGCCAACATAACCCTTCATCAAGTGTCTGATTAAATCGTTCAACAATGAGCTTATAGCGATGAATTGCGTTACGCCCTCGTCTAATATTGACGTTATGGCTTTTCATCAGAGATGATACTGCACCAATAAATTGCTTGCCAGGATCAACCTGTAGCAGCTGTGGCCATTGTAGACCAGCACGTTGATAAACACAGATACAACGTCAGTTGCTGTTTTAAATGGTAGTGGTTCTTCTTCGTTATACTTACTTGTATTTTCACTTTCGTACGATGTTTTATTTTCACGAACGAACCCACCTAACGTTCGTAGGCTAATAGCCCCCGCTTTATGTGTCCCTTATTATATCGACTTTGTTATAATTATCAGGGCATGAAATTTCCAATCCTTTTCTTGTAAAGTATAGGCCAATACGTCGCAACTAAATTTAGAGAAATATACTTTGTGTCTTCATGACTCAATATCAATAATGGTCCAATTATTTTCGCAGCGTTTTCAAATCCATTTACGCCTTAATTTTATAATGTCATGTCTGCAGCTATCCCCAGATTGTCCCTGTTACAGTGGTAATGTCACATACCGCCTTTGTAGGATTAATAAGGGATATTCTAACATTCGTTAGTTTACAATTGATAGTTTTAAAGCTTCTGTGACTTTAAGATTACCCCATATTCATAATGAAGGGTTAATATTGGATATAATCAACGGAACAAGGCTACAAAAGTATACATTTTGACAATCGAAAACAAGGAATTTTGCTAAAAATGTAATTACAATATCAAATACATCTATAAATTCAATCTATAATTTTTAAACTTGGCATATCGTTAGATATTAAAACGTAGATAAAATGAAAGCTTGTATGTAGAAATTAAACTTATCCAAGTTTATTTTCTGCAGATAATAGTTTCAAGGTAAAATGACAAAAACAAATTCTGGGAATTCTATATGTGTACTGACTCATTCTATCAGAGAGACAGTCTGTATGCCTGTATAGAATCGACTCTAATGATTAAACACCCACTTTTGTGACGTACATAACGCATCATTTATCAGTCTCAAGCGTTATTGAAAAGGTTAGGAGACGTGGATAAGTGACTGTAATTTATTACACTATCCACCATGAATAGCAAAGCAAACTTGGCGAACGCTAACAGTCGAAAGTATAGTGTATAATGTTTGAATCTATATGTTCTCGACAAATATTCGGTATCAGCATAACTTGGAAAATAAAAAGAAAAAAAGCGTAATAAAGACCATACCTCTCACAACACAATAGGTGGTGTAACCTTCCTGAATAATTACTTGCAACTTCATTTCAGTCCATATAAAATATCTAATATATGTTTCTCCTATAAAGTATCTAGCTGATCGCCTACTATACTAGTAGGTAACTAATATAATCCTAGTTCGCTTTACCTATTGTGTATGGGTGATTCTATCCTCGTATATATTACCGTGTAACTGCTTTAACTTGTTTACCCCTCCTGTAAATACGTTATGAAAGCTGTTTTGTTGTTACCCAGTGTATGTAGTCGTTCGTTGGAGCAGTCTCTCAACCCAACTTTTCTTTATTTTCTTACCTCCACCTTCATATATCCACCACATGCCCTTTTGTCATCTTTCACCATACCACGTAACGGATTATTTGCATGATAATAGCTTTGTTTGCTTTAGTTAATACAATTTAAATACTAATTTTCCCAAATTATCTTAGTTATTTAAATACGTAGTATGAAAGTTGAGCGTTTACCTTTTTAGTCCCCCTTTGGGGACATCTTACCCGTTATCGTCTCTACATACCCACATGACATATCTAACCCTTAATTGACCGTTCCCTTTTCGAAACACTTCACTGACGTCTTGAAGGGTGGAGTCGAAGCAGCAAGACTATCAAAAAACAAAACAAGCAAATGCAGAGGTTAATAAACACTGTCCAGAAATGGCGGCTGAAGTCAAAAGAAAAGAAGAAGCTGGAAAAAAATGGTAGATCGAGACACCGAAGAAACATGACTATCATCTAAATAGCGGTCATTGAAGCATTCACCGATTCAAACTTTTAATGAAAAAGTTCGCCCGTATATAAAAACAGACCACTTCCGTGGAGGTCTTATAATTCCCCCAACTGGAGAGATTTAGTGGTCAGAGAACCATTAAAGGATAAAAAGGTTACAGTCAAGTGGCTATGCAATTTAAAATGCCTTTGCAATGTGTTTACTTATTATAAAATATACTTGATTTGAAACAAACTGGAAAAGTATGTATGTATGTATGTATATGTATATATATATATATATATATATATATATATATATATATATATATATATATATATAAAGAGAGAGAAAGAGAGAGAGAGAGAGAGAGACATACCTACATACATACCTACCTACCTAACTACCTACCTACCTACATACATACATATATATATACATACAGACAGAAGACAAACATACATATATATTGATATATAGATATATAGATAGTCAATCTTAATTACAATTTTATTGATCTGAAACTGTGAAGATATATATATATATATATACAGAGAGAGAGAGAGAGCGACATAGAGATAGACAGACATACATACATGCATAGAGACAGGTAGATAAATATATATATATATGAATAGATACTTATATATATATATATATATATATATATATATATATATATATATATATATATATAGGTAGATATACAGAGATATATAGATAGATAGATAGATAGATAGATAGACAGATAGATAGATAGATAGATAGATAGATAGATAGATAGATAGATAGATAGATAGATATATAAATAGATAGATAGATAGGTAGATATGCAGATAGATAAATCTACATATAGATAGATATATAGATATATATAGATAGATATATAGATTGGATAGATAGATAGGTAGATAGATAGATAGATAGATAGATAGATAGATGAAATAGTTGTCTTCGCTGAAACATATCGAAAGGAAATAAAACTTCATAAATATTGTACTAGTTTCGCTAATAATTTACTGTCTGTATGACAGGAGGTATCCCTTAATGTTTTGATAATGTTTTATGAATTATTTATTTTCACTCTATACAAATCTACCTGCAAATTAATAGGAATATGGATGGATGTTTTTCATTGGATACAATTATCAAGCAAGAGATCATACATATGTACCTCAGATAAACCAGTTAGGGATACTTCAGTGTATTTAACTGTACTCTATACACGTATTTATTTGAAAGGTATGCATATTATTTACGTTTTACCTCAGGTCAACCAACATTAAAAATCATTTCAACCATTTTCAGACATGAATGTAATTTATCACATCGTCGTTGCTAACATATGAATTGGAAATTAAACTTGACGAATGGCATCTTAATAGGAGAATTGTCTAAATGTCAGATCCCGCCTATTTTTAAACAAATGAGTAGAATACTACATTATTATTATAAGTAAATAAGATAAGTAAATCATCAAATTGCGAATATAATTAGCCCTATATTTTAGTTTCCTTACCTTACTTATATGCAAAGGAATTTTGCCGATATCGTTATGGAATTGTAACGTCAATAAGTGGCGGGGGTACCAACCTGATGGGATTGATTCCAACCTGTATTTGGTATTTGACAACTCAAAAACATTTGGGAGAACTTGCAACAGATGTATGCATAAAAACATAAAACTGTCAGGAGGATATCAAAGTGCATGTAACATGACATGTTTCGTTAAAATCAGTAAATAACCTTTTGAAATATTTAAGTTTTGAATCATTTAGTGGAAATAACATCCATCCAGTTAATGAATTGTATTAAGTTTTTGAAATGATAAAAGAGATTATACGGATGTGAGAAGCGTATCCATCTTGTTTAGTGTCAACGTGTTCCAACTTGCTTTTGAAGAAATAATTTTTGGAAAATCACGAAACACATTTGCACAGCTATTGTGATAGGTTTTGTGGCACTGAAATTTATATTTTGAATGATTTGTCACCAAAGTTATATTATGTAGGAATGTGTTATACCTTAAGTAAATTATCAAACAACACACTTAAACAAAAATGTATTGATTGAAAATAGTATATAGACTGATACAAAGCAACTGAATTTTACTTCAAAACAAAGAAATATAAATTATGAGGAGGACAGGTAATTTGATAATCGTTGTTTAAAATAATATTCCTGCTAGTTGTCATTAGGTTATACACACAACGATTATTTAAAACATATGGATACTTAAGCGTAATTTATCACGTGCAATTGTTAATACTTAAGGAACAAAATACCTTTGAAAAGAAGTAAGATTCAGTGCATCCGGATTAAATGTCAAATCCAAACACTCGTAACTCAAGTATGGGGCATGCTTTATGAGAACCATAAAGAGATTGTAAAAAGCTTGAATCATTGCAGAGGGACAACGGATAGTACAAGCAGAAGCTATAATATGACCATTAAACGTTGCTTAGTTTTTTCTTACTTTCAATGCAGGTCAAAACCTGATGTAGAAATTACGAAATAAACCATATCTTCACATAACACTGGTGAGCAGAGATAACACAGAACAGGAGCCGGATAGACGTTGTACAGTTGGAAATGAATATTTATAGGTTACTGCACTTAAATGGGAAAATGTGAACGTGTTTTTCAAAGGGAAATACTGCACGAATTTGATAGTGCAGTACATCCATCCGACAAAACGAGTTTATAGTTTCCCCTACAAATGCATTAACCTTTTCATTTGCTTGTTCTCTCTAATGCTTTATTATATTAACAAAATACACTGCAAGATACAAACTAATTGAATGTATGCCCTATTCCAAACTAAATACACAAGCGCATATTCATCATTACACATCAACATTATTACTGCGCACATACATCCGCCCAGATAAATTTGAACTTCGTCTCGTGCTTGAAATAACGTTCGAAAGAAAATAGCGTGTCTAGTTAGAATTTAAATTTGGAGTCATATTGTGAATGAATACGCATTGCAACAACTTTTCAATTTGATCTGGAATAAATAGATGTTGGTGTATTTTTCAATTCTACAAAATTTCGTGATTATGCTCTCGATTTATGTGACAATTCAACATGATATACATGGAATTGAAGAAGCGAGGGAGAAGATATCTTACAACCAGATACATACTTACAAGTGCACTTCCCTTCTTGGAAATCAAGGCAAACAGGCCAACGATAATGATTTTGCGGTACCAATGTCAAGGTTGGATTTGTCATTAAAGACATCATGGTATTGTTCAGCAGCGCAAGTTATCCCATCAATGAAAACAAAATCGAAGTAACATTGGATAAAGTTAATATTTGCCAAAACATGTATTACACGAACCACAGTTAAATTCGAATGCATTTATATACGTTATGCATATTTGTAGCGTTCTTGAGACAGTGTGAGATCTGGAGGTTTAAGATTATTTCCCCCACCCCCTGTGACTTTTCGAATATACTGTGTCTATTTTGCGTGTTGGCCTCCAATAGGTTGTTCTGGCCGAAGACTTTGATCTACCACCATATTTCATTTCTGAATTTGCTATGTATATAAACCACGAAGCATCAGTTTGTTTTTCAGATATAATAGGTCTTTTCCCCTTCAGAAACTACAGCAGGTTGTCCTCGTGTGCCTTAATCTCCTGCTGCTATGTAGCGGGTACAATGAATAGAGGCGCACGAACTTGTCGATATCGCTCGTATTGGCATTGATGTAGATCCCCGTGAAAATGATTTCTGCAAAATACTGTCCATATTTGTTTTCTGCTCAGCTTGATCATCTCCTTCGCATAGGACGACTTAATAGTCATATTGAATCAGCAGTTGTCGGTGATGTTTACACTGATAACATACCTCGAGGAATAAATTTTGACGTTGCAATGTACCCCTACAGTCTTAATTCTGGCGATACTCGTACATAAAGTGTCATTCAGACCCCTTCGGTATGTACTCTTTAATGGGCATTTATCGGGTGACAACTTCTTGTGTAACCAAGAGCGCCATCTCGTCAAAGCGCAGATCAGCAGTGGCAGATCTACTAAAATAACATATAAACTTATTGATATGGATATCGAGTTTTATCCTAGACTATCTGCTGAATTGTGTGGATATATCCAGCTGTGCCAACAACAAGATGCTAAACTTCATGTGGCCATATTTTATGAGGTTACTGCTAATAATGCCCTGTGTACAAGGTGCCATTGCAAAAAGAAATGTCAAAGCGTTTGATTCGAGTCAGCACTTATCGATCGCCGCGGAGAAGTACTCTGCTACTACCACTTGGACGCTTTATGGCTGCTCTACAACGACTGGCAGCAACTGTCGGAATGACTTCTAAAGGCGCTATTATAGCACCCTCATTTGGAGCTGGCTGAAGCTGTTTGATAATATAATCCAAACAAGAGTGGTTCGTTAAATGCGTATGTGTTTCTCTCACAGTCAGAAAAAAACTTTTAATTGTTTTCTTGCCTTTTCGTTTTCTCTTTGTAACTGTAGTGCTTCCTCATTGACCCCACATGATGAGAATAGTTTATGACCAGCACCAACGCCACGTTGTCATCACGGTAGGATTATGCATCCTTTGCTGCACTACACGTAATGATCGCTGCATTATACTGTGACTAATGTTACTGGGGTGACCGGGCAGTAAACAGGGAATTTACAACGCGGTGGGTAAATTGTATAGCTAGCGAGCGTCAGGGCCTTATTGTAAAACACACAGAGTGAACTGGTTTCACGTGTGTACGTGGAAAGATGTGATGATCACTGCCCATTTATATATGTAGCTTTTAATTTGTATGAGAGCTAATACTTATATGTAACTCATTTATTTTGAGAAATTATGAGCAAGTTTTTCCAGATCATTACTGCACTACTTTCGGACTGACACTATTTATCCGAGAAACAGGTTCACGTTATCCTATACAAATGCTGTAACCTTTTTATTGTATACTCATGTTCTTATTCTACCTAAGGCTTAAAAATAAAAAATAAAAAATAATTAAATTATACTGTTATCCAAAATAAATAAAACAACAGTAGATTATTAAATCACAATATTAATGCGCACATAGCACCGCCCATCGACCTTTTAACTTAGTCGCGTGCTCGACATTAGTTTAAAAGAGAATTGTCGTTTAGAGCAGGGTGAGCCCATATTGACTCAACTGCATGTATATTTACGTTATGTCATTGAATGTTTGGAATTATAATGTGGGATTTATATGAACATTTTCAATTTTAATCCTGAAAAAAGGTGCTATGGATTATCACGTTCATTTCATTTTGAGTGCAGTAAGGATATGTTAATGTGGTTGGAAATGTAGTCGATATTACATAACACATTTTGTAGTGTGTAATTAAGTTTTAGAACCCATGAAAGAGCTAAGAAGTAAGAAAATACATTTTTAGATTATTCAGGATGTAACACTGTAAGCGTCTGTTTTTTGCAATTATTTTGACCAGCGAATGAAGGCACGTTTATGCCTTGTTACTTGCATGCACTTTGTAGAAACTCTAGCAATAGTATGACCTGCATGGCGTCTATCGCTAGCCTATATCAGAAACATTGTATCAAAAACGTTAACGCAGCTGGTGTGCGGCAGTCCTCGTAAAAGCCGGTTAAATTAATTCAGAAACAAATTTAATCAACCAAATCGTAAAGTCTCTACTACAACAGTGTACATGATTTGTTTATAAAGTAGTTCCTAATACACTATAGTAGTACTGGGTACACGTGTCGTGTTTTGTTTAATTTTGTTTGCAAATTAGTTCCTAATAGACTATGCAAATATCGGGGACACGTGCATGCAATATGAAGATGTTCAATATCGATTAATACTGCACAATGTTGAAAGCATACATCCTATCAATAGTAACGAAAATGTACACTTTTTCTTACTTAGAAAAATGCTGAGGATGTAAATACATAAGTTAAAGTATAAAATATACTATTCCTACATCACCGACCTCGAGACATATAAGTTCTGTTTTAACAGCCGACGCGTAGTCTTTTGCTTTCCTTTCATGACATACTAGTATGTTTGCTTGGATATCATGCTAAATTAATTTTTAATTTTGTTTCATTTTTATTTGTATTGTTGTTACTATTATATTTGTGAATCAGTGTAATTGAGAGACAAAATCAAACGACACAGTAACGGTCTTCGAAATATAAAATAAATCGAGAGCTACCGTTTCGATATATATGAATACTCTGATTGAACAAATATATTATCGATCAGAAAATGAGATGATATGTTGACTTGAACGAAAACATTCAAATCTTTTCAGCAAATAAATTAACGCAAATGATAGTTATTTAATAAAAAGGAAATAAATAGATTCATGATCAAAACAGAAGATTAAGAAACAATATCATTTTAGAATGAAATATAATTCAATATGTTACAATGCCTTAGATATTATGTCATCTCTTGGCTGCAAATTTCCATAGATTGCACTGCTATCTGATAATGAGTAATACGATACCGGTCTGTATTCTATCGAAAATGAACATGCGTGATTATCTACAACGACACTTAAATATTCGGTTTGAGGTTATCTCTGTCTCATTTTGGCCACATGCGCCGTGCACTCTCTGATCAAGTTTCACAGATACAGAGGGAAAGAGAGACAGAGACAGAGAGAGCGAAACAGCAGCACTGAGTGGTTCCCACCATGGTGGGAATACTCAAATAAACCCGATAATGCTTCGGAAATAACCGCGTCCTCTGCACAAAACTGTGACTTGCTGGGGACATGTCATGTACCTGAAAATATTTGGTAATACGTGGTGTTTTCGGACACAAGATGTGAACTGGGTTGATGTGATTTAAAAAATATGGACCCTGCTTTAATTCGTGTAGCACGTCAACCAATTGCTGCAGTTTTATAACATGTTCCGATATTTCTCTAATTATCGAGTTATTGAATTCATTTCTGATGTAATCAGTTTTCATATATTACAATTTTAATCAATTAAATAATATATGTTTATGGAGGGGGGGGGGGGAGGGGGGGGGGGGGGGGGGGGGGGGGGGGGGGGGGGGGGGGGTTGGGGTGAGAGAGGGAGAGATTATATATGTCTATAGATCTCTAGTAATTCGCCGTGGAGGATGCCCTGTCTGATGAACTGGTTATGGTATTCGAGATAAATCAGCAACTAAATTGTGCCGAAATTGTTGTGGTGTCCTATTTCGTTGGATTACATGGAATAATGCCCGACTAGCAGCCGCCCAATTGGTCTCAACTGACAGTTATTTTTAATTTTGTAATTAAATAATTATCGTTCATTACAGTATGGAAGACGAATTTGTGAGATTATTCCACATCACACCTGTGCTAATAAGATTTTACCTTGTTCGGATAATGCCGCACCCAGTAAGATTACCATATCGATTGAGTTTTCACGACCACATCAACAAAATACGAGTTTCTTGATGACGATGCAGCTCATGTGTGGCCGACGTGGTATGTTGTTGTTGTTGTAGGGTTTAACGCCATTTTTCAGCACTCACTAGGCTATACATGGCGTCCAGTATTAATGGTAGAAGAATCGCCCAGGAAAATCCCGGAAAGAACCACCGACCCACGAGTAGCTACTGGCAAGCTTTCTAACATATCCACATTGGCCGAATCGGAGACTCGAACCCACGCAGACAGATGTGAGATGGCAGTGATCCGTAACGGAGAACGCTTTAGAACACTCGGCCACTCGGGGCCCCCATTTGTTATGTTGAGCAGCATCTAGCACTTCATGATACAACAATGACATATTCGCGTGCAGCTATGGTCATAAATCTATTGTCACCGGCAACTCAGTATCATATCAGAATTAATTGATTTTTGAACATCGTGATATTGGTTAAATAAACTATGATAAAAATGATTCTCAGCTCACGGAATAAAGTACGCGTGTCATTAAATTGCGGTTGTGCATGGAATTTATAAATTACAGCCCTCCAACAGAAGCAGACTTGAACCAATGCAGGTCTGAGAGTTAAATTGTTTTCCACAACGAGTTATCGAGCATTTTACAATTGTAAATCATGGATCACCGTTGACACTAAAACGTCCTGCTCCAATTAATCAATAGAGTAACAAAGTTTATTCACTTGATCAACTCTAAAATATGTGGTTACACTTGAAAGTAAAACAAAATATACAATTAATATTGAAAATCATCAACGGTGATATCATCTACGATTCCGGTAAATATATCACAACGGGTTTTGTGTGTGTTTGGTTTAGATTTTTAACGCAGCTTTAACAATTTTACAGTCATATCGCTACGATGTCTGTAGTGTGTCATTTTAAAGTGATGCCTAGCACTGGAGCATAATGCCGCAGACATTGTAGCATTATGTCCCACCCATTCACATTATCCTAACACCATGCCAACCAGTCATAACCTTTTAATGCTGAGCGCCTAGTGACGCAGCTATATGTACCACTTTTAGAAGATTTTGGTTTGACTCAGCTGGGCTTCAAACCCACGTCCTACCGCATCCGGAGAGGACGCTCTAACCACTAGGCCACAGGAGCAATAAAACTGGTGTCATCGAACTCTTCTAAAATAATGCACCTTCATGGTTATCCACACTAACGTTTCCAAGTCAATGGCGAGTCCAATTTTGCTATGGTGATATTTTTAAAGCTATCTGCGATATAGCCAGAAACAATCTAGAGTCGGTCTGGTTGTTTTCCTTCAAGTCAAAATTTGATTTCGATCATGTTGTGCTACCGTGCTGTACTTGTTACCGAACACAACAAGTGCATGATCAGCTAAGATCAGCAGCGGTAAAACAGACCCACTATGAATAACTAATTATTGATTTAACCAGTGCGTCCTTTACGGCAGCGTCGGTGGTGTCTGATTTTGCACAACAAACGAACCAATGGCATACAGTTCCAAATGTTTTCGCGAAGATATTGCGCAGTGATGTGAAAATTATGGATATGGGAATCTCTTGAACACTCAATATAATCCATCCATGGTCATTTTCATCGTTATGGTAACGTGTTATCCAGCAAGTTGTCTTGGACAAAGTGAATGTGCGCCATGTTGGGCAATTCTACACATGAACTGTTCAGGGTACCCGTTAACGGACTGTTGCCTGATATCGATTAACATGATTTGCATTATCAATAGTTTTGTATTTTGCAAATAATGTTAATCCGGTCATTCCTGCTTGATTTGGCAGTTACATTAATCAACCGAGCGACGATGGGTCAGCGAAAACCAACGTTGATGGACTCCAAAGGTGTTGTTGCGATTTATGCTTGATGTCGGTACCTTAACAAAACTCACAATCACTGACGCGATTATATGTCACTAACACCCAATGTCAGTCTAGATATATGTCGCTGTGTTCGATAACTTCACTTTCATCGGGTTTGCCAAGGACATCGGTCGAAAGGTTATTGGTAGATTTACCATGGGTGTATCAGCATCAATGCCACATACCCATTTGTGATCCTCCTGAGCTATTTTGTATCTTCACCGAAACCACCAGCAAAGGAGCGTTTGCGGGAACAAGAAATAAATCTTTGCCTGACGAAAATTTGCTCGAACATATCCCTGATATTACGATGGAGATTATCCGCAGCACATACATCTAAAAACATTGAAGATTGCAAACGTTATTATCAATCTCCTTTCGATGATAAATGGATTTCACAGTGATGGCGTTCGATAAAAACTGTCAGCACTAACACGATTAAATTTGTCTGTGATTACGTTAGCACACCGATGTCGCTGTGTTGCACACGTGTTTAATCAAGATAATGTATGTGAACATCCAGCTAAACGAATCGTCTATTAGCAAACTGAAACTAAATCGCGACGAAATCAATGGATAAACACACAATCCCACAAACAAAACGACACGAACAAAACCATTAGTTCTGCAACTCTGTCAAAAACAGCAACAGGCGCAATAAGACCTCTATGTGGGCGACGAATAATTGTTTAAAGGACGTATCACTGCAACTAAGGAGATCGCAGCATCAACCGCGGAAACACAAACAACTCTTTAAACGCTACCCAATGATATAACAATAATTACAAATAAACCACATACACAAACTACCACCACCGATAGCTAAAGCGACTGATAAAACTCGTGTTGAAATCGGAGATGTTAAATATATTGTTGAACAATAGTTCAAACCGGGATAAACAACCAAGTATTTAACCAGATTGGTTACTTGCAGATGAAAGGTAATCCAGTTGGAATTGCTGAGATAGGATACATAAAACGTAAGCAGTTGCTTAAACTAAAATATAATACTATTTTAAATAATCACGAGGATTCCTATCGTATACAGAAAGTGTATTGTGTTCCTAGCGATAACAAGATATCGACGATGGCAGGTTCTCATGTGTTATACCATTGTCACATATATTCGGGTTTTCCTGAACTATCCTCAAAGTCATATTTGGTGTTAACACATACAACGGAACTCGTTCTTCGCGGCAGCTACACCGAAGCAATCTAGCTTATGGAAGGTACTAATGCAAATGCAACGGCTGGGCTCGACGGAACAGTAATGTTGACAATATTGTCGTTGTGGACACCCGATCATATAAAAACAGTTATGTCGCGCTGTGGTAAATCAACCTTGTTGTGGCTGTTAATAACCACCGATGAGGTCAGAGGAACAGCAGCTTTATTATTCACATGGCATATATCAGGTCAACGAAGAGTAACATCGTCCAGGTATGCATTCATACGTTTGAAGATACACGACGGTTAAAATCACAGATAGGAAGCACAATGGTGTTTGATCCGCTCCGGGAAGCGATGCAACGCTGCGAATAAACGGATATCGGGAGCCATCCGATGGAATATCACTACATTTTACGCAGCACAATCATATCAGCGACAGATATAGTTATGAGATGTGATCATAACGTCAACACCCGATTACAAATTTATCAGCGAAATGTCTCGACGCTGCACCCCATGTACACTTTTCAATAGTTGATGCGGGTTGTATTATGACAAACCGTCGGCGACAGGCATTTCAGAGTTCGCATTGGTGCGCTGACGACTGGAGCTGCTGGATATAGAGCCATTGCTGTAATAATGTCGGACAACACAAAGACAATCGAGGCTATTCTTGGACTAATGAGAGTCAGTGACTAAAATGTTTTTTCCAGCTTGTCCGCTCAACTGTTTGAACCAAGTCCTTTCTCTTTAATATAATTATCATTTCAGTACATACAATGCACAACTATAACTCGTAGCGCGTGCCTTTCCAACTTGATAGGCGCTCTTAGCGCGACAATACGTATTCTAATAGACGGGTTAATGAGTATTGTGCCTCAGCAGGGATGATTGTGGCATTGAAACATTTTGTCTAGTAATGACCTTATTATACCCACAGTTACTATGCATCTACCTGATCAACGTCTATTGCAGATTTTCACCCAAGACGACCATACTGGATTGTAGTCAAATATTAACGCTATGATTTTGTAGAACATTCTTTATCGAATGCAATGGCTTTGAAATATAGGTACCGGTGTATACTATAATAATACAATTATTTGTTGTCTTAATTTGTCTCGTTCAAAATGTATTCGTTAAAAATTGAAAGCGTTTTCCAGGCATATTACTTTGTAACATTTACCATTTCGTCCAAACACAAGAATATAAAATCTAGTGAATTAAGTGTGTCATTTGAGACGCGAACAGTAATTAAATACAAGTTTCGTTTATCGTCACAAAAGGGCTAGTTATATGTGTCTCGTATACTGGTTTATTTCGTTGGGGCTTAATCTATAACCTTTTAATAATAATACCTTATTATACCAGCATTTACTATGCATCTATCTGATCAGCGTTTATTGCAGATTTTCACCCAAGACGACCATACTGGATTGCAGTCAATTATTAAGGTTATGATTTTGTAGAACATTCTTTAATGACTGTCAGAATAAAAATGGAATTGCTTGCTTGTCCTTTTTAAAGGAATTTTAAACCCTGTACACACAATATCAAGTTTAATAAGAAGAAGCACAAGAAGTTGTAAAGTGAATCATGTTGTACTAGTAAACGTACTAGTAACAATACTACATGGTTAATTCCCAAACATATGTATTAACAATACTCTATTTCCCACCACTGATTTTGTGATCTCTAAAACCTGATGTAGCAACGATACTACATAGCTTTCCACCAAACCCATGTAGTAACAATACCCTATTTCTAGGCATTGATTTGTTTTCTTCAAAATCTGATGTAGTAACAATACTACATAGCCTTCCACCGAGCCCATGTAGTAACAATACCCTATTTCTAGGCATTGATTTGTTTTCTTCAAATTCTGATGTAGTGACAATACTACATGGCTCTCCACCAAACCCATGTAGTAACAATACCCTATTTCTGGGCATTGATTTTGTGATCTCCAAAGCCTGATGTAGTAACAATACTACATAGCTCTCCACCATACCCATGCAGTAACAATACCCTATTTCTAGTGCACTGGTTTTGCGATTTCCAAACCTGATGTAGTAACAATACTACATAGCCTTCCACCAAACCCATGTAGTAACAATACCCTATTTCTAGGGCACTGGTTTTGTGATTTCCAAGCCTGATGCAGTAACAATACTACACAGCCATCCACCCAACCCATGTAGTAATATTACCCTATTTCTAGGCACTGATTTTGTGATCTCTAAAACCTGACGTAGCAACAATACAAGATAGCTCTCCACCAGTCCCATGTAGTAGCAATGCCCTATTTCTAGGCACTGATTTGTTTTCTACAAAATCTGATGTAGTAACAATACTACATAGCCTTCCACCAAACCTTTGTAGTAACAATACCCTATTTCTAGGGCACTGGTTTTGTGATTTCCATGCCTGATGTAGTAACAATACTACATAGCCTTCCACCAAACCCATGTAGTAACAGTACCCTATTTCTAGGCACTGATTTTGTGATCCCAAAGCCTGATGTAGTAACAATACTACATAGCTCTCCACCAAACCCATCTAGTAATATTACCCTATTTACATGTGACATTGTAAAGCAGAGTCTGTGATCTCCAAAATATGATGTAGTAACATGCTACATTGTCAATCACCAAATTTGTGTAGTAAGATTACTTTATTTCTATGTCACATTGTAAAACTGATTGTCTTTATTTCCAAAACTTGATGTAGAGATAATGCTACATTGTTGATTTAGTTGTATTACCCTATTTCCATTTAACCGTGTAACACTAACTTATTTGATTTGCAAAACCTGGTGTAGTAAAAATACTACATCGTTAATTCCAAAGCACAAATAGCAACATTACCCTATTTGCATTGTAACAGTATACCATTCATTTGGTTGTTTAAAATATCTGATGTAAGATTACTAGATCTATGCCTCACACTGCCTCCAGAATATAAAAAAATTATGTGTTGTTATTCATATATGACTTGAACTTTGTGTTTAATATTAGTTGTAAATGCTTATTATATTATTATATTACTCTACTGATTATCAAATGTACTACCCTCCCAAGTGGAGACTGCCAATTGTAGTAATAATAGAATCCATCATATGCCTATGTGTGAATTATGAAAATTCCATCCTTGGCTCAGAATTTAAAGTGGTACACAAGGTTGTGCTGAGTGTTTGATGCAGATCTGTAATCCCAAGGGGAAAATTTCTATCCCAGATCAAAGCACAACGATTATTATTTTCTGACACATTTTAATCAAAATGGGAGTCCATGTCAAAAAGGCATACTGTTAATATTGCAGCAACTTTGAAACTTTCATTACCTAATGATAGAGCTTAAAAAGTTAGATTTACACTGAACTATTCAGTGGAAACTTTCAGTGATGTTCCTTTTAGCTTTCAAAGAACACAAACACAGTAGTTAAATGATACACATATGAAGAAGTCACAAAAATAAGTCCACTTTTATTGATAAGATTAATCAAGATGGACAAAAATAATGACATAGTTCTCATTCAACTTTGAGGTACAATTGATTTACCCTTCAGAAAAGATACAATAAGAATGTATATTTTATAAACAAAACAACAATTACAACAGCAGCTTTTTCGGCTTAAAATGCTTGTTTTGACTACTAGGAAAATATGTTCAGGTGATGATGCAAATGACGACATATGTGATATTTTGTGTGCTCCCAGTAAATGTTGTTGTTGTTGTTGTAGGGTTTAATGCCATTTTCTGCACACGATAGGCTATACATGGCGGCCAGTATTAATGATGGAGGAAGAACCCGGGAAATCCCTGGAAAGAACCACCGACCCTCGAGAAGCTACTGGCAAGCTTTCTCACATACCCACATTGGCTGCCCAGTAAATGTGTATATGAATGTGATAATATCACTATATTGAGAAACATACCATATACCTAATTAAATTTAAGGTGATTCCTGAATAGATTTACATATCATCTGATATTTGCTTATACCAAGAGGTGCTAATGTTAAATGTGACTAGTTATTGATTTTATTTTAAAATAATATCTGGATACAAAGAAAGATGTCACCCCTACATCAAGTTTGTCATCCTGAAGATCATGCTAAGCCTTCTTTCCATGATCAATGCACAGATAGATACCTGACAAGTGTGTCACTTTAAACTGAATAATGAACATTTTTTCCAGATAATAAGGGCTGTTCCATTAAAACATATGTGGGACAAAGGGAAGGCACTTTTAAAGTGGGGTACTCACCCATAGATGCTATTTAGAAATTTCTTATAATTTTAATATGAACTTGTTGAAATCAAAGTACCATGGCATATATTTTTTAAAAACTTCCTTCCCTGGGTACCATGTATGTTTAAATGGAACAGCCCTAATGGTTATAATAGCGCAATCATATCTTTGTAAAGAAGCAACCAGTAACAAGTGTGCATATACTGTCTTCACAAAATAGTACAAAATACTTCCTATAGAGATTGTCATAAGTTTAATATTTTAGCATTAAAGATTGAAAAAGTTTGTAAGATTTGCTCAAAACAGTGATGTCTTGAAAGAATCAAATCGGTCTCAAAAGGAAAATAAATCACACAGATCGTACAGCAATTTACTTTTGTCATATGATTAATATCAATTTTGCAGTTTTGTGCCACAGTGACAAGATTGTTAGACTTATTTTAAATAATTTTTTATTCTAGTTTCCAGCCAATTCTTGTTAATATTTTTCATTGAAATTATATCTTTGGTGACATGTCCAAACAATTTACATGCTAGATAAGCTGTATATATAATATCTTTGCCTTTTTTATCTAGCTTCATTGACATTTTGCTGTATGCCAATTTCTCTTTTTGCACTTTTGCTATTGGTTCTTTACAAAATATAAAGTGTTTTCATCTGAAAAAATGGCCAGATACAAAAATTTGTGGGTGTATTCAACAAGAGCTAACTCTTGGTCTGTGCTTTCTGATCCTTTTCCTTCCTGCAATCAAAGATAGAAAAAAATTAATTTGTTACTTCTAATCTAAAAACCAACTGCACAAAATCTGTGAAGATGAAATAATTAAGGATATAATCTTGCGAAACATACACTTTAAAGCATATAAATGTTGAATTTTCAGTGACAAATGTCCTAAAGACAGAAGGTCATAGACCCACTACTTGAATGAGTAAACCTCTGTAAACTTTACATCGGCATAAAGATACATATCATGGGGATAAATGTTAGGCCTTATTGATTTGTATTGAATTGTACAATGGAATTTAATAAAGTTAGTCAGAATCATGCCTAAAAATCACTAACATTTATTTGCAAAATTATAAGCAAAATAATGTGTGCATTTGGAATTAAGCTAACAAAGTACACCGCTCCCTCAATAACTCATGCCCTGATAACTTGCAAACCCACATATTATTAACTCCAATTAAGTAATTTGTAACACGTGATAGGTTGTTGAAAAAAGTTGGAACGATCTTTCATATGTTGGACATTTTGAAAATAAATATTATTTAAACAGAATAACAAACAACTTCATTAGAAAAAGCACGTTATTAAAAATTAATATCGACATGATTGTAAAATGAGGAATTAGTCAATAAACAGCACAGTTCCATAACACTGCTCCCCCCCCCCAGTTTTCTTGATATCAAAGGGATTTTTTTTCTCAATTTTTGGAGTTCCCTTGGTAACTCACATCCTGCTTAAAGTGTGGTCTATGTTTGTGGACCTCGTTATGAAGTACTTTTATAATCATTTATCCAATATATATAAAATTATTTCTTTTGTATTCTTCCTACCAGTGTCCAATATTCATAGCATATATTGAAGAGGTTCTTTTTTACTTAATTCTCCACAAATGCTTCAAATATGAATAAATATATGGTCGAAGTATTTAACATTACCGGACTTGCAACTGTGTATCTTTCATAATGACCAAATGGAGAATATCTTCCAACTCTTACTACCCAGCCTAATGATGTTATTGTCTTTTAGACTAAAAGTCTGTTTGGGTTATTATTGTGGTACTAGTCACAATACATCAGATTCGTATATAAAATACCTTGAAAGAATATTTACTGATATCTATAAGGCCATTCTTAAGCTTAAACTCAATCTGCAACTCAGTTAAAGCCAACACATTTTACATACATAACTGATATAGCTAATCACATCTACTGTATAAATTGAAAACAAAAAGTATGACTTGGAAAATCTCATATAAAATATTCATCCATCTTTAAAAGAAAGTAATTTACTAGTTTAGAATTAACCAGTTTGATGTCATTTTGTTTATGGAAATTACATTATATAAGATTAAAAAAGTCAACTGAAAATATAACTATCAAATTAAAAGAAAATATTGTCAAATATCATGACATTGAAAACATACCTTTGCATGTTGTCTGACTGCTGTTGCATATATTGGAAGTATCTTCTTTTCTGTCATCAATACATCTTTCAAAACAAAAATATTGTCTTTTATCCCTTACTTATCTTTCTGTGCCATTTGGCTCTGCTGTTTAGTGGTGTGATCCCTCTCAGACTTGTATCAAAGAAGGGCCCCCCTATGTCACTTCACTAACATGGAGTTTCAGAAATGACCAGGCAAAATGATATCAGTTTGCCTTTTATGAGAAACCCAATTACTGGACTGGAGGACATGAAGGCTATCATATTTCAGATTATCAATGTCAGTTTGTTGGAATCCAATTGACTGTAATTGCTACAAAGAGAAACCTGTTGATATGTGATTCTGCAGCTGTTCCCCCCCCCCCCCCCGGTAGCTGTGCAGGGTCACCTGAATGGGGAGTTTTTAGAGTTAGATTTTGAAAATAAAAACATTTTAGCACAATTAAGCAAAAACAATTGGGGAAGACAGATTATATATATATATATATATATATATATATATATATATATATATATATATATATATATATATATATATATATAACTGACCCAATTAGATGTTCAGGACATTATAACTTAATTGTATTTTATACTTTCCACACTTTGTAACACTTTGTACTTGAACATGCTGTCTTACAACAATTCCAAGTACAAGAAATTCACATATTCTGTCTATATCATTATTGGCTATGTATGTATTTATGTAAATGTGTTATAACTGTGCATGGGAAAGACTATATGTATGTATGTATGTATGTATGTATGTATGTATGTATGTATGTGTGCATGTGTGTGTATGTGTGTGTGTGTGGATGGATGGATGGATGTGTGTATGGATGGATGGATAGATGAATGGAAGAATGGATGGATGGATGGATGTATGTATTTGTGTATGTATGTATGGATGGATGGATGGAAGAATGGATGTATATATGTTTGTATTTGTGTGTGTATGTATGTGTGTGTGTGTTTGTGTGTAATTTCACCTAGTAAAACAACCTGTGATGGTTCATTTCATAGGGAATCAGACTCATAATCCTAGCATTCAAGCTTTGACAGTCTGCTCAAGCCAGCATTGGGCTAACTGCTTTAGTGTGTCCCTGGGAAAAGTATTTGGTTATAATGGTGCTGACAAAACCAACAAAAGCAAAACAAAAAAAATCCGGCTCTGTTGGTCAACAATATAATAACTAATGAAGCAGACTCCAAGAACAAATACTTACATTAACAAGGAAAACAAAATTAACCTCTGGGTTTTTATCAACTCATTGTAGTACCTACCTTGATATATAAAATCAAGTTATTGTATGCCATGCCCTGTCTTATCACTGTGAACATCATTTCATTGTCAAGATAACTTGTATATGAATGTTTCTACTTCATAATTCTTGTTCCCAAATGCATTTAAAGATTACTTTTCTAAAAGATTTGCAATGGTAGTTATATTGATTATTCTCTGGCTCATGTAAAGTTACAAATGGTTACATTGTTCAAGACCGCTTTCATGGCCTAGTGGTTAGAGCATCTGCCTTGGATATGGGAGGTCATGGGTTCGATCCCCGGCCAAGTCATACCAAAGACTTACATAATTGGTACTAACAGGTGCTTCACTTGGCACTCAGCATCAAGAGGCTAGTGTTAGGACTGGTTGACCTGGTGTCAGGATAACATGACTGGGTTGGACATCATGCTACATGTCTACGTCATGGTGCTGCAGTGCTAGACATCACTATAAACTGCCACACTGCAGACATCATACATCATAGCGATATGACTGAAAAATTGTTAAAGCTATGTTTTAAAAATTCAAATCACACACACACATAATTTGTCACACCAGCATAAGTTGTCAGCTGAGTGATATACCATACCTTTTCTTCATTCTATATTCAGAGTGATGCTCTTTTCAAATGGAGAGGGTTAACATTAGAGGCAGAATGGTTCAAACACTGACTCTGTTCAACATTGACCCATGGGAATTAGTTAATGAAGATATCCTTGACACACAGGGTGTTAGGCTGAACATTATTTCAGCTGTTAGTACAAGTATCAACCACAGTTATCTTTAATCTGTGTTACTAAATGTATTTGCTGGTCCTGATCAATCTCTGTTAATTATCAGAGCACCTGCCTTAGTTGCATTGGTAACAGTGAGTTACCCCTCAACCTTACTTCATAACACTAAGCATATTTAGCTAGCTGTACAAATTGTACATACAGATTGAAAATTTGCATAAAATGTCTCACTCACAGTCTGGATTTCTTCAAAAGCCTGTGATGAAATGAAGCAGTCTAATTAATATATCTGCCATGGATAAAGCCAAATGCATTACATGTCCCATTGTCTGCTATTCTTAGATATAATACAGATTAATATTAATACTATCTTTGCTCATACTGTATGCAGTAGTAACATTATATCTTATGGTTTGTGTGTCTACTAGTCATTTTAAAACTAGACAGGCACAAGTTTTAAAATTCTGCAGTGATTCTGAAAATCACGGTATCATTGTTACTTATTATTGCATGCAATGGTGGATAAAACAGCGAACTAATTCTTAGGTATGATACAGAGTAATGTTAATAATATTAATAATATATTTGCTCATACTGTATGCAGTAGTATGTAGTAATATGATATCTTAAGGTTTGTGTGTCTACTAGACATTTTAAAACTAGACATGCACAAGTGTTATAACTTTGCAGTGATTCTGAAAATCATGGTATCATTGTTACTGATTATTGAATGCAATGGTGGATAAAACGGCGAACTAATTAAAGGTATTATACATGCCTGAACTTCATGCAAACACAAGAGTATATTACATTTGTGTCAGCAGGAGTAACATATATTTCACTTGATTTTAGAAATTGAATTTGCTGTATTCTCACCATTTTACAGTCTGTACATGTTTTGTAGATTGCAATTAAACATTTCTTGTTTTCTAATGAATTATGGACTTCCACTTAAGTAATTTACTGCAAGCTGACTGTTACTCTTAGTACAATGTGACTCATTCTTTACTGCACACTGCTCCAATGGCCTAGTGGTAACAGCATCTGTCTTGGATGCGGGAGGTCATGGGTTAAATCCCCACCCGAGTCAAACCAAAGACTTACAAAAATGGTTCTAACAGCTGCCTCACTTGGCTCTCAGCATTAAGAGGTTAGTGATAGGACTAGTTGGCCTGGTGTCAGGATAATGTGACATGATGCCCCAGTGCTAGACATCATTATAAACTGCTACACTACAGACATCATAGCGGCATGACTGGAAAATTTTTAAAGCTACATTAAAAATCCAAATGACACACACACACACACACTTTAGTGCAATGTGACTTTCACTCTTATTACTCCAATGTGACTGTTACTCTTTACTTCAAGGAGACTTGCTCTTTACTGCAGTTTGACCATCACTTTTTAATAAGTGTGATTGTCACTTTTGGTGCAATGTGACTGTCAATTTTTACTGCAGTGTGACCCACGCATGGTACAGTGTGACTGTCACTCTTTACAGCAATGTAACTGTCACTCCTAAGCTGTAATGTGACTCACTCTTTACTGTAGTGTGACTGTCAATCTTTACTGCAATGTGACTGTCACTTTTGGTGAAATGTGTCACTCTTTACTGCAGTGTGACTGTCACTCTTGGTGAAATGTGTCACTCTTTACTGCAGTGTGACTGTCACTCTTGGTGAAATGTGTCACTTTTTACTGTAGTGTGACGGTCAATCTTTACTGCAATATGACTGTCATTCTTGTTGAAATGTGACTGTCACTCTTTACTGCAATGAGACTGTCTCTTTTGGCAGATACACATACCTGGTCATACATTTATTTAAAATAGCTATCATTTACTTATGAAAATTACAGAATTCATAGCATGTATGCTCTGTGTTGCATTCTTTAAGGTCAATAAAAACAAAAACAAAAACTGAAACAAGAACATTAGTGGCACTATTACATTCATATCTACTAAGGAATACCATCTTTATTATGCTTTAACTAGATCTGTACATATGTATGTTAACACAAAAATCATTGTGTCCATTAAGTCATTATTAGTCCTAGGTTCAACAAAATGAGACTACAGTTCAGCCAAAACTTGATAAAATATAACCAGTGTGTACATTTTTCCAAGGAGAATCAATCTGGTTTGTATTTGAAACTTTCTAAAGTTTTAAACTTCCTTGCAGGTTTTATCAGGAATATATTAAGTATGTGTGTACAATGAGGAATCACTAACAAAGATAACACCCATATGTATACATTAAGTAATTTCTTGCATGTTTGTTTCAGCCATGTATACATATTTGGATAGTTTGAGTACCTTTTGTGATACTGTATTAGATTTAATTCAGTTTTCTTTGAATTAAATGTAGCCAACCAAATTTGGGACCATTCCTATATCCTTACACATTAACTGAGTTTAAGTTTCAAAACAGTGATTTCTTTTATTCAGGAAGGAGAGACTTTTTGAGTTAAAATCTACTGAAATGAAATGATTAAGTTTAGTGGACTGGGCTATCTCTATACTAAATTCTAGTTCCTCCCAAGCAGCTATGTTATAATTAGGTGATCATCATATTCATGCAGCTACTACCTTCTTCCCTGTATTATTTAGTTCTAACCATGTACATTCAAGGTCAGAAATGTCCAAGTCACACTTTAGAACAGTCTGAATGTTGTTGTTTCTTAATGCTTGCATCACACTCAAGTGTAACCTTTCCTTCCTTATTTCATCATTTAGAATAATATGCTTAAGCTACATCTCAGCAAAAATCACTACATTAGGCAAGAAAAAGTAAATATATCTATGTATATATATATATATATATATATATATATATATATATATATATATATATATATATATATATATAATAGTGCAATATTAAATATACTTTTTGGGCCTCAGACATTATTCTCTATATCATGCTAACCCAGGGTGGCATAGGCCGGTATCCAACCTGCAAACTAAGCTCTCTCTCTGTATCAAATCTATGTTACATCATAGATGGTGTACATTAAAGTACATAATATTACAATAATTTCAACATGTTTGAGAATTGGACTTAGATTATATCAATGTCAACAAAAGTAAGATCCTAATAAAAAAAATACATTACTATGACAATAAAAAGAAACATTACTGGTAAAGAATGACCTATGTAAAAATAGGTTTATGTGCATCAGATCAAATAACCAAACACATGGTAGGTAACATCTGGCATTACAATGTGCTGATCACATTATATAATTTTAAAATATATTAAATAATTAATATGAATAATAATAACAGGATTGTAAATATTGTCCTAAGATAGGGATCCAAATACATGTAGAATCCAAGCTAAAATCTTGCATTACAAAATTTCAAAACTGTTGTATGCATCTGTGAAAATTGATTTGCACAAATGTCATACAACCTTATGCCAACAATTCTAACAGAACAATTTGGGAAAACACCACTGCCATAAAAGATAGGATCATTTGTTTTTATATTTCCCTGAACATAGACTACAGTTGTTCAGGGAACCATCTGACAGACTACATCATAATTCACTGTGGCACATTACTTTACAGGGAGTATTGGTTAACACTACTATATAGCATTATATTCTAAGCCCAATACAGAACTTAATATTGGCTACTGTACAGAAGGAAAAAGAAAGAGTGAGACAAATATGTCAGTCTCTTAAGGAAAGAGAGTGCAAAACAAAAAGAATAGAGTGAGAGTGACAAAAAGAGCATATGTGTATTATAAGCATTTTCTACATGTACACATATTTAGCATACAAACATATATCAACACAAACACTTAGACAATATACACACATATACTTATATGGTCATGCACATTTGCATGTTATCACTAGACTAAACATTTGCTTGTTATTACAAGCTTTATAAAGTTGACAATATTTGCATTCTGTTACTATTTTAAATAATTATTTTCCCTTATTACTAATCGCATACGAGACAAAGAGCACTTTAACAATTTACTGCATTATTACCTTTGAAATTACTCTACTTTACTGATGTGTATATACAACTGCTAAATGTTTTTTTTTCCTTTCAACAAAAGCATTAGGGGCCCCGAGTGGCTGAATGGTCTAAAGTGCTCTCCCAATTGGATCACTGCCATCTCACCTCTGTTTGCGTGGGTTCGAGTCTCGGATTCAGCTAATGTGGGTATGTGAGAAAGCTTGCCAATAGCTTCTCGTGGGTCGGTGGTTCTTTCCAGGGTTTTTCCCGGTTCTTCCTCCACCATTAATCCTGGCCACCATCTATAGCCTACCATGTGTTGAAAAATTTCTTTAAACCCTACAAAAACAACAACAACAACAACAACAACAACAAAAGCATCAAATAAACAAGGCCATACCGACAACTGTAAAAGTAAATATTTAACTTCTCTGAATTTGCTTTCATAATTAAGCTTGACCATATTGTCTAACTCTATAGAGAATGTAATACATGTACCTACATACCTAAAATAAGATGTATTCCAATCTAAATGATATTCTTCACAGTACCTTATTGTACTTTATATAAATACACATTTAATTTTTTTTCCACTATTTATACAGAGTCCAGAAAATTTACGATATTAGTAGATAACATACAGAGTTGACTTAAGGGACTTCGAAAAGTCATCCAGGGTGAGAGTGGTGTCATCTGCTTACTGTGAAACTATATATTCTTTGTTTATAAGTGTATACCTGTGATTGTTAGCTGAAATATCTAAAACTATCTTGTTGCCATTTACATCTGCTTTTACTCTGTGTATGGAAAACTGAAAGTTATTGTTTAGTAAAAAAAAATGTATTCCCCTTGAGTTGGATGCAAAGGAAGTGAAGATACATTCATAAACCAAACATGATCTAATATGCCTCCCATTGTTTTATAATATGCAAATCTTGCAATAGATATATTAAGTATTGCATTCTTTTTCAGGTTTTTAAAACATCCTTTTTTGACTGGGCTTCCCAAACCCATGGAGGCAATTCTCAATAACTCATCCATTGTCCCTCTCTTAAAATTAATGATATTTGACATTGCTGAGTACTTTATTTCTGCATTTGCATAGACAGTCTTCTCCAAAACTGCAATAGTGAACATTTTATTTGTTATTCTTTGGTTACATATAAATCAAAGTTTCATACTGTCAATAAGATACTGAGAAAAGAGGAAAGACAAGAAGTAAACAAAGTCACAGGTGATACCTAAAACACAAATTGTCCATGTTGTTAAGTGAACTATCTAAATGTTTTTAAAATGGTAAAACCAATGCCCAGTAATTTAATAAGAGTATTTATGACTTGTTTGTCACTTATTTTTTAACTTTGCTTTTTTTTAATTTCTTTTTATCTAAAATATCTCAGCAATCCAAATGATGCAACCTGTGTAGTCTGCTTCATTGCTGTTCATTTAGTATTAGTGAAAAATCTTGCTTTTGGCTTACCAATGGTTACCCTTCACCGACCTCCCAATCCCACCCTCAAGGTATTAAAGATGCAGTGGACATGGCAAATTTCTTAACTTAAGGCTGTGGTGTGACTTTTTAAAAAAAAAATATTATTGTTTAATAACTAAAGATATGGATATATTTGTTAATTAGGTCTTTTAGATTTGTGGGTTTTTTTTTAAAACTGATGTGAGGCATGTACACCTCATATAATCACTGTACAGTAAGTAGCCAATGAAACACCTATAGTCATCTAGGAAGCAGAGCTAGCCAGTTATAGCAGTAGACATGTTGGTTCAAGGCAAGTAGAATATCTCAAAAACTGCTTGGATGACAAAATATTTTGACTTGCATCAAGCTATTAAGTAGGCAATTTTCTTCAGAATTATTAACCAGGGAAAGGGCCGGTGTTTGCACTGTGAGCATCACAAAACATTGCTCTCAAAAATGGCAGGCCTTCGAACATGAAAAATGCATGTAAAAATTTGGGGATAAGGTGCAAAAACATTTTATTCTGTGAATTTCCATTGACTTATCAGGCCAAGTGAGTGATATTCTTATGTTTTGCTTTATTATGCCTATCCAAAATTATGGCCCTCTTTGACCTCACTGATGTATTTTTTAATTTAAAAAATGTATTTAGCAGGTTTATGCAACATTAAATTTTATCATAAAAACTGTCTCTTGCACCCATGACCAGTTTTCGTAATACATGATCAGCATCAAAGAAGTGGATTTTAATTGCTCTCCAGTCTGACAGTAAGCCTTTAGACGATTTGTAGAAACAAAAGCAGACTGGTTTTCTAACTCTGCTTGTAAGTACACAAGCTAGATATCCAATTATACTAAATAATGATTGCAAAAAATAAGTAATTTGGGGACATCCATTACAGTTTTGCATGGTTAACAATAGGTATCTTCCTTGTCAAGATAGAAAGAAGGCTAAATGTGTGAGTGTGTGTGATTTGGATTTTTAACATAGCTTTTTTTTAAAAATCAGTAATATCACTATGATGTCTGCAGTGTGGCATTTAATAGGGATGTATATCACTAGGGCATCATACAGTAGACATGAAGCATGATGTCTCACCGGCAGCCACATTATCCGGACACTTAAGGCCAACCAGTCCTAACACTAACCTGTTAATGCTGAGTGCCTAGCAAGGCAGCTGTCAGTACCATTTTTAGAAGTGTTTGGTATGACTTGGGTTTAAACCTGCGACCTCCCTCATTCGAGGCAGATGCTCTAACAACTAGTGGTTAAATAGGTAAAAAAAAACTATTTTACAAACAATTTAATTTAGTATCAAACGTAAGACAAATATTGTAGGAAAGGAACACTTCCATATATTAAATTTTAAAAAGTTATATGATACTAATTTATAAGTTTACTTACATACTTGGTCAGATTGCACTATGCTGTAAGATTTTACTTGGGAATGTGGTCCTTTAGTTTTGACAGGTTTACTCTCATCTAGAATCTGTGTTTTTATCATTATTCATGTTCCCATTATTCTTCCTTTACAAAAATGACAGTTTACAAAGATTCATGTTTTACTTTTACCGTGAAGTCATATGTTGCCTTCATTATATCTTCCTTAATCACATAGTTCGAGCCCTTAAAAGTCTTCCTTGTGCCTTTTTATTTTGCTTGCGTCCTTCAGGAAATTTCTGTCCTTATATCCGTATATCAGTATGCCCATTCCAAATCCACTTTAGTGTGATGGCAACAATTTGTTCAACTAAGAATAATTAAAATTATATACATTTGAAATTTTCCAACACGCTGACGTGATGGAAAATATGCTAATCAGAAGAGTTTCTGGTGTAATTTTACTAGCCACATTAGAAGGCTTTTCCATAGACAAGATGATTTTTCTTATGCAATTTTCTGCTTGAAGGTGGTCTGATGTCCTCTCAGCCAGCACATCCTGAGATGGCTTTTCCAGGGAGATATACTATGTTGTTTTTGTTGTCGTGGATATCAATGTTTTTATTGTAGGCAAGGTAAAGAAAATTCTGGTTTCAAAAGTTTCATTTGTTCTTATTTCGCCCTATGTTTAAGAATTAGTTTGTAATTAGTGCTCTATTTCTTGGTTATTTTCTGTTAATTCTCCCCTGTGGTATTTTGCATGACTCACTCGTATATGTCCTAACGTTAGATCCTTCTGTATTTATCATTCATCATTAGGTTGCGTGTTTATGTGGGCGCACTTATCAGTCTTGTTTGGTAATTTGATTTTGACTTCACCGCCTGCTGTCTTCCATCTGTCGTCAGCTGGCGGGATTTCGGCCCACTTTCTCCTGCACATTGTGTTAGAGGCACTATGTGTCTAAATTAGTTTCTAATGATCATTTTTACAGTTACATCACAACACACCGCTCCGGTGGCCTAGTGGTTAGAGCGTCCGCCTCGGATGCGGGAGGTCGTGGGTTCGATCCCCGGCCGAGTCATCCCAAAGACTTACAGAAATGGTACTAACAGCTGCCTTGCTTGGCGCTCAGCATTAAGAGGTTAGTGTTAGGAGTGGTCGGCCCGGTGTCAGGGTAATGTGACTGGGTGGAACATCATGCCACATGTCTGTGGCATGATGCCCCAGTGCTAGACATCACTATAAACAGCCACATTGTTAAAGCTACGTTAAAAATCCAAATCACATAATACATAACATAACATCACAACACACACAAACAGCACCACACCGGACTTTAATGACAATGGCAGTTCACTTCAAAATAATAATGATAACAAAATGGGGATGGGAGCGGAAACTTTAACCCTGGACTTCTGCAAAGGAAAAAGGAGTTCGATCCTAAGTTTCATGCATGTTGTTGTTGTTGTTGTAGTGTTTTATGTCATTTTTCAGCACACGATAGGCTTTACATGGCGGCCAGTATTAATGGTGGAGGAAGAAGCCGAGACAAAACCTGGAAAGAACCACCAGCCCACAAGAAGCTACTGGCAAGCTTTCTCACATACCCACATTGGCCGAATCTGAGACTTGAACCCATGCTAACAGAGGTGAGATGGCAGTGATATGTAACAGAGAGCGCTTTAGACCACTCGGCCACTCGGGGCCCCTTTATGCATGTAAGGTTCAAGGCAAGAAAACGCTCACAAGCACTAGTGTTTGCAAGTATTGACCTGATAATGGAAACTGACCTACGTACCGGGTGGTAATGGAGTGGATCTCACAGCCAGCATGCAGGGACAACTCAGAAAATATGACAAAATGAAACAAAGAACAACCTGACATGAAGGAAAAAAATGCATACATGAAATTCAAAATTGGGAGAACGGGGAATACATAAATTACAAACCATGACCTTTAGAAACGAACAACAGTGTGAGACCTCCAACTCTTTACCAGCAAATGCTGGAACGGAGTCATGGGGTGCTAATATAACTTTAGTACATGTGTTTGGGTTTGTTGGGTTTTAAATAACGAATTTGGGCCATTGCATGTTGGGGTGGGGGGGTGGGGTAGGTGTTTGTGTCCTTATTACTAGCTCATTGTAAATGGCTTTTCACAGGTGGGGGAGGGGTAGTTTCTTAGAGTTATTTGGTTTCTTTTTCTGGTGCAGTTTTGCTAGCTGCATATTGGCTTTCCAGAGTAAAAATTATAGTTCAGTAATCCAAACCTGCTTTCTTCTACTTTCCATAGCATTATAAATGAAGTCTCCATACAAAACTTTGTTTTTTATGGGTATAAAGAAGATATTTGGTCTCAAACACGCTATCACTGTAAACATCTCATCCATGCACTCTCCTTACTGAGGAATTTGCTAACTGTGAGCTCATAATTGTTTAGCATGCTGATGATGTTAGCAAAACACAGTTGGATGCACAGCAGGTGTTAACAACCAATGAGGCCTTTATATTAAATATCTGGCCAATCAAATAATGTAGAGAGAGAGAGAGAGAGAGAGGGAGAGAGAGAGAGAGAGAGAGAGAGAGAGCAAGTTGTAAATATTTTTAGTATGATGAGAATAAACTATATTCTGATTTAAAGAAAAAAATGGTAGACATTAATATGATAATGCTTTCCACAAATTCATATAGTGAACTAAGTTGTTATCCATATGTTTAGAAAAAAGGGCTGGGATTATTTAAAGATTAACATGAAGAGCATACACCAGATTGTTCTCCTCCAAAACAGAAAGTAATATCAACTTGGGATTTCCACCAAAAGACTTCTTATGATGTCTTGTTGGTCCTAAATAATAATGATGCCAATATGGATTCCAATATGTCCACCACAGCAGTTAAATTGAAGATGGTGTTATTATTGAAGAATATCAGAGATGGTTACCACATTCAGCAGTTAAAAAGAAGTAATGAAATTGATTTCAAAACAAAATTTCAGCCTAGAGACTGTGACTGCCTTCATGAGAATATTTGTTCGATGTTTTTTGTACACATTTATCTTTTCAACATATATTTTATAAGAAAAATATTTTAGCAAGATTATTTGAAAAAGATTAAAATTTATTTTAAAATCATATATTTTTTAATAAATTTGTTGCTTTGCTGGCCTTAGTTCCAGCAGAAGTATGTGAAAAACCACTAGAGTTGAAATATATTCTTAATGACAGAGAGAGAGAGAGATTCGTTAAGATGTAAAACAAGAGCACTTTCTGAATGAACAAATACATGTCCAGACTTGGAAAAGTTACTGTTTTCCAAAACAAAAGCACAAAGTAAATCTACTTGTTGAGTATTTTGATGAAAGTTTAGGGATTATGCAATCCTGGATATATGGATGAGTTGATTTATTAATAATATTGCACATGTCCTCCAAACGTTTCTTGTCTCTAGGCTTTGAAGTTTAGGATATGATTGGAGATGGTCTACCTATGTGTATAATAGTGTTAGCATGATGAACCAACCCTGACTATTAGGGCTTGATATTGAGTTTGGAAGTTGTTTCAAATACAATTTAAATATACATTCAATCAGTCCTAAGAGCACCCACATGAATTTGCTCAAATCTGAGAGTGGACTATCTCATCAGTTACAATTATCAGCAAATTAAACTTAACAAATATTACTACCTAATTAACCTGGCTCTTTGTGGTGGCTATGATAGTGCAGATGTGCCATTGTTGCTGTTTTTGTTGTTGTAGGGTTTAACGCCACTTTTCAGCACATGATAGGCTATACATGGCGGCCAGTATTAATTATTTAATTAATTAATTAATCGACCCACGAGAAGCTACTGGCAGATGTGCCATGCATGCATGCATACATACATACATACATACATACTCAAAGTTCTTGTCCATATGATGTAAACATTATTCTGTAGGACAGAAATGCAACCCCATTTCTGTCTATATCTGTTGTAAAAATTATTCCATCTTAAATATACTTCTAATCAGAGTGCATGCAAGGATATTGAGTGTTCAAGAATAAAGGAAAGCATATCCCCCTCCCACTTGTATTATGGAGAAAACTCAGGTTTGGTAAAGTTATTTTATAATTACTTCAAATGGAGAGACAAATCCCTTGTGTGAAAAGATCAAAGTTTACAACTGTTGAGATAGCAGTTACAGAGAATGGCAGAGCAGTTGTTTTGCCTGACATAGCAAGACACATGTGGGTTATGTTGGACTATATTTGTGCAATTAACTAGTGTCTGGGAACTGATGATGGGAGTATCAAACTAAATGTCAGCACCTGTTGGGTAATGAATGGGATCCCAATTGGCTCTCTAGTTGTAAAACAATTCAGAAGGGTAAGGACTGGATAAAATCCAATTACTCACGTTAGCTATGCTATATGTGATTCATGCAATACCCAATGCTTTGTATTTTAACTGCTAATATCTAGCAGTAAATGTAAACATATGGCTTATTAAATGGGTTAGTATTATAAGCTGCCCGAAGTAAATCCTTGAATGTATTGCCATATAACACTGAAATGGTCAGTGAAACAGACTTGGACTTTGATGAAGTAGGCAATTCCATGGAAAACAATTATGAAACTGAAAGTAATAATGCTTTAGGAACCTCATTAATGGAAAATTATGTGTGGCAGGATAATGCTATATCCAAAAGTATTGAAGTTCTGGGTACAGCACTTATTGACAAATTGGGAAGTTCTTTGCAAGAAGATCTGTCAAAAAGTCATGATGCTTCAGATACATCAGTTGCAGAGGAACACAACGCTTTTCAAGATGACAACATGACCAAGATGATGATGGATTTGGATCATCAATAACTTCTACAAAACCAGCATATTCAAGAAGTTGCTTCATGGATATCCAGATGGAAAACCCATTTACTGAAGGTATCAAGGTATGTAGCATCTTAAATGTTATGCCACAAAATATTTATAAACCTTAAAATAAATGCAATGTATTTGAGGATTTTATCTATTCTGCTTGTAATTAATTGTATAAATATCTACCATTTTTTTTCTTCAAATGTAGCAGTTTGCAGTTACATTATTTTATATGATTCTTCAATATCCTACTTCTGATTAAAATTTAGTATAATTTATTGTTTAACCAGGTGGTGTGGAACAATACGTTTTGTAGATGTAGGTATGTGTAGAATTTTTACAGTTCTTATTGTGCCATTAATATAAGCACATCACAGCAATACAGAAATAAATGTTAGTCTGTTGATGTAGCTTCCAATTCTAGCATGCAATTTAAGCCTCAAAACGGGGAGAGTGACACAAATGAATGCACTTATCCACTTAAATGTTCACTTCATCATATAAAGATGTTCATGATCTTAGTTATCCTTAGTTTTCATGTGACATCAAATGTATGCAAGTTGCCGAATGGTCGTAAGCTCTCTCCGTTACGGATCACTGCCATCTCACCCCTGTCTGTGTGGGTTCAAGTCTTGGATTCGGCTAATGTGGGTATGTGTGAAAGCTTGCCAGTAGCTTCTTGTGGGTCGGTAGTTCTTACCGGAGTTTTTCCGGGTTCTTCCTCCACCATTAATACTGGCCACCATATATAGCCTTTCATGTGCTGAAAAATGGCATTAAACCCAACAACAAATGTATGCACTTAATCCAGAATTGCATTTTAGCAAGAAATATGTTTGTTAATTAGTTATGACATTATTTGCAGCTGGAAGAGAGGGCATGTGGTGATGCTCAGGGTTTTAGCGTCATTTAAAAAAGCCGAAACAATTCTAATTTTCTTGTATTTTGAAGATAAAATGTTCATTGTTGAATCATTATAGCTATAAAGTGTGTTTTACTGATATTTATGTTCTTGTACCAAAACATGAAGTAAAATAAAAGAACAAAAAACAAATTTAAACTTATACATTTTATAACAATTTAACTCTAAAGCCTACGATTTAAGCATATAAATCTATGATTTAAGCATATATAATTACACCTTTGATGATACATGCAAATCGAATAAGAGCAAACAATTAAGAACTTACAGTAACTCCAAGCTGCTGGGAAAAGCTATGCAAAATGTAACAACATGCTTACAGAAGGCAAAACAATGTGTGAATTGCTGTCTAAAAATGATAACAGAAACTGATATCAAACAAGCAAGATATTGATACTGAACAATTGTTTTGAAAGCAGAGTTGAGTGCTTGTTTTGACAAAATAGCTGATGGGAAGGACAAAAAAGGAATGTTTCTTATTTTACTGATGGTGGAAAACGTGTGTGTATGTATGTATGTGTGATTTGGATTTTTGACATAGCTTTAACACTTTTTCAGTCATATCGCTACGATGTCTGGAGAGTGACAGTTTATAGTGATGTTTAGCACTGGGGCATCATGCCGCAGACATGTTGCATGATGTCCCCACCCAGTCACAGTAACCTGGCATGCAGGCTGACCAGTCGCAACACTAACATCTTTATGCTGATCGCCAAGCAAGGCAGATGTTAGTACTGTACCATATTTGTAAGTCTTTGGTATGACTCGACCGGGGATCGAACCCACGACCTCCCGTATACGAGGCAGATGCTCTAACCACTAGACCACCAGAGCGGTTGATGGAAAGCGTGTTTGTGGATTTGCTTCAGATGTTTGTATAGGATTGACAAACATTTCTATTACAAATACATAAAGAAATCTAAGGGTGGCACAATTTCAGCTGGATACAGAAAAGAGAGTGGTAAAGGACAAGGAAGAGAACATGCAATATCTTGGCTTCAGGATTATGCATACCACCATGCTGACAGAATGACAGTTAATGGTGATATGATGCTGCCTTACAAATCTAAAAAATTAACAATATACGAGCAGAATCTGCATGAAAAAAACAAATGATCCATGCAGTTAGTCGGTCAACATTTTTGGACATGTGGAATCAAAGTTTTCATCACCTGAAGTTAAAACAGGTTAGGAAATTTTCTTAGACCATGATTTAATTAACTTGACTTGTTGTATAATTGCCATAGTTCATATGCAGATTATGTGATAAATCATCACTGCAATGACTCTAACTCTCACATATAATGTTCATCATGAGAGGATGGACATTACTGTCCATGTGAAATCTGAAGTCTATTGGCCTTAATATCAAGTGTTGTTTTGCAATTGCATGCAGATTAATGTTTATCATTACTACAAAGTAGTCAGGAACTTGACACAATCTTTCAACTTCTGGTCTAACAGATACTGAATGTAAACTGGTAAATCAAATAATTTAATATTAAATCGATCAAGACCATCTTGAAAATATTCTCACTACTAAATATTACAAAATATTTTATAAGTTTTTATTCAGTTTTCATAATAAATGTATTATTCTGCTTTTTGTAAAGGCAGATATTATATGATCCTGCCAAGACATTAAGAGGTTAGTGTTAAGACTGCTTGATCTGGTGTCAGGATAATGTGACTGGGTGGGACATCATGCCCCAACATCTATATAAACTGCCACACTGTGGGCATTGTAGCGATATGACTGAAAAATGGTTAAAGCTACTTTAAAAATCCAAATCACACACAGACATTTACGATCCAGCCTGTCAATCCATCTATATGTATGCTGATACATACATCCTTAATGTAGGTTCTTAAGAAATGCAGGTGGAGATCTGAAAGATGGCATACGTAATAGGCTTCATAACTACACACTTGGGTCTTCCCATTCTCCAGTGATGCCCTTGGGTAAGCTCCTGGAAGCTGTTGAGAGCACCCTATAACCATATATTATTTTAAAGGTCATATTGTATGCTATGTGCATGGTGGATCAAAATAGCATTAACAAAATTTCCATGCTAGTGTCTGCAATGTTTTCAAATAAATTATTTTATCTTTTCAGAAAACTGATGAGGACAAAATTCGGTATTAGTGGAGACAACAACTCTATGCGTAGGCTATATGTTGAAAAGAGATCGATGGAAGAGCAGAACAGAATTTATATGAAACTAACAGCCTCCTAAGGAAAGAATTACCCAAATATCTGCCTTATATGGAAGAACTACCAGAAATAACAGCATGAGATGCTAGTGACATTTTAATTCTATTACATGAGAAAGAAATTGTGCATTACATTACTGTTGAAAATATCTATATTTCATGATGATTAAAATGTTGTGTACAAGTACTTCAATATACTGAATATCTTCTAAGTTCTATAAATAGCACCTTCGACAATCTAAACTAGACTGTATTATTACTGGCCATACTATTAAACCAGGCTTGTTGATGACAGCTTCAGAACAATGCAGTCTCCTAGGAACAACATTTTTACAAAAGGATTTCAAGTATAACAATGTAGAAATGCTACATTTGCAAGTAATATTATGTCATCAGAGAGCAATGTAGTATTGTTACTACATCAAGTTTGGAAATCACAAAACCAGTGCCCTAGAAATAGGGTATTGTTACTATATGGGTTTGCTGAAGAGCTATGTAGTATTGTTACTACATCAGGTTTGGAAATCACAAAATCAGTGCCCTAGAAATAGGGTATTGTTACTACATGTGTTTGGGGGGTAGCTATGTAGTATTGTTACTACATCTGGCTTGGAAATCACAAAACCAGTGCCATAGAAATAGGGTATTGTTACTAAATGGGTTTGAGGGAGAGCTATGTAGTATTGTTGCTACATCTGGCTTGGAAATCACAAAACCAGTGCCCTAGAAATAGGGTATTGTTACTACATGGGTTTGGGGGAAGGCTATGTAGTATTGTTACTACATTAGATTATGAAGAAAACAAATCAGTGCCTAGAAATAGGATATTGTTACTACATGTGTTTGGGGGAAGGCTATATAGTATTGTTACTACATCAGATTTTGAAGAAGACAAATCAGTGCCTAGAAATAGGGTATTGTTACTACATGGGTTTGGTGGAGAGCTATGTAGTATTGTTACTACATCTGGCTTGGAAATCACAAAACCAGTGCCCTAGAAATAGGGTATTGTTACTACAAGGGTTTGAGGGAAGGCTATGTAGTATTGTTACTACATCAGATTTTGAAGAAAACAAATCAGTGCCTAGAAATAGAGTATTGTTACTACATGGGTTTGGGGGAAGGCTATGTAGTATTGTTACGACATCAGATTTTGAAGAAAACAAATCAATGCCTAAATAGGGTATTGTTACTACATGGGTTCGGTGGAAGGCTATGTAGTATTGTTACTCCATCAGAATTTGAAGAAAGCAAATCAATGCCTAGAAATAGGGTATTGTTACTACATGGGTTTGGTGGAGAGCTATGTAGTATTGTTGCTACATCAGGTTTTAGAGATCACAAAATCAGTGGTGGGAAATAGGGTATTGTTAATGCATATGTTTGGGAATTAACCATGTAGTATTGTTACTGGTATGTTTACTAGTACAACATGATTCACTTTACAACTTCTTGTGCTTCTTCTTATTAAACTTGATATTGTGTGTACAGGGTTTAAAATTCCTTTAAAAAGGACAAGCAAGCAATTCCTTTTTTATTCTGACAGCCTATCTTTATCGAATGCAATGGCGTTGAAATATAGGTACCTATATATACTATACCAATACAATTTTTTGGAGTCTAAATTTGTCTAGTTCAAAATGTATTCGTTAACAATTGAAAGCGGTTTCCAATCATATTACTTTATAACGTTTACCATTTTGCCCAAAGACAAGAATATAAAATATGAGTCAAGTTTGTCATTTGAGACGCGAACAGTAAAAAAATACAAGTTTCGTTTATCGCCCCAAAAGGGCTAGTTATATGTACCTCGTATACTGGTTTATTTCGTTTGTGCATAATCTATAAAAATTTTAATACTACTACTACTAATAATAATAATAATAATGATGAGGACTTGGCATAAAGCCTAATCGTTAGAAGCTATATGCGCTTTACAACATTAGACAACACAAGATACAAAACATACAATGATATGATTACAAAACAAACACCATGAAATTAGAAAACATATGCTGAGAATATATAAGGTAGGAAAGATTATTCGGTCTTTAAGTTTGTTCTTTCAGTCGAAATAAGTGCGTTTTGAGAGCCCTCTTGAATGTGATCACTGTGTCTTTGTGTCGAAGTTCAGTGGGCAATTAATTCCACGTTGCTGGGCCCTGGTATGCAAAAGAACGCTGTCCATATGACTTTGTTTTCATAGTGGGAATAATGAGCATACGATTGTCAGAAGAGGAGCGTAAGTATATTGCTGGTGTGTACACATGGGTGAGATCGGATAGGTATGTTGGACTAGAGTTGGTTTCTTCAGCAAAGGCTTTACAATGGCAGTTTTGAAAAATGATGGGAATTCCCCTGATGAGAGAGAAATATTAATAACATCAGTTAGTGAAGGCAATACTGGATCTAAGCACTCAAGCAGCAGTGATGGTGGAATTGGATCAATTTCATATGACTTTGGTGCACTCTTCATCAGGATAGAAGGGACGAAATCCATTGAGAGAGGGTCAAATGCTGCTAATGGTTGCCGCTCAAATTCTGTATCCCAAATGTATGGTGACGACGAGTCAATTGAAATTGTGGTGTCAAGCTTATCTCTAATGGTTTGTACTTTGTCGAGGAAGAAATTTGCAAACATGTCCGGAAAGTCAACTGGAGAGAAGGTAGTTGGAAGTGGTGTAGATTTACTCCTTGACATTTGTTTTATTTGTAATCTCGTAGAGCTCTTTGCAGCTGAAACTTTCCATGATCTTAGTAGTGTAGTGGGCTGATTTCGCTGCATGGACGATATTTGTGAGACGGCGGTCTCTTTTAGCAGTGCGAAGCTGGTCCCTAACACTGCTATACCATGTAGACAATTTTTGAATTTATACTCTGCACTTGGTAGCTGGGGCATGTTTGTCAAGCAATAAACGCAGACAGCTATTAATCTACAACCTTAAGTGAAAACGTTTGGCAAATACAATTCTGTTTTAAACATTTGAATAACAAATTTGCACAACCTTTTAAGTAATGAAAGAGATTTACCCTTGGACGCATCAACTGTAACGCTCTTCTTTTTTATTGGTTTCGTTTCTAATTCTAAGAAAGTAATTGGAAAAATGCCTTTTAGGTTTGTATTTGCTTAGGGACATTAACGCCAACTTGAATCAGCCGCGAGATAGCCTGTCAAGGTCGCATATTCCCAAAGTGTTTGAGGCTAATGTTGAATAAATGTCACACCATTGCATATCCGACAGTATAACGCATTATATAAAACTTGTAGTGACTTACATCCCGCTACATTTGATTCTTATTGTTTTAAAGTCCAACGCGTTTGACATTTGTACATGTCAAGTGACCTAAATATGAAGAATAACTCGATAATTGTAATTACAAATGCTTTAGCTGTACTTTCAAACGTGTTAGTGTCTAACCGTTAATTCGTCGGTTTTTGGACACGAGGTGTCTGCATTACTTCGTTCCACATAAGTAATTCCTACAAACATCCTTACTCTGAATATCATAATGATATATTGGATTTTGTCAGTTTGAATATCGCAACAGTGGCGATAAAATTGGTAAATTGGTAAGAACACAGTCCAATGAGATGAACCTAAGGGAAAGCACAACAACAACTATGTTTAACAAATTACCCTATTTTACAATGATTACCCATACGAATCGTGCAAATTGTCATTGAGTAAATTTGTATGACCATTTTGTTGGCGGGTTGTGTATTCAGCGTCGCCCTTACCATGTACAATGTATAAATGTAGTAGTAGTAGTAGTAGAAGAAGCTGTAGATGTAAAGTAAGTGTGTCGGTGTACCTAGTGACATATATGCCTTATCATGTACAAAACACATGGCCGTGAAGGATATACATCTCTCCCAGGGTAATACTTTAAGTCTGCACAATAAATTCCTGATTAGGCTAAATATCTGACTGGGTTAGGTCAACTTCTTTGCTGCGACTAGTAGCTGTGTACATGCACTTGCAAATTTCTCTGCATTGATTGGTCTTTTGTTTTATTACAACAAGACGTCTGCCTGACGAGATTATACATGTAGCATTTAGAAGGGAACGGACTAGTTAGTTCGAGACGCTGGCAGTGCAAAGTATTTACAGACATTTTGTAAGTATCAATCTCTGTATATGATTTTAAAACAAAGTGCACACCTTTGGGTATGGTATATTTTTAATATCAATACCAGTCTTATTACCCGAATTTACAGGTGTGTTAATATCTATGGGGTCAATGTATGACGACATAAAATAGTATTTACAGCTAAACCAGTATATAACACTCTGAGACCAGCAAAACAAATATTGTATTATATTTATTAACTCATTTAACTGCATCTTGTATTGCAACACTAGAGTTATTATGATAATCCGTGATGAATCAATGGTTAGCAAGACGACGTCTTGATGAGAAGGGTTCGGGTCGAATCCTGCGCTGTCCGAGCACGTAGTTCAGAGTGATTTCTTTCGATACAGTAAATTTTAAGAGAAACAAATCGGACAACAAAAACTATAATATAGGCTATGAAAGGAAACTTGACGAGATTATGCAAGTAACATAGTGCAAAGGATTTATAGACGTTTTGTAAGTATCGATTTTTAAACAATGTGCATGCCTTTGGTATGGTATATTTGTACGATCATTTCCAGTCTTATTACCTCAATATACATGTGTGTGACTGTCTATGGGGTCAATGTATGACGACATAAATTAGTAGGTATCGCCAAACCAGTATATGACACTATGAGACCGCCAAAATTAATATTGTATTATATTCATTAACGCATTTAACTGCATGTTGTTTTTTGCAACATAAGAGTTATTACGATAATCCGTGTTGAATCAATGATTAGTGAGACGACCTCTTGACGAAAAGGGTTCGCGGTCGAATCCTGCACTGTCCGATAACGTAGATCAAATATAAATTATGAAATGTACGAGAAAGCCAGGTACTTTATTTAGGTGTCTGTTAGTTGTAGATGACATTCCTTTGGTAGAAGATTATTGACTCTACACAGCGTTTCACTCATGAAAAAGTCAGATTGGAGACGTTATTAATTGGAAAGCAATTATGTTCATTTCCTACCAATGTCACGTATTTTCAAAATGACAGTTCTTGCTCTATTTCATGCAATTCGACATACTTTATAAAGAACGTATCAACACGAGTGAACAAATCTATTTCTGAAATAGATTTAACAACATGCACACTGTTGGGTTCATACATTATTCATATTATATTGTATCAATACATGTTTGATATCTTTAAAATGTTTATAATTTATGTAGACTTTGAAACGTTATGTAATACTTTTATTAAATCTAAAGAGACTATCTAGGGTCTCAAACGAAATATGACATTTTAGCTTTAAAATAACATGAACGACGTTAATGGCGCAAACCTCAGATGCAACCCAACATAGTTGCTTCATGCATTTTATCTTGTTCCTTTACGTCATCATTTTGTAACTTAGGAGCTAAAAGATTTGCATGTCATTAAAATTCGAATACGCTCATTTCAAGTTAAGGGGAATCATTTCGGGTCTAAACATGAAAAACAACCTTTCGTTTGTATGATGAAGATCTTCAGCTGTAGTGACTGTCCTATGAATGTTAATTGCTCTCTTTTATGCATTTGTTCAATTGTTTTACAATTAAATTGTGTTTGGTATAATTTAAAACCTCAGTATAGTTTATTTTGATAGCGGAAGTTTGAAAAAGGAAATTTAAACTGAAGGATAGTATCCACGGTCTTAGACTTAAGTACAAACATCATCTTTAAATAAATGACAGCTTCACAAATCTCTCCATTTGAATGTTTCGCGAATATCGTCATCATTCATTTATCGAGTAATATATGTTGTTATTTAACCAATTAGCTAATTTTCTGCACTCGGATCAATCTCTACAAAATCATATTATTGAATAGGGGCACTTTTTAAAGGTTATATCAGTGACAAACAGTAACATACATAATCCCAAAACACTTTTTATGCCCGGTTTAACATAGAAGTTGTCACAGGAGACTCATTAATTTTCATTATTAATAGGTTCAATCACTTTAAGAGACGTTTTTCGTTAATGTCACTAATTCCAATGAAGCAGCGTTAAGAACAAATGATTGCGAAGAAGGGTTTTTTAATATATCTTTCTTACAATACCGGATATATGTGCAGCATTTATCAGATTATCGGTTATAATGATCTTAATTAGCATAAAACTTAATTGATTTCGTTCATTTTAAACACCGGTAATATTATATGAATGATGGATATGTTGTCATCTAATTTATTTACCACAGACTGAAGAAAAAAAACCACATTGAAAATAGAGCTGTCTTATCGTAAGGGAAAGATTTCCACGACATATGTGAATAACTTATCCTCGCGATGTTGCATAATTGTTTGTAGAGGTAGGTTTAAAAAAGAGAGGTTTTTATGCAACATCAAGAAAATGTGGAGACCAGCTTGCAAATCAATATTTGTTATTCATGCAACCTTTACCCAGCACTAGCTAGGTTTCTTCCAAATCTGTGTCAAGTTAAGCATGATTATTACAACTTGCTTCTTTCCTTTTCAGTGTTTGCTGTTTGTCTAGAAAGAATATTCATATTTAGATTAATTAAGAATTTCATTGAATTGACAAGTTTTTACAAAATAAATAACAACTTTACTTCATCCATTGAACTTCTCTAAATTAAACTTTATTACATACTCCTTTATAATCATAATTCCACATTCATTTAATGCAAAATATTAAGTATGGCAGTGGCGTTATATCCTAATTTTTAACTAATTGGTTACACAATCTGGGAAAATTATTTCGTATAAAATTAATGTCATATCACGAACTTACGGTTGATTCCTTCGAGAAAAACGTTTTTATTTTAGGAAGCATTGTGTCGCTAAGATCACTCTAAAGTTTTGTACGGGTGCTGTAATTACGAGTTTACGAAAACCACTACATGTTTTCCACTGGTGCGTTAGTGGCCCACAGTTGGCTACCTGTACCTTTCGACAACGTATACATATCGGGAGGATCGTATCAATGCATTTGTCATTAAAGCCTGGCGCATATAAACGTGCATGACCGCATATGTCGACCAAGGACTGCTTGAACGAATTCAGGTGTTCCTAGGGAGAATAATAACTCAGGAAAAAATGTGAAGTGTAGTGACGTTGGAAAATCTTTAGATATGTGCCAGTTGTTTATACCGGTGCATATATGACCACAGTCTGTGCTAAGAACGCGTGACTTGATTGTTGGTAAAGTTAAGATGTGAGGTATATTCATGTTGCATCGTGTGTTAGAACCTTTTCATAATAAAGGATAGCGTTTTGTTGTATATCTTTTTGTGCTTATGTTTGCAAATTACCAATAGATTGGTTCCTGATATTTATAATCAAGGTATCGGTTTTGTTTAAACACTTAGGATGTTGTGGAATAGAGTTTCTGACACACAATCTGGCCATTCTTAGGTTTTTATATAAAGTGTTTCTCAACACAATGATTCATACGTCATTAATTTCAGTCTGTAAAATTGTTTTATCTTGTGTTCAGATTCATTTTGATATAATCATTTATTTAAAAATGAATTCTTCAAATTATACAGTATTTATTTACGTATTGGACGTAATTCATAGTTTGGGAATGGATTCAGAAACATTCTAGGTTATATTATTGTAAGACATCAAACTGTTGGCATATCAGTATATCCAAGACTAATGAAATTTAATACTAGAATGTATTTGGTCTTTTTATATAGCATTCATAATCATTTGTTTTTTACTTCATAATACGTACATTCCTCTCCATTGTTTTGTTTTTGTATCTTAGATAAATAAGTTGTTTTTCATAAACTTCTTAGGTTCGATTCTTTATTTACTTAATTTAAGGCCCTGGAGTAGTAACATACTTTCAAGGCTAGTTCTGGATCTAAATCTACTTAAAACGTTAAATATAAAACATTGCTTTTAAAATCTGAATTGGCTGTACGTGTCTAAATAGTCCTTGCCCTTGGTAAAGGTTTTGTTGAAATATCTTTGACAAATATTTAGTGAAACCAGCAAGCTATCCAAGTCTCACCTAAACAGGAGAACTTTGCTTTAAGTCCTAATAAGGACGTAGAGCAACTTTTCATTCAACATTTGTTGGAACATAGCTGTTTGTATCCTAGTGGTTTTGGGTTTAATTGGTAGGTATGTATCTGGTTGAATGGATATTGAAAGAAATATAGATTAAAAAAGAAATATATAAAGATTAAAAAAGCTTCACCTTCAGAAGGAGATTATGGACTTACAAATTCAGCAAGAGGAAAAAGAGAGAAAAATGCAAATACAGAGAGAGAGGAAAGGAGGAGAGAGATAAACAAGAATGGCAAATACAAAAGGAGAGAGGGAAAGGAGAATACCGCAGAGAGAACAGAGACAAATGCAGTTGCAGAGAGCCAGTGAAAGAGAGAGAGAGAGAGAGAGAGAGCGAGAGAGAGAGAGAGAGAGAGAGAGAGAGAGAGAGAGAGAGAGAGACTGGAGGATGGGAAATACGGTTCAAGCAAAAATAATTAGTATTGACAGGCAAAGTACACAAAACCCATTTACAAGCAATTCCAAATTTTTATGTTACCAGTAACATTTGATTAGTAACCCCTTTCGAAGAAAAAATAGTAAATAAAAAACTTGCCTTATTTTGAGAAACGTTTTTAATACTTGAGCTGGCCAAGGAAGTAATGGACTTTATTATTACAAATTATATTTAATGGCATGGGTTTTATATCCAGACTTCATTGTCTGTACAACAAAGTGATAATTATGATGTGGTTAAGGAATGTATACTGATGGTTATGAGTTGGTACATGAAACATAGCGACAAATGTTAATCAATCGTAGATACGGAATTGGACAATCCTATATTGAATTTGCTGGTGAAAATAAACATCTGTTTGATAAGAGGTGTTTAGGCCAGAGTGTTGATACAAATACGATAACCTTAGAATTTGTGAGATTATTCCACATAACACCTGTACTAAATAGATTCGACTTTTTTCCGCACGCAGTAAGATTACCATATCAATTGAATTTTTTCAACTACATCAGCAAAAGTCGAGTTTCTTGAAGATGACGCAGCTCATGTGTGGCCGACTGGGTATATTGTTGTTGTTGTTGTAGGGTGTAACGCTATTTTTCAGCACACGATAGGCTATACATGACGGCCAGTATTAATGGTGGAAGAAAATCCCGGGAAAACCCCTGAAAGAACCACCGACCCACGAGTAGCTACTGGCAAGCTTTCTAACATACCCACATTGGCCTAATCGGAGACTCGAACCCACGCACACAGAGGTGATATGGCAGTGATCCGTAATGGAGAGCGCTTTATACCACTCGGCCACTCGGGGCCACGACGTGGTATGCTGAGCAGCATCTAACAATTATTCATGTAACAATGACAGATTCTCGTGCAGCTATGGTCATATATTTATTGTCACCGGCAATTCAGTATCATACCAGAATAAATTGATTCTTGAAGATCAGGATATTGTTTAAATGAACCGTGATAAACAAGAACCTCAGATCACGGAATAAAGTGCACGTGTCATTGTATACAACTTAACATTGCCGCTATTATTAATTGTGAAAACGTTTGTCAGTTTATCACTGCTGTGTATGGGATTTATAAATTACAGCCCTCCAACGAAAGCAAACTTGCATCAATGCAAGTCTAAGAGTTAATTGTGTTCCACAACGAGTTCTCTGGCATTTTCAATTATAAATCATGGATCACCGTTGACAACAAAACGACATGCTCCTATTAATCAATAGAGTAACAAAACTGTATTCACTTGATCAACTCTTAAAGATTTGGCTACACTTGAAAGTAAAATAAAAAAATAAAATAAATATTGAATATCATCAGCGGTCATATCATCTACGATTCCGCTGTATATATATAAAAACGGGTTTTGTGTGTGTTTGGTTTAGATTTTTAACGTAGTTTTAACAATTTTCCAGTCATATCGCTATGATGTCTGCAGTGTGTCAGTTTAAAGTGATGCCTAGCACTGAAGCATAACGCCGCAGACATTGTAGCATTATGTCCCACCCATTCACATTATCCTGACAACAGGCCGACCCGTCCTAGGCTCTTAATGCTGAGCGCCTAGTGACGCAGCCATATGTACCACGTTTAGAAGACTTTGGTATGACTCAGCTGGGGTTCGAACCCACGACCATCCGCATGCGGGGCGGACGCTCTAACCACTAGGCCACCGGAGCGGTAAGACTGGTGTCATCGAACTCATCGAAAATAATGCACACCCATGGTTATCCACGCTAACGTTGCCGAGTCGACGGGGAGTCCAATATTGCCATAGCGATATTTTTAAGGCTATCCGCAATTTGGTCAGAAATAATCTAGCGAGCGTCGGCGTGGTTGTTTTCCTTAAAGTCAAAATTTGATTTCGATCATTTTTTGCTACCGTGTGGTACTTGTTACCAAACACAACAAGAGCATGATCAGTTTAGATCAACAGCGTTAAAATAAACAAACTATGAAAAACTAATCGATGATTTAACCAGTGAGTCCTTTACGGCAGCGTCGGTGTTGTCTCATTTTGCTCAACAAGCTAACCAACGGCATACAGCTCCAAATGTTTTCACGAAGATATTTCGCGGTGATGTGAAAATAATGGACATTGGAATCTCTTGAACACACAATATAATCCAACCATGGTCGTTTTCATGGATATGGTAACGTGTTATTCAGCAAGTTTTCTTGGACAAGGTGAATATGCGCCATGTTTGGCAATTCTACACATGAACCCTTTAGGGTACCCGTTAACGGAATGTTGCCTGACTTCGATGTAACACGATTTGTAGTATAAATAGCTTTGAATTTATCAATTAATGTTCATCCGGTCATTCCTGTTTGGTTTGGAACTTCCTGTAATCAACCGAGCGACGATAGGTCAGCTAAAAACCAAAGAAGATGGACTCTAAAAGAGTTGTTGCGATGTATGCTTGATGTCGGTACCTTAACAAAACTCACAATCACTGACGCGATTGAATGTCACTAGCACCCAACATCAGTCTGGATGCCTGTCGCTGTGTTCGATAACTTCACTTTCATCGGGTTTGACAAGGACATCGGTCGAAAGGTTATTGGTAGATTTACCATGGGTGCATCAGCAGATTATCGGCGTCAATGAGACAGACTAAATTGTGATCCTCCTGAGATATATTGTTTCTTCACCGAAACCATCAGCAAATGAACGTTTGTGGAAACAAGAAAAAAATGTTCGCCTGACGGAAATTTGCTTGAATATATTCCTGGATGTTACGATGGAGATTCTCCACAGCACATACATCTAAGAACATTGATGATTGCAAACGTCAGTATCAATCTCATTGCGATGATAAATGGATTTCACAGTCAGGCGTTGGATCAAAACTGTCAGCACTAACAAGATTCAACTTCTGTATTCTTATGTTAGCAAATCGATGTTGCCGTGTTGCACACGTGTTTACTCAACATAATGTTTGCGACGATCTACCTAATCTAATCGAATATTAGCTGCGTGAAACTAAATCGCGAACAAATCAATACTGATTGATAAACACACAATCACACAAAAAACGTCACGAACAAAACCATAGTTCTCCAACGCTGTCAACAAATAATTGTAGCAACAACAATAGGAACAAGGAGACATCTCTGTTGGCGCCGAAGATTTGTTTAAAGGACGTATCACTCCAACTAAGGAGATCGCTGCTGCAACCGCGGAAACACAAACAACTCTTGAAACGCTACACAAAGATAAAGCAATAATACAAAAATCAACAACAGAAAAAACTACCGGCAACGATAGGTAAAGCGACTGATAAGACTCGTACTGAAATCACAGATTTTTAATATATTGTTGAAAAAAATCTTCCAACCGAGATTAAGAACCAAGTATTTAACCAGATTGGTTACTTGCAAATTAAAGGTAATCCAGCTGCAGTTGCTGCGATAGGATATAAAAAAAACGTCAGCAGTTGCTTAAAGCAAAATATAATACTATTTTACATATCAAGAAGACTCCTATTATATACAGAAGTTGTAATGGCGTTCCTAGCCAGAACGAAATATCGCCGATTTCAGGTTCTTATGTGTTATACTGTTGTAACATATATTCGGGTTTTCCTGAAATATCATCAAAGTCATATTTGGTGCTAACACAGACAACTGAACTCGTTCTTCGCGGTAGCTACACCGAAGCAATCTAGCATATGAAGGTACTAATGCAAATGCAACGGCTGGGCTCAACGGAACAGTAACGTTGACAAAACTGTCTTTGTGGATACCGAGGATGACACCCCGATCATAGAAGAACAGTTATGTCGCGCGGTGGTAAATCAGCATTTTTGTGGCTGTTAGTAACCACCGATGAGGTCAGAGAAACTGCAGCTAGATTACTCACATGGTATTTATCAAGTCAACGAGGAGTATCAGCGTCCAGGAATGCGTTCGGACATTTGAAGATACACGACGGTTAAAATCACATATAGAAAGCACAATGGTGTTATACGCTCCGGGAAGCGATGCAACGCTGCAAATAAATGGAGATCGGGAGCCATCTGAGGAAATACCACTATAGTGTACTCAAAGCCATGCCGCAAATGTATTTCACCGACAGATATAGTTTATGAGATAATAACGTTGACACCCACTTAAAAATATTCAGCTGCACATCATTTACACTTTTCAATAGATGATCTGGACTCTATTAAGACAGACCGTCGGCGACATGCATTTCAGAGCTCGCATTGGTGCGCTGCCGACTGGAGCTGCTGGATATAGAGCCATTGCTGTAATAATGTCGGACAATACAAAGACGATCGATTGTGTTATTGGACTAATGTAAGTCAGTGACTAACAAGTTTTTCCAGCCTGTCCGCTCAACTGTTTGTACCAAGTCTTATTTGTTCTTCAATTTAATTATCATTTCAGTACATACAATGCGCAACTATACCTCGTAGCGCGTGCCTTTCCAAGGTGGCTGGCGTGCCATCTTTGGCACACGTGTATTAGTTTGCCGACACCTTGGTAGGCGCTCTTAGAACGACAATACTTTATTTTGTATTCTAATATGCTTGCTAAAGAGTATTGTGCCTCAGCAGGGATGATTGTGGCATTGATACATTTTCTCTAGTAATGATCGTCTTATACCTACAGTTACTATGCATCTACCTGAGCAACGTTTATTGCAGATTTTCACCCAAGACGACCATACTGGATTACAGTCAATTATTAACGTTATGATTTTGTAGAACATTCTTTATCGAATGCAATGGCTTTGAAATATAGGTACCGGTGTATACTATAATAGTACAATTATTTGGAGTCTTAATTTGTCTCGTTCAAAATGTATTCGTTAAAAATCGAAAGCGTTTTCCAAGCATATTACTTTGTAACATGTACAATTTCGCCCAAACACAAGAATTTAAAAAATAATGAGTTAATACTGTCATTTGAGACGCGAACAGTAATAAAAGACAAGTTACGTTTATAGCGGCAGAAAAGCTAGTTATATGTGCCTCGTATAATGATTTATTTCGTTGGTGCATAATCTATAACCTTTTAATAATATACAATCTTAAGTGGAAACGTTTGGCAAATACAATTTGTTTTAAGCATTTTAATGACATATTCGAACAACCTTTTAAATAATGAAAGAGAATAACCCTTGGACGTATCAGCTGTGATGCTCTTCTTTTTTATTGGTTTCGTTTCTAATTCTAAGAAAGTATTTGGAAAAAATACATTTTGGGTTTGTATTTGCTTAGGAACATTAACGCCCACTTGAATGATTCGTGAGTTAGCTTGTCAAGGTCGCATATTCCCAACGTGTTTGATGCTAATTTGAATAAATGTCACACCATTGCAAATACGACAGTGTAACTCATTATATGATACTTGTAGTGACTTATAGCCCGCTACATTTGATTTCTTATTGTTTTTTAAAGTCCAATGCGTTTAAAATTTGGACATGTCAGGTGACCGAAATGTGAAGAAAAACTCGATAATTGTAATTACTAAAGCTTTAGCTGTAATTTCAAACGTGCTAGATTCTACCGCTAATTCGTCGCTTTTTGACATGAGGTGTCTGCATTACTTGGTTCCACATAAGTAATTCCTAGAAACATCCTTACTCTGAACATCATAATGATATATTGGATTTTGTCAGTTTTAATATCTCAACAGTGGCGATAAACATGGTAAATTAGTAAGAACAAAATCCAATGAGTTGAACCTAAGAGAAAGCAAAACAACAACTAGAATTAAAATAGTACCCTATTTAAAAAGATTACCCGTGCGAATCGTTCAGATTTTCATCGAGTCAATTTGTATGAACATTTTTTGTTGGCGGGTAGTGTGTTCAGTGTCGCCCTTACCATGTAATAGTAGTAGTAGTATAAGCTGTATATGTAAGGTAAGTGTGGCTATGTACCTATCGACATATATGTCTTATCAGATACAAGACAAATCGCCAAGAACGATTTATATCTCTCCCAGGGTAACACTTTAAGTCTGCACAATAAATTCTTTACCTGATAAGACTAAAATCTGGCTGGGTTAGGTCAACGTCTTTGCTGCGGCTGGTAGCTGTGTACATGCACTTGCTCTGCATTGATTGGTCTTTTCTTTTATTACAACAAGACGTTTGCCTGAGTAGATTATGCAAATAACATATATAAGGGAGCGGACTAGTTTGTTCAAGACGCTTGCAGTGCAAAGGATTTATAGACGTTTTGTAAGTATCATTCTCTGTATATGATTTTAAAACAAAGTTCACACCTTTGGGTATGGTATATTTTTAATATCAATACCAGTCTTATTACCTGAATTTACAGGTGTGCGAATGCCTCTGGGGTCAATGTAGCATTTAGAGCAAAACCAGTATATGACACTCTGAGACCAGCAAAATGAATATTGTATTATATTGATTAACTCATTTTACTGCATCTTTGTTTTATAACACTAGAGTCATTATGATAATCCGTGATGAATCAATGGTTAGCGAGACGACGTCTTGATGAGAAGGGTTCGTGGTCAAAGTATGCACTTTCAGAGCACGTAGTTCAGAGTGACACAGCATATTTTAAGAGAAACAAATCGTACAACAAAAAATATAATATAGGCTATGAAAGGAAACTTGAAAGATTCCCGAACTCTAACTGGTCGGTTCATTCGTCATGTCCCTTTATCCGGTGTAGGAAGTAAATGGAAGAACAAATGAAAATTATGAAATGTAAGACAAAGACATGTACTTTATTTCGGTGTCTGTTAGATGTAAATGACATTACTAACTGGTAAGGAATTACGTTTATTTCTTACCAATGTCACGTGTTTCAAATTACATTTACATGCTCTATTTCCTGCAATTCGACATACTTTACAAACAACGTATCAACACGAGTGAACAAATCTATTTCTGAAATAGATTCAACAACATACGCACTGTTGGGTCCATGCATTGTTCATATTCTATTATGTCAAGACATATTTGATATGTCTTAAATGTTTCTAACTTATGTAGACTTTTACACTTTATGTAATATTTTATCAATTCTAAAGAGACTATCTTGGGTCTCAAACGAAATATAACATTTTATCTTTAAATTAACATGAACGACGTTAATGGCAGAAATCTCAGATCCAAACCAACATAGTTGCTTCATGCATTTTGTCTTGTTACTATACGTCATCATTTTATAACTTAGGATCTAAACGATTTGCATGTCATTAAAATTAGAATACGCTTATTTCAAATTAAAGGGCATTGTTTAGGGTCTAAACATGACAAAGAACCTTTCTTTTGTAAAATCAAGATCTTCAGCTGTAATGATTGTCCAATATATGTTAACTGCCCTATTTTATGCATTTGTTAAATTGTTTTGCAATTCAATTGTATTTGGGATAATGTAAAACCTCAATATAGTTTATTTTGATGGCAGAAATTTGAAAAAGGAAATTTAAACTGAAGGATAGTATCCACGGTCTTAATCTTAAGTACAAACATCATCTCTAAATAAATGACAGCTCCGAGTTTCATAAATTTTTCCATTTTTCTGATTCGCGAATATTTTCATCGTTCATTTATCGAGTAACGTATGTTGTTACTTAATAAATTAGCTAATTTTATGCACTCGGATCAATTTTTACAAAATCATATTTTTAAATAGGGGACACATTTTAGTCGTTACATGACTGACAAAATGTTACAGACATAATCCAAAAACACCGTTTCATGCCCGGCTTTAACGTAGAAGTTGTCACAGGAGCCTCATTATTTTTTAATATTAATAGGTTTTATTACTTTAAGTCACTTTGTTTTTTACTGATGCCCCTAATTCCTATGAACCAGAATTAGGAAAAAATTATCGCGAAGAAGTTTTATGTTATATCTTTCTTATAATAAGGGATATATGTGCTGAGTTTGTCAGATTACCGGTTTATAGTGAGGTTAATTAGCATAAAACTTAATTGATTTCCTTCATCTTAAACGCCGATAGTATTATATGAGTGATGTATATGTTGTCATCTAACTTATTTATCACAGACTGAAGAAAAAACACATTGAGAGTAGAGCTGTCTTATCGCAAGGGAACGATGTCCACGACATATGTGTACTATTTCTGCACGCGATGTTGCATAATTGTTTGTAGAGGTAGATGGAGAAAAGAACGGTGTTTATGCAACATCAAAAAAAAAATTGGAGACCAGCCTGAGAATCATTGTTTATAATTCAATCAACCTTTGCCCAGCGCTAGCTAGGTTTCTTCCAAATCTGTGTCAAGTTAAGCATAATTATTACAACTTGATTCTTTCCTGTTCATTGTTTGCTGTTTGTCTAAAATCTTCATATATGGATTAATTAAGAATTTCATTCAATTGACAAGTTTTTACAAAATAAATAGCAACTTTACTTCATGCATTGAACACCTTTAAATTAACCTCCATTACATAATCCTTACTGACCATAATTCGACACTCAGCATAATGCATAATCTTAAGTATGGCAGTAGCGTTATATCTAAATTTTTAACCAATTGTTAACACATTCTGGGAAAAGTATTTCGTATAAAATTAATGTCATATCATGAAGTTACGGTTCATTCCTTCGACAATCTAATTTTTTGTACGTGTGCTGTCCATTACGAGTTTGCGAAAACCACTACATGTTTTCCACAGGTGCGTTACTGGCCAACAGTTGGCTACCTGTACCTTTCTACAACATAGACATATCAGAGAGGATCGTATCAATGCATTTGTAGTTAACGACTGGCGCATGTTCACGTGCATGACCGTACATGTCGACCAGGAACTGCTTGAAAGAATCCTGGTGTTCTAAGGGAGAATACTACATCATGAAAAACAGTAAAGGGAAGTGACTTTGCAAATTCTTTAGATATGTGCCAGTTGTTCATAACGGTGCATATGTGACCACAGTCTTTGATATGTACGCGTTTTTTGGCAAAGTTAAGAGGTTATGTATATTCATGTTGCATCGTGTGTTTGAACCTTTCAATAATTAAGGATATCGTTTTGTTGTATATATTTTCTTGTGCTCAAGTTTGCAAATTACAAATAGATTGTTTCCTGACATTTATGTTAAAGGTATAGGTTTTGTTTGGAAACTTAGAATATTTTGGTCGATAGTTTCTGACACACAATCTGACCATTCTTATTCTTGTATATAAAGTGTTTGTCAACACAAAGATTCATTCCTCATTAAGTTCAGTCTTTAAAATTGTTTTTTTTGTGTTCAGATGTATTTTTCTGCTTAAAAAATGAATTGTTCAAATTATATAGTACTTATTTAAGTATTGGACCGATTATTTTTTTTGGGAGTTGATTCAGAAACATTCTGTGTTATATTATTGTAAGACATCAAACTGTTGGCACATCACTATATTCAAGACTAATTTAATTTAATACTGGACTGAATATGGACTTGTGATATAACCTTCATAATTATTTGTTTTTTAGTTCATAATACGTTCATTCCTCCCCATTGTTTTATTTTTGTTTCTTAGATAAATAAATATAGTTGTTGCTTTTCGTAAATTGCTTAGGTTGAATTCTTTATTTACTTAATTTAAGGCCATGGGGTAGTAGCATACTTTGAAGGAATGTCCTGAATCTAAATCTATTTAAAACGTTTCATATAAAACACTGCTTTTAAAATCTGAACTGGCTGTACGTATCAAAATAGTCCTTGACCTTGGGAAAGGTTTTAATGAAACATCTTTGACAAATATTTAGTGAATCCAGGAAGCTATCCAATTCCCACCTAAGCTTATAAAACATTGCTTGAAGTCCTAATAAGGACGTATAGCAACTTTGGAAATGATGATTTGATTGAACGTTCCAGACAATAATATGATTTCTATGAAGCAATAACCTTTTTAACTCAGCAAGAGAAAACGAATATTTTCATTCAAAATTTGTTGGAACATAACTGTTTGGATCCTAGTGGTTTGGGTTTAATTTGTAGTTATGGATCTTGTTTATTGGACATTGAAATAACTATCGATTAAATGCACATATTTTATATGTTAGATCGATGGTAAAGGTATCTTCCTCACACATGCATCTCTTTCTCTCTCTCTCTCATTCTCACTCTCTCTCTCTCTTCGTATATATATATATATATATATATATATATATATATATATATATATATATATATATATATATATATATATATATATATATATATATATATATAATGTAATTATATTGGTTTTAAAATATATCACATATAAGCCATATGAATGTTTAAAGTCATATTTACATCAAGAAACATTCGTTATACTGAACGTTTTGTGTCCTGGCATTTCGAAAATCTCTCTTTTCATCTCTCTCTTTACAACATTTTTGTTTCAATATGTTTTATCAATTTTCTTCAGGCATCCAGCCGAACGGAAGTAAGGGAGATGGGTGATTCGGTAAGCTAAATTTATCGAACATGTACTATCACTATTCAAATGAGTTTCGTACTTAACATTACATGTGTAATTCCCATTTTGAAAATGTATTCTTCTATCAGATATGTTATTATTTCGCTGAGAGGTTGTGAAGACAATCCAAAGTTGATTTCAAGTGATTAGCCAGTATATATATGAACAGTAAGCCTTCTGGATTGCACTGGTTAAAATCTACTTTATTACAGATTTGTAAAGAATTCGCTCCAAAATAAGCCAGTACTTTCACAGACTCATCAGCTCTACTTTGTAACTTAATAGCAAGGAACATTGCTAGAGAGCAAAACACACATTTGCAATGAAAATGTATCATATTTTCTTAAGTCGCTCTGGTTTTAGTGTTGATTGGAACAGTAATTATCAAAATAAAATTATTTTAGTCGACGAAAAGCTAACATTATTAAAGTTGGCTGAATATTACAGATAATTCATAGGCGCATGTTCTTTTCTTAAGACTAAATCTATATTGGTAAGTTGGTGTCATTTTTAAAGATTAATATCCTGAACTTGAATTTAACTAATTATCTTTTTGCCGCATAATAAAATTGTCTGATAAGTCAATTGATCGACGTCATCTGCAATTCATTTATTTCAATAATGCATTCGATATAATCACTCTCTGTGTCACCATATGGTAAGACGCGACTATTGACAAACTATGTTTAAGTGGAAGGAGTTTCGACAATACGGGAACAGTGTTGGCAATAGTTGTTTCAAGTGAGTAGGATTGCTTTCCATACCATATAATAAGGTTTGTAATTAATATCGTAAGTGTTACCGTCACAATGAAGTTAAACGATATCTAAGAAAAACTCATCAGACAGCATGGCTTGACTGTCTTTGTCGACTTAGTTCCTTGATATCCCTTCAACTCTATGGCACTAAATAAAGGCTCAACATCTTCGACGGCTAACGAGAAGCCAATCTGGTCTAGTAGCCGCTTATATAAATGTTCATGAAATGATATATGACCGAATATTCGTATATCAATAAGATGTCCGTAAACTGCAAACTTTAGGATTCTGTTATTATTTGGAATGTAAATTTTAAAAATTGTATTGGATTCTGATCAAGATCATACGAGACTTTGAAGCGCTATGATCCCGTGTGTTAGTGTCTTTCTCAGAACAAAATATATAAGGCAGAAGTTACTGTGTCTATTTGAAAGGAATTAATTATGCATAATCTAGCATCCAATTAAACAATTATAAACTAATCTTTCAAAACGTAATAAATTGATTGTGAAAAACTGAATACATTCATAGTGCAGCGTTTAAAGGATCAAACGGCCGAGTAAAGTTACATTTTCTAACATAGGATGACTCATAGTTATGAAAATCAAAATGATTTTAACACTCAGATTAAGGAATACTATACGGTAAGGCGGGTTCATTAACAAATCAGCCTGTATTCCCTCCTAAATGAGATTAATATGCAAATGGAGAGAGCAGCAGTGAAAACAAAGTGAACATGTCAGACTCATGATTTCGGACGGCAACCAGACGGTCAATGATACATTTGAAACTAGCATATTTGAGGACGAAACCATACACGGGAACATGAAAATGGCATATGAACTTTGCAAATAACTCTCAAATAAATTAAAAACATGGTGAAAAAGCGTGAATCATTACAGTTTCTGTCCATTAAAGTAATGATTTTACTTTGAAAATTAGGACTTATAAGTAACTAAAAATGAGGGGATCTGATCTGGGAAGAACTGCTTTAGATACATGTTTTGTCTTCACCCTGATCCTAACCCTTAACCCTTAGAATGTAAAAGCTCATTGCTGTGTTAAAGGTGATGTTATAGCCAACTACCTAATCAGTATTGCAAGCACAGATCAAAACAAATAAGTGTATATTTTCTTTTATAATATTTTTACAAGGGTTGAGTCAAACTATTAACATATGTACCAAGTACATATTAAGACAAAAATATAATTCCTTAATTATGTTACATTAACACGTACACTATCCTGATTTCTTCAGGTGATAGAAAATGACAATAAGGATAGCACTGATCAGATGAAAGATGTTATAACCGATGGGTCGGGGCAGACAGCTGTTCAGGAGAAAGGTGCACGTTTGTTACTCTTTCATGTTTTTCTCGCTTGTTAAGATGTTATTGTTGTGCTGTGTTAGCAATTGTTGAGATGATGTCACTTTATACGGGGCTTGTGGTCTTACCTAGTTTACGCTAGAAGCTCATGAAAGCAAAGTGACTTTCATTCCTACCAAATTTAGCAAGGTAGGTGGAATATAGATAATAGTAAATGCAGTTAAATCATAGTTTATGTTGTATGTTTAAGGGATTCGCATACATCATTCAATATACTAATTATTAATCAAATAATATGACAGCTAAATACATTGTATCTACACTGTATGGAATGTTACAAATGTACGCAGTTCGATTCAACAAAATTATTGTATTGGTAATACATAATATCAGTCCAAAACATGGCATCCTCAAAAATAAGTTACTCTTCACTTAGTGACAATATCAAAGATTTAATTCTGCTCTCCTACTTGAAAAATTGAAAATGGGGAATTATATTTTTGCTCGTTCTGTCAGTATACGTATAACTCCAAAATATAATTTGCTCGTGAATAGAATATACCTGAACGTAATTATCAACATTCCTTAAACTTAAATGCAATTTAGGCACGAATGCCTTAGTTGTAAGTCAGTGTTAGATATACATGCATATTAAATATGCACCTTGGCTCATTAAAAAAGACGAAGGTACTATATTACTATACACAACAATTACATTTTACTCATAATCCTAATATAAATGTGGGTCGTTGTAGGCTATCAAATCAGTAAAAGGCGAAGCCAGTCATACGTTCTCTCTGTATTGCGGACAAACGGCAGCCATTGGAGTTCATACCAGAAAAATAAATGTTGAACCATTCAGCATACGCCAACACGAATTTATTTGTCACATACTTGAACAAAATAACCAGAAGGGTTAAGTTACTGTTGTTTCAAAATATATTCGCTTCCTACCGGGCATCCGAGTACTTATTACACTTAAAAGCATTCGTTAATCTACAGGACATTTTAGTGTCCATTTGAAATTTGATTTTGCCTGCGCCAAATAATTTGTACGATATGGGTAGAGAGAGCAGACTCAATAGATAAGGTAAATTAAAACCTGATTATATTAATGTGTTTTAAATAGCAAACATATTACACTTTATAATAATTCCAAAGATTTTCATTTACTCCAACATCTGCTCAGCTATTATAATACATCTTTTGGATTTCTTCAAACATTATTTATACCGATTGTATGGTTCATATGAAAAGAGGAATGACATTACCACTCTGTGTATTATTAAAATAACCATTACCAAATAACTGGCCATATCTACATGGATAAAAACATCAGGTAATGAGTCCAAGTGTGTGGATCTAACACCCACTGGTTACTCCATCAAGTCGTTCCCCCGAAATTCTAGCGGAGGTGGAATTGCTGTCATCACAACGAACTTCATCATAAAACATCTTAACTATACCACACCATTCAATTTTGACCACACATTGTTTGAATTAGCCAAAACCACACTCACAATGGAACAAAGGTCGGTCCATTTTTTCTGCCTATACCGCCTTCCTCCTAGTAGAGAAAACAAGCTGGTTGACTGTCTCTTTTTGAAGCAGTTTCCGAATCTCCTGGGCTATGAAATTCGATAGGTGGCAACCTGATTATTCTTGGAGATTTCAACTTTCACTTTGACTGTCACGGAAACTCAAATACATCAAAACTCATATATTCCATTAATGTGTTCAACCTCAAACAGTCATTTAACCAACTCACCCATAAACATGGTCACATTTTAGACTGGATTCTTCATAGACCTGATGATACCATTCTACGGTCCTCCCTGGTATCCCATGACCTTGCATCAGATCACCTCTGCAATATATGCCATATTGACGTATCCGTCCCTAACCCTCCATCTGCTACTTAGAGAAGCCTCCATATGATAAACAGAGCCAAAATGATGCACAACATCCAGGCTAACCTAACAAGTTGCTTACCTCCTACCGCATAACATCTCAATAACTGTCTGCGTTCATTACTTGACAAACATGCCCCAGCTACCAAGTGCAGAGTATCAATTCAAAAGTGGTCCCCATGGTATAGCAGAGTTAGGGACCAGCTTTGCATTGTTAACAGAGGTCGTCGTAAAGCTGAGAGGATCTGGCGTTCCACCAGACTCACTATTCATAAGCGAATATATGAAGTCGCTAAGAAAAATGTGACAAATATAGTCCATACAGCGAAATCAGCCCACTACACTACTAAGATCATGGAAAGTTCCAGCTGCAAAGAGCTCTTCAAGATTAATAACAAGCTAATGTCAAGGAATAAATCAACACCACTTCCAACAACCTTCTCTCCAGTCGACCTTCCGGACATGTCTGCAAATTTCTTCCGTGACAAAGTACAAACCATTAGGGATAAGCTTGACACGACAATTTCAATTGACTCGTCGTCACCATACAGTTGGGATACAGAATTTGAGCGGCAACCATTATCAGCATTTGAACCGGTCTCTATGAATTTCGTACGTACAGCCGTGATGAAGAGTGCACCAAAGTCACGTGAACTTGATCCAATTCTAACATCAGTGCAGCTTGAGTGCTTAGATCCAGTATTGCCTCCACTGACTGATGTTATTAATCTCTCTCTCATCTAGGAAATTCCCATCATTTTTCAAAACTGTCATTGTAAAGCCTCTGCTGAAGAAACCAACACTAAACCATAATGATTTAAATAACTACCGCCCAGTTTCTAATCTCCCATTCATTTCAAAAATCTTAGTAAAGGTTGTTCTATCCCAGCTTGTATCTCATCTAAATTCAAATAGTCTTTTTAGCAATGTACAATCGTCATATCGCCCTTGCCTCAGTACCGAAACTACTCTTCTAAAAGTAGTTAATGACATTCTCTCTGCGTTGGATAGCGGAAAGATTACAGTCCTCACCCTCCTTGATTTGTCTGCAAAAGAGTATGTTTTTCTAAATAAAATTAAATGAACGGTTTTGCAATATCAAATAGCAATGATGCGAAAATAGATGTTTTGTCCATAAATCACCCTTTATCCATAAATCACCCTTTATCCAACCTTTCTGTAAATTTACTGTCATGTTCTGTGCTCGTAATGAACTGCTGATAGTGGATTGAATTGGAATTTATTTTTTATTCCATCATATAGATGGGTAGGGCAAATGATGTATTATATTGTTTTACCCATGGATATTGTTTACTTATTGTTTGCTAGACGTCGCTGATTTGACTACATGATGTTCTTTATATATGGGCAATTCCAAATTAAGCTTCACCTGTTGAAACAAAATACTGACAATTTTCAGAACTATACCACGAATATGTGTGGTTCCCTTCCAGCTTGATTACAGTTTCATTATCGTGGGGAGGACATTACTGAATATTGCTTGTATTTTACATGATATCAAGTTTTGAGTACAGGCTTGTTTATTTGGATCATGGAAGGTGGGAGTGGATTTCCTAGCTCCAGTGTCATTTATTATCTTATATTAACTAGGAACTATCTGACGGACACAGTAAAAATATCTTGTGCATAATCATGCGCAAATATGCCTTTATAAATATAGACATGCATAGGTGATTTGAATGGGCTGCCGATATTTATTGTGTGGTAACAACACAAACGTATGGAAAATGGAACCTTAATATGCTTATTTTGACCTTAATTAGTCATTATAGTGCTGTGAGGAACAAAGCTAATCAAATCCAGCGGTTTAAAATATATGTCGGATCATCATGACATTGGGAACGATTTGGATATTGATTACATTTGTTATTTTACTCAGCTTTGCTCCATTCGAGCGACAATACGATATATATAATGACCTTGATGGTAAATTAGTATGCGAATTGGCTTCATGCGTCATTGGTGGGACGGACAATACAAATTTTACGAGATTTAAATGAAAATGGTGCATCGCCTGAAATTATATGTCGCACTGTTTGTCTGTCGCTTGGTCTTTGTTTGTACTCTGCGTAGTAAACTGCATCTTTTTGTACCTGTATGTATGGCTCTGAAAATGTAGTCAATGAGAATATCATTATATTTGTGCAGCTACATTGTGAAAAAATAACCATATTTTTATATCACTTTTAGGGTTGTACTGACAACAATAGCTGGTGACACTACCAATTTTCTTGTATTTCTTCAAATTATTAGTAATAAAACAAATCCTCCTTACATTAGATGTACGCAGTTTCGTCTTTTTATTTTATTTACCACAGTTCACTTTCATCTTCATAATGAATAAATGCCTCACTTTATTAGGCAATCGAACGAAATAAAATTAAACATTGTTATCTTATTAACAGAAGATGATAAACCTATTATAGGAGGAAAGAAAATCATTAGACCTGGTTTCGGAAACATTTTTAAAGATGGTCCTATAATACTTCGCACAAGAGGGGATCGAGAAAAGTTGATTTCAGATGATAAGACGACAGAACATAAGGTGGGTTCAAAAGGTGTTTTCAATATCCCATCAATACAATAAATATTCTAGCAAATACATAGGTTATGCCATTATCTTTGCAGATATCCAAAACACGTTTGAATTCAAATAGTCATGATGCTTCTCACTGATAAAATATATACTATCTGACATGATATCTGAATACAGCATTAAATAACTATACATATTAATCGTAATATAGGAATGATTCATGTTTTATTATCACTACCTCGCCTACAAGATGACCATGCTGTTGGTCATTTGATCGATTCCAAAACATCCCAAGATCAAAACTCCATGTCATCACCTTTTCACATTGCCAGTATGTTAATGTGTAGAATCTATATTTATGGACAAAAGCTGGTAACCTCACCATAACTGTATATACAAATAATTTATCTCCCTTGAATATCAAGTGACACATCAGAAAACAAAATTAATGTTTAACAAATCAAATCCAAAAATAATCCAAGAATTAAAATCTTTCCTAGTTATAATATATTCTAAGCGAATCTCAGTTCAAATCCCGAAGGAATTCAAGATGGAAGGAGTACTGCTGCATTGTTAACAGTCTCCTGTAGAATCACAACAAATATTAATCCAGTTTTGAATGCAGTATAACTTCAAGCAAAGTTTTTATCCAACAATTTTGTCTTAAAACGTATGTATTTCCTTGGAAATGATTCATATGAATTCAATTTAATTTGAAGAAAATAAAATGATTACCCCAAACTGGACAGAAGATAAAAAACTTGACTTTTCAAATGTTAAGGAATGACTGACAGAATTCGTAGCATATCATCAGTTATAAGACTAACTAAAACGCAAAACAGATACCCGGACGATAGTCAATAGCTCTCTTTGCAGAAGTAAAATAAGTTACATGATAGTTATCATTTCGTCCATGTATGGCCTTGGCGTAACTTTAAAAAGGTTTATTACCCAAACTGTCACTGGCTCTGAATCAAGGTCAGCAACTTGATACAGTGTGTATATTATTAGGTGTTTATCAATGTATGAAGATATTTTAAAGATCAACCACCAAACAACACTGAACTGAATTTCTGGACTATGTCAAATCCAGCAAACAATAATACATTGCAATAGCATGTAATAAAAAACAAATTAAAGCTAAGAAAGAATATATATATGTATATATATATATATAATATATATATATATATATATATATATATATATATATATATATATATATATATATATATATATATATATATATATATGTATATATGTACATATATATATATATATCTATATATATATGTATATGTATATATATGTATATATGTACATATATATATATCTATATATATATGTACATATATATATATGTATATATATATATATATATATATATATATATATATATATATATATATATATATATATATATATATATATATATTACACAAATAGTAGAACCTGTGTCATAATGTACCTTGTGCATGCTGGAATATATAATAATAACCATGAACATTTTCAATGTACTCCACTGTATTTTATATGGACTGTGTTTACTAAATATCCAATCATTAACTGAATTGAGAGCTGATATAATAATTTCAATGGAAAATTTTCATGAACCAGTCCATTAGAAAAACTGAATCGTTTATATTGAGTAGGACCACTAATGGTTTAATTTCCTTCTAGTTTGTATTGCGAATACTGTTTTAGGTATCTTAACTACACTTTTAATTTATTGTAACATTGTCAGATCAACATTTGTATTGCAAGTAAATGTTTCGCTTGTCATTGATTATGAAATATCATATCCTTACTTTTCTTCTTTCTTCTCTTTCGAATTCGTAGAACAATACTAATGTTATAATTCCGATAAATATATTACGACTTTAACGATGAATCCTAGTCACAGAAAAACCTTAGAGATAAGTATCAACTTGACAATTTGCATCGTTGATGTATCTCGAACAATCAAGTCACCGTAAGCGATGGTCCTGCAGCTGATGTCCATAGCCTGTCTGTCAAATTTCGTTTGATACGACTATGGTCCTTATATTCTAGATACGATATTTTCTCTGAAGATCATCGCTCTGATCCGATTCTGATTAAACTTGGAAATCGGGCATATATTATCAAAATTACCGAAGTGTGTAATATGGAGTAATGTGAGTGCATATAAATGAGGTGATATTAAGCGTGATTGACTCGGCTCTTTCCATTCTCAAGACCATATTTATGTTGCCAATGTACTTAAACTCGGCATGGATGCTCAATATTAAAGAGGTGTGTTTTGTTTACAGAGATTGGTGCGTACTTATGGGGTGGGGGATCTTGTATCGCATGTACTTAGTTTGTTACCACTCCAGAAGTCATATTGCTGATTTTGTCTTCGTCAAATTTAAAATATGGGCTTACATTATAAAGCTCTCCAAGGAGTTTGATGAACACCCATTCTTCTGACATCGACAAAGTAATTAATTTTAAAGTTCAACAACTAAATAAAGGACACTAGTTCTGTTGGCATTCCTGAAATTTTTTTATAATATTTTTTATTTATCATTATTAATAGCTCTGCTTTCAATTTTTACAGAACTAAGACAGTAAATCCATATATGGGTATGTTCACTTAGAAAGACATGTTTCATATATGTTATAACCAATGGCTAGTAACCGTTTTCAATAGTAATATTTCTAGCAAAGTGTTTATGTGTTCAGCTTACACCTAGGAGTTCCAACGTCGGATGTCTTTTAAAAGGCACGTCATTCCAATTTGCTCGTAACCAAATGGTCAATAATGTGCCTGACGTGCCGTTTAAACCGACCAAGCAGACAATCTTTGAAGTATAGATAAAGGACAAAATATATGTTTATTTTAAACAATGTACTATTTACCCAATATTTACTTACACTGTTAAGAGTGGAACACACTAATCATTGCGACATGAATATGAATGAATAAGTAAGATGCAGTAATACACGAACTGTATACTCCAATTTCTTTAGGTGATGGACACAAAGAGCAAGGATGGCACGTTTGTACAGGACTCACCTAGGACCTCTAGGACAAGAATGTCTGGTAATTGTATAGATGTTGCGAACGATGGGCTTGGTCAGAGAGCTGTAAATAAGATAGGCCCCGGGAACCACTTATGACCTTTCTTCTCTTTTGTTTTATTGGTTTATGGTTCTTCTATTTGTCCTTTTTTGTTTTTGCCCATATTAACAAGGGGAGATAATTGTTTCCGCTAATTATGTTCAATGCTGTTATACAAGAGTCAAGGGTTGTCTTAGGTTTCTTCGTGCCAATGACTTGTTTTTCCTGCCAGAACAGGGGGGAAATTGTGCCAAATAAGTACAAGTGAATGCAAATACGTCACAATTGATAATGTTTAAAAGTATCCCTTATGCCAACTTCTTTGCTAAAGCTGTTGGTCCGGTACTATGACAAAATGCTTATTACAGAGTACGTAAGTCTTACATTTAATCCAGCAAAATGTTACATGTTTTTGTCACTGTAAAAAGTGTAACTGCAAAAAGTGTAACCTTTAATATAATTTAGGAGAATTGATAACATATATCAAGAGTGTAGCCCATTCATACTATTTTTACCAGATAAAATATGTACTAGTTATATTTATTTGTACTTCTGATAAATATAAAACATTCACAGACGTATAATTAGGTTGCCATTGACCTAATAATTAATTGTATGTGTGAATTGGGAGGAATATTGTGGTTGAAACGGAAAAGTAGACATACGTAATTATTTACGTTCAGACGCAAATATATTGAAATGCACACACATACTAACAATAATGAGTCTTACTTTACTCATTGACGATGAAAACTGACCGCAAAACAGTTATGCTAATCACACTGCTAATATAAAGTATGGTGTGATAGGATATTATTTAAACGAAATGCACGTACCGAAATTTGAAGGATAGAAATCAGATATATTAATAATCTAAAAGAATCGAACATTCTTCAATCTCATTCTTGAACAAAATGTCATTAGTTTTTTACTAACTGTCCGTCGTCACATACTCTGTCCATAAGGTCATCCCGCCATGAACATGTTAATCTTTAGTAGCCATTATGCAACCTACTTGTAAACTTTCCATGCGATTTCAAATTGTGTGTTACCACGCCTTAACGGTTTGGTCGTATTAAACATTGACAACACACACCACTTCAGTGGAAAACCGTTGAGAAATGATGACAAAATGAACTGAATTACTTAGAGAGCATGAAGAGCCCCCCCCCCCCTTCTTTCCAAGTGTTAGATATGTTATCACCACTGAGATTCAGACATAGTTGCACTGTATGCATCAATGTCAATAGTGTGGATACAATTTAGATCGCGATACGTGTGTATGTTTTTCTTTGTCCAATCATTTTTATTTTAACTACATTTCAGTGTCAAAACATACGATTTGTTAATGTTGACCTTGAGTTGAACTTGTGTGTGAAAATGCATTGTTACCAGGAGACGTTGTTGGCGGTTGGTCAATTGATGTGGCCTGTAAAGTGATATTAGTACATAGACAGCATTACTCTCTTTCTCTCTCTCTCTCTCTCTCTCTCTCTCTCTCTCTCTCTCTCTGCGTGCATGTATTGTGCATAGTGTACTGTTTCCTTTTTTTGTATTTGTCGCCTGGACTTGTTCATTTCATCTAGTGTGCACATCATGATAATGTTGTAATGGTGGATATTTAACGGCCCTTTTAGTAGGTTCTTGGCTTTATAATGCCGTATCCATGATTCGTAACTGCAATAAATGGTGATATAGTCATACCATCTATCATTCGCAATATCATCTATATTTATTGACAGTTTTCATGATTATTTCTTGCAGCTAAACCCCCTATCAAAAATAAGCCACTCATAGCAGGAAGGAAAAATATCGTGGATGGTGTGGGCAACACTGTTGAAAGTCGACCAAACAAACTTCACACAGCGGGGGCCCTTGTGGAACCAGTGTCAGGGGATACGTCAATAGAAAAGAAGGTTGTGGGGATATTATATTTCTAATGTACCGTCATTATGATTAATGTTCAGGCAGTTGCATGGGGTTATGATATTATTTGGTGCGATTGCATAGATAGCTTCATAGAACTTTTAAAGCTCTAACGAGACAACATACATTATTTAGAATAGAGTATTATTTTTATAACCAGTAACTCGACAAGACTGATCATCCAGTAAAAGTGCATAGTATAAAGAAGATGAAGTAAACTTTTAATCTCTCGAACCCTGTTGAATCATACACTAAATATTGTTTTAATTTCTTCGTAAATACAGTCGTACTATTTGAGGTTGACAGGTCAGGTGCAATGATCAATTACCTATGAGGATATTTTGGCATCCACATTCTTGAACTTGTGCTTCCGTCCGTTCATTCATCCATCTCAAAATTGATGTAATTAGCCGCTTGATTACTGCCTTGTAAGGACAGCATATGCCGTCATAATATTTGCAATATATATTGCATCAAGGTCTTTGGGTACCTCCTAGGGGTGCAAAACTTGAGTTGAAAATATGTAATAACATCAGAGAATTGCAATGATCAGAAATTGCAGTTGACTTGGTGTGTACATTCTGTTAATAATTATTCCCTCTTTTTCTATAAACTGAATTGGCAGGTTAATTAAAGCGTTTCCTAGAACCAGGCTAATGGCCTTCAGTAATCGTGTATCTTCTTCCTACACGATTCCACATGAAAAGATGGCGCCTTTAGTCCGATTATCTCGCTTTCGATAACTAATTAGTATTAAAAAATGCAAATATCACCTTGTGTATTTTGAAATTACCCGAAGTTCAATGCAACATACTGTAGTAAACATTCCGATTGAAGTTCCTCGGTTGCCACCATCAATAATTTAGTTTTTTATTGGATTATCTCTTTGCATTGTGTTCTTCAAAATGTGTTTGTTGCCAAATTAGATTTTAAGTTCGTTAACCAATCATGTTCATACTTCGCATCGAGGTTTATAGCATCAATTTATGTTCTGATATATAGCGTTATCTCCAGAGATTTTAATAGTAATCTTGTGTTTGATTTGCTGACCTTGATTAAATTTCTTTTTAGAAAACGTGAAATATTACTTGTATCATAAGTATTCATTATTTTCCATTCTTTTCTTTGTGTATATTTACGATGTCTTCAACAATTGTGATGCAAATTTAAGTATCTTAAGCCTGAACTGGGGTAATATATGTTTAACCAATACCAAGAGAACACAATTCAATATATATATATATATATATATATATATATATATATATATATATATATATATATATATATATATATATATATATATATATATATCAACGCACTTTTTAAACTTTGCATTATATTACGTGTTAGAGCTCCCTCTTTAATTAATATAGCATACACGTCCTCGTGTTCTACATCCTCTTTTTCAACACTATCACCCTACGCAACATACAAAGTCCCTTTCATTATCGGCGGGTGAAATCTTTACAAAACGTATAAATGATTTGTGCTAGTTGTTTGCCGAGTCCACTCTATATTTTGCTCGACACAGCGATGAAAAATGTACCTTCAATGTACGCTTTGGTTCCTTAGACTGTACACACACCAACCGCCTGTAAATATTTTCACACCCTAAATTAAGGTCAGTGACGACATCTCCTGTAATAAGTGAAATGTTTAAGCCTTTTTCAAAACATTCAACGTTAAAGGTCAATTGACATTAAGTTCAGGCTTATTTTGTGTTAGATCAAGCTTAATATTAAACTATTTACCGAATGTGTTGGCTTTATGTTCGTACATTATATCTAGATGGAAAGGCATTTCAGAGAACTGAAAGAGTCTCATTAATATCCCATTTTCACAAGGATCAATTAGTTTAGTAATAATATTGTTTTAACTGGAAGACTCGCTACTTTGCTCAAATAAGATCGCTCGCAAAGCAAAACGAAAATGAAGAAATTCACGCTTCAAGGTGGAACAATAAATATTATCTACATATTTCCGAATAGTTTCAATCCATTTAAAACAAAGGATTACTTTAAAAAGTACTTACGTAGTTTTCATTTTGTGTCCTGATCACATTACTTTATACTCATAGGTGTAAATTACTGAGTTAATCTCAAAGAGTTATTTCCTTTGGTAATAGAAAAATACTATTAAACCCTGAATGAAGCTGAAAAAATGTTATGTTTTAATTCCTTCCATATTTTAGGAGCAAGAAGGACCGAAATATGACCCATGTCTAAACAGTATTTGTGACGTTGAACAGGGGAGTGACTTTATTGAGGAATGCCTTGACACGGTAGTATTAACATAGATGGAAATCATCATTAGAATAGGTTTCAAGTATAAACATCGATTTATCCAGATGAAGTCTGAAACCGTAAACCTAAATATTGATGCTTGTGAGTCTAAATGTACGACACCATACAAATATGTTTGTAACTGCGGGCCATGAATAGGTATCACAAAGATATATTGTATATTACTTTCCAAAAGTGCCACTACATGATCAAAGCATGTCCTAAGTTATTACATTTCCTATTAGTTTACCGAATTTTAGGAGAAGAAAATAACTTTATATGTAAACACTTTTGTACAAATGTATATTGTTCAGCGATTACGGGCATCGTTATACCTTTGACATCGAGTCAATTTGTAATGTTTTATTACAAGTCAAATGGTGTGGTCTCTAAAATGACTTACATTTATATTAAATCTCTTAATCATGAGCATTCTAAATACAATAAATGATATATGATTATAAATAATAGTGAATATGTTCATGATTTCAGCTGAGGCGGCCTGCTTCATTTTAGGTTCTCATTCTAGATAAAATCATTTTCAAGGAAATAGTAAAGCGCTGTCCATGTTTTAAAATGAAGCTTTTGATTTGGTAGCGCGTTGAAATGTCAATATCGTTTTCATCCAAAGTATTTTGTTAAAATTGTTTGAGTTCTTGTTTGATGTTCTACATTTATGAGCAGTATATTGTTTACCTTTAGACCAATCAAGGTGCTGTGCGCCCCGAGGCAGCTTGCATTGATAGTATGAACTACGCTGATATAGCAAACCTGTTGACGAATTTAAACATGAAGGTTACATCACTTGAAGATGATAAGCTTAAACTAATGCAGCGCATGTTCAGTGGACAACGGATTCATTCATTTAGTCAAAAGGTATGACATCTCGTTTCCTTCCTACAGCAATCTTTGCGTATATTAACTAAAACTAGATATGGAAAAATATCAGAAGCGCATAAACGAAATGTGATAAAGAAAACGAAACGAATTATGAAGAATACTTGTAATTTATTTTATATTCACTTTGCAAAGTAATTAATTAAATATAATTTGCATTATATTGAATCCTTGATTGTGTGGTCTATCTATAATATGATTACAGCTTATAGGCAAACGTTACTCAAGTTAGTCTCCAGCTAAACCAAATCATACAATTAAGAAAGTAGGTAAATAATTTTTTAATTATATTCTAAGTGTGATTGCTAATTGTAAACAACTTTAAAATGGATTTTGAATGTTTAAGGTAATCACAATTGTGATTTATTATCTTTTGCGTTGCATGTCTTTTCGCATTGTTTTAATGTTATTATATCGACTTTCATATTCTATTTTTGTCTCTTTCACTATCTTCTTTGGACATTTAATAATTTAGCATATCAAAATATTCCTAGATGATTCCGTATCACATATTATTAGTCTTTTGGTTTTATTGTTTAACTGCTATATTTCTAGAAGAAGTTTCCCTATTGATGCAGGAAAAGTCCTCAATACAAATATTCATATTGCAGCAATGTAGACTTAATGGTTACACAAATATACTTTTAAACTTTTTCACTGAAGATTAAAGAGGTATTGAATGAGAAAGTGCAGAACTACAAAGGTTTAAAGAAGAAGCTGCTGGAACTTAACTCCGACATAATTGCAACTGTTAAGAATGAAGCCTTTACAGAGAATATGAGTGAGGTGACAGAACTGAGGTTCCCACACTATGAAGAAGAGTTAGAATCCATTAGGACATTGCTCCATGACATGACAGAGGACTTCGAAATTGTTGTATCTGGTATTTCTTCATGTGTTCTAGATCTGCATGACAAATATAATCTGAGACTATGATATTATGTTCTTAGTTGCATCATCAAACACATAAATACTACTTATCCCCAGTAAATCACTATCTGAAACCTTGAAATGGAGTTATTTATTATATACTATGGCCTATCACAAATGTACAAAATATGATAGAGCAATAAAAAAAACAAAAAAAAAACAAAAAAAAACGTACATGTACATTATTGCATTATATCGAAATCTCCAAAGATATAAATTTTTAATGTATGCTAATGTATTTACAATATGAAAATTCATTGTAGACACACAAAAAAGAATATGTACTTATATGTATTTGTGCATTTATTCTCTAAATATAGCAGATAATCTGAATTTGGTTTGTACTTCTAAATCATAATACCGATCAATATCATCACTCTGTAAAAGTGATTCCAGTGTCTTGTTTATATATCTTGTTTCTTATTATAATATACATAATCATCATAAATCGACCACTTTGACCTTGCAAGTTCTGACATCATTGGTTGATATTTGGCATTAGCGATTCACATTTGATTTATCACGTTTTGTTAGTCATATTGATATCACATACTAACTCAAGATGGTAAATCATTCGTGTATTACTCTAGCAAACCCCGTAATTGCAGCATATCATCAGAATAAAAATATGGTAGTAACAAACAGCAAAACATGTGATTTGCGACGTTATGTTTAATATTTAACATTACTTTTAATATTGCTCAAGATATATAGATTTATTCATGTCCCTCTCAAAAGATAATCTGCATCGATACTATCAGCATCAAATACATTGTTCAGCAGCAGGGAAGTTGTACAGACCATTTTTTCCAAGCAAAATAAACCTTCCTACGCGAACTTTCTCCGTAGAAGCCTCAGAAAGCAGAAATAAAGCCTTCCACGGGAATCAATTTTCGTGCATTCCAGACCAGGTGCATCAGGTGTGTATACCAGGTGTGTCAATAAATATAGCATCCGAGACAGAAAAATAAATTCTCGTTAAGGGAAGTTGAACAGACCAGAGTTTCCAGCCAAAATAAACCTTCCTACGAGAACTTTCTCCGTAGAAGCCTCAGAAAGCAAAAATAAAGCCTTCTACGGGAGCTAATTTTCATGCATTTCAGACCGGGTGCATCGGTTGGTCGCGCCGTGTGTGTTAGTAAATATAGCGTCCAGGACAGGAAAATAAATTGTCGGGAATAATTTTTTGTGTTATTGAATTTTGTTGCATGGTCCAGCTGCTTTTTCATGAATAAATTTGATCAAGACCAATTCGATACCGACTTCGTGGATCATGAAGATTTATCGTGATAAAACCATGCCATGTTGACTGAGCGCGGCTGAATAGATTTTTAAATTTATTTATATCCATGTCGCCGTTGCACCAGGTTTGATGGATATTTCTCAGCGTGTGCGTGTCTACGCCGTTGAATACCGATAAAATATTACAATTGTCCCTAATCACCTTTGGAATTTGCGTATATCTCTGTGTTACGTAAATAACATCGGTGTTCTTGTGTCTGCCACGCGAGAATATCCTGGCCGGGTTGGTCTGCTTGTCCAGCATAACGTCATCGAATACAACAAGATTATTAGTATCACCGTCCAAATTATCCACGGATGGAGCTTCGTTGATGTCTGTGATGAATTCGATTGTGCCCTCATCGGTATTGTCCCTAAATTCTTTTAACACTTGATAACAACGCTGATCGTCCACGGATGGTGCAACCAAATATAATTTATCCCATTTCAGCCATCTCATAATCAAATTCAATAACAATTGTGTCTTACCAGATCCCGATGGACCAATGATTATCATTCTAATCGAATTCGGTAATGCCGCATGATGTTTTACCTGCTCGCGTCGTTTCGTGGCTGAAAAATCAATTACATTCATGTTAATAAAATACATGGATCTATATTGTGTTAAGTGTCGCAAGCACACAGCTACGATAAATCCGACCGAAATCGTCACACGTAACAACAGGAACGCAATCGCAGGAGAATGTGAAGTTTGCAAGACACGCAAGTTCAGATTTATAAAAAAAAAACTAGAACCGGAGGAGACATTGCCGCCTCCATGAAAAATCTACCTGGGTTGCCCTGGGCGAAATATCCCGGAGAGAAGCATCTACCAGGATATAATTATTGTGGACCCGGAACGAGACTCGATATCAGACTTGACGATAATAACCAACCATATCAAGGCGAAAATCCGGTAAACGCCATCGATGAAGCTTGTTACTACCACGATTTCGCATATCGCAGCGGAGATTTACAACAAAGGCATCTCGCTGATATCAAGCTAATTCACGCACTAGACGCGATTCCTGATAAAGTTTCAAAGAGAAATTAGCAACCTGGCTGGTAAAAGGCGCGATGAAAGGCAAATTAGTATTCGGTGCTGGTAAATAATATGGAGCAGATATATTATTCTCCGCGAGGATTTTGGCGAGGAAAATCAGCGATTGCCAAACTCGCCAAGGCCGCTAAAGTAAAATCATCCGTTGCTGAATCGTGGCTATCAAAACAGGCAATTTGGCAAATATATCTTCCTCCGCCTAAAAAAATACCGTAGGCGAGTTTCACCGTCAGTGTCCCTAATGAGGTCCATCAAGCGGATCTGATGTTTCTTCCTCACGATACTGTTGACGGAGTCACATACAAATACGTTTTGACCATTGTCGATATCGCTAGCAGGTATAAAGAAGCAGAGCCATTATCAAATAAAACAGCGACGGAAATTGCTAAGGCGTTTAACGAAATTTATTCACGATCCCCGTTGACATGGCCGAATCTTCTCCAGGTTGATCCAGGTCGAGAATTCCTCGGCGCGGTTACTTCATTGATGAAAAAAAATAACGTTAAAATCCGTCGCGGTATTGTAGGTGTTCATCGCAATCAAGCTATCGTCGAAAGATTCAACAAAACGCTTGCAGAACGATTATTTGGATACCAATACGCGCGTGAATTTATTCAAGATAATCGATCTCACGATTGGGTATCAAGATTGCCTCATGTAATTAACGCGTTAAATAATGAGACAACTCGAACAATATCGATGAAACCCGCGATTGCTATTACAAAATCGAATATACCCCTAAAGCGAGATTCCACAATTCAGCCTGTACTAGGTAGCGTCACAGTCAGATATTTATATAAGGAAGGCGAGGCCGAAGGAGGCAGAAAAAGAGCAACCGACCTAACCTGGAGCGTTACAACACATAAAATATCCGCCGTAACAAGATCATCTGGAAGACCAGCGATTTATATTCTAGATTCGTTAGCGCCACAACGCGGATTTACCAAAGAAGAATTACAAATAGTACCCGAAGATACTCAACTACCGCCAGCGTCACTAATGTAGTTTACTCGAATTCGTCCTAGCTGAGATAATTTTCTTACTCTCGACACGGCCAAATATACCAAATTTGACCAGGATATTCTATCATCGACGATCCAAACTTGGCCATCTACGGTCAATCCTTGCGATGAATGTATCGTTGTTGCGTAACCTAATTTCCACGGTGATTTTTCTGCATTTAACGCTTCATTAACAAGATTAATATCAACAAAGATAATATCATTCAAGACCAAGTTTTTTTCTTCTCCGCATGGCAAAGTAACATTAATATTTTGTCGTCGAGTATTAGCGGGCCTGTAGCATAACGGTACCTGCAACGTTGGAAATTTCTCACAATGCAGCTTGAACAGCATTTCCTGAATAATATCACGAATAATTTTTCTACTAGCGACGATTAGATGATCAGGACGCCACAAATTTAGAAAATCGCTCATCGGAGTCTCGTCGATTATTTTCCTCATGACGTCGCACTGAATCTTGTTTGGTTGTAATCGAATTAATTTTTTGAATTCGGTCAACAAAATATCTGTCGATCTATAATCAGCGTCGATTTCCTCATAATAATCAACGAAACTTCTGAGCCATTCATGAGGCGATTCACCATCGATAGGATTAGGTTGGCCATGATCGCCGCACATTATCACGGCGGTATTTTTCCCTCCCAACCAAGCTAATATCGATTTTAATATATCTAAATTCACCGTGCAAATCTCATCAAATATTATAATCTTGTTGATATATTTAGCACCCATTCGCACCGAGTCCCATGATCCACCGCTATATTTGAAATAGCTATGATACGTGCACGAATTAACGCCACGCTGCTTTATTTCTCGCGCTAATCTATGTGTCGGAGTCAACACGATCATATCGGAGTTCGCAAATAAATTTATTACTCGCGTTGTTTTACCGCTACCACCAGGTCCATTTAGGTAAACAAATTTACTGCGTGAAATTGGATCGAACGCAGATGCGGTTGCCGAAGATTCTAGAATCGAAGATTCTCCAAATCTACCTCGGTGGAATTCATCGTCATCTTCAACATCAGCGTCTTCGCAATAATCTAGAATATCTTCATTTTTTATCCTCCAGGTTCCCCACAAACTACCGTCGGTGATTAAATTTTCCAACTTGTCCTGATATTTTTTATCGATATAAAACGAATCCGTCGCAACCCTAGCTGCGATATCAGAAAATTTGTTTATCATCGACAGCAAATTTATACTAACATAGGCGAGCATCGATGATCGTAAATGCGTATATTGCGCTGATTCTCCGTCAAGGTAGCTAATCACGGTACCTAACTTTGCTCCATCAATGATAATATTCTCCCTGTTACAAAATATTCCTCGTGATACTGTATCGGCGATTATAAAATCCATCTCGGCGTCGTTGATAAACAACCTAGCGTGTCGATGTTTATGATCAACAGATCCACCTTGAGTAAATTTACCGATTATCTTTCTTCCGATATCTTTCGCGTTGTCACAATCCGTCGGCAACCACACGTCGGTCTGTTTCCTGTAAGATATAATCGCCTCACTCACCGTCAATGACACTAACATCGACGAATCTAGCATATATCTCAATAATACCGTAGGGACCCAACGGCGCTGAGATAAATGCCTTCCGAACCAAATATAACAAATTTTATGTAAATTTTCAGCAAACTCAAACGACGTAACACAAGCGAATCCGGTCATGACAAAATCAGGCAACGGTCCGTTAATTGCTACTCTTGTCATCTCGCTGGTAGGATGGCCGAATTTAGCAAAATAATCTGCACAATCGCCATATCCAAGGAAACTTCCAGGATAACACGCGCTCATGTCAACGGAGATCATATCTTCGAAATCGTACCTGGTATTCCACAGTCCGCCATGGCCGTATTCGATACAGCTAAGTTGAATATCGGCGAGATATTCGTTCCTTGTAGGCTTCCACGAGTTTTTCTCTCTCGCGGCATGAGCGGCCACAGACGGAACTGTAAAGCAATTTGTCAGTAACTGATCAGGATTCGACGAATATTTCACCGCAAGTTTTCTCATCGACTCGTGTAGTATTTCGTCCCTGTAAATATCACCGCATGGCAGGATAAATTGATCATATCTTTCCTCGCTAGAAAATAACCATATCGATATCGGATCAGATGCGCTTATTTTTTTGATAAATCTAAACATATCATCGGAATTATCCTTCGCAGCATCTACAGGATAAAATTTTACCATACGATCCCGTGGAAATATCATTACCGATTGCGACCACGCATGGGAATTGTGATCGACAATCTCGATTGGTGCTCCTCGGGATCTATACGGCGACGAGTATAATATTTCTCCCGATATCGTTTTCACCGTGATAGGAAATTTTAGTTTTTTACTCAACGCAGCTACATCGTCCACGGATGCACCATCAGCAACGGTCCTTGCCCACGCGTTAATTTTATCTAACCTTAATTGTGTCAAACCAGATCCACGTCGAGCGTTTTTCATGTGCTCGATAACACGCTCAGCCACGCAATTTATCATCGGTGATTCTTTCATCGCAGGTACGTTTTTCACATCCGGATTATTATTTAGCCGATAAATTCCATAAACAACAGCGCTGGCTGGATAAGATCTAGCATAATAAGGGCCATCGATTCCCAATAACAATCCGGGTTTGGAATTTTTATCGAGAATAACGTTTTTCTTACCACCACGCACTGGATCTCGTTTATCGCGAATAATCCAGGTATCGTCAGGCATTTGTGCGATAAATTTTATTCCAAAGATAAATCGCTCTTCTTTGTGTTCGGTTTTTATGTGCTCGATTATTTTTTTAGCTCGCTCCAGGTTCATCGTAGCATCGATAGAATTTGTTTTCCAGGTCGACCAAGTGTGAATCGCTCCATCATCGAAGAACTCTTTCTTGGCTCGATCAACCTCAGGAATAATATATTCTGCCTCATCAAGATCAAATGCATCCATTGATTATATTTTAGACATATGTTTAAATAATATGAATCAATGCAAATGGATACTAATCGGTTCAAAAAAATGTTGTGATAAATCTTGTAGAGGCGATTATTGAGGCGCTCACATACATGCGATTCGGCGTGGTAGTAAAGGACCACAACGATGTTTAGTTTGCCAAGTTGGCACGCGAGGGAAAACTCGATTGTGTTTGGCTTGTGGAGGAAAAAATTATCGGGAATTGCGGCGGTATTACGAAAAAAGATCCTTGTCCGTGATAACATGCGAAGAAGATTATATTAATCGATTCAAAGCAAATAATGATTTAAACAAATAGATATTACTATATGATTCAAAAATCAGCGATTCCAGAATCAACAATGACGTACGAGTTCAAATCTCACCCAATAATCACGGGATACGAATCGTCGTCCGATGGTACTGTCAGACATATCAAAACGAAGAATCATGTTGGCAATGTTGATAAATTTGGTTATCTCAAATTTACAATCAGCAAAAATAAAAAAAGAAGAAGCGTGGTTTATCTGAATCATAGATTTGTATTCGAATGTTTTCACGGACTAATCAAAATTGGCCTTGTTATCGACCATATTGACGGAGATAAACTTAACAACAAACTATCCAATCTTCGGGCGGTAACCCAAAGCGCAAATTGCAAATTTGGTAATACCGGTGGCGGACAGCGACCAGCCAAGGCAGTCAAATCGATAAATCGAGAGACAAATGAGGAAATTGTATTTACATCGATGAGCGCCGCTGCAAAATATTTTAGTATTTATCCGAATTCCGTGCGATTTGTAGCAGAAAAAATTCAAAATGCGACGTTTTCTTATAAATTTGGCGAATGGATCGAGTTTTACTATATTCCAATAATATCCGAAGAAAATTAAATTAAATATTACAAAATTTATATAATGAACGAGGAAAATGTAAACAACATCATCGAAGCCATCGAGGATTTGAAAAATAAAAATGTAAATTTATCTTCAGATTTGGACGCAGGTAAAATCCGGTCCGAATTTGAGACGATTGTCCAGGGAAAACTCGAATACAGGTACACGCTACCGTCCGAATATAAATTCATAAAGAAAATCCAGATTGCCATGTACCAATCGCTTGCGACTGTCAGCGATGATCAAATCGAGGAGTTTGTTAAATTATCGACGCTGGTAGAAAAAGTGAGATCGAGTTTATCAGATCAATATGACTCAAGAAAAATTACAAGCTCGCGCGTCAGGCAGCTAAAAAAGCTAGTCGATGAAAGTAAAATCGAAGATTCCTGATTCTTGCCACAAAAAAAAAACAAAAATTAAAAAATCTACTAATTTTGAAAAATTTCCCTGATTTTTATTTATTTTTTTGGCCATTTTTTTCTGGCGGAAAGATTTACGATCTCACAAGTAAATTGATACTCAGTGTTTCCTCGCGTATATCAAGCAAATTTCCATTTTGATCCGTCAGTTTGAAATTTATCCTTGATAATAATCGATTGTGACATCGCAGGTAAAATGGATTTACTGGCTCTTTTATTATCAAAAATCCCGGAGAGACGCTAGGTGAAAACGAATATAAGATAAATCCCTGTTGTGCCTGTTTTGACACAGACGAATCAACGTTGTAGCTATCTTCGACGACATCCGCGTGAAGATTAATCGCGATAACTTCCGCTATATTAACGATACCCTGTGAGATATGCCGCCCCTGCTTGGCTGGATCATTATCATGTTGGAGAATTGATTTTGATTGTAATTTTTTAGTCAACCACGCGGCATATAATTTCGGAAATAAATCATCGATGGTATCAGTGACGGATTTTCTCATTTCATCAACGTTATAATCAGGAAATTTGAAATTTGGTAACGTTTCCTCGGTTAATCCAAATAACGTCATAAATTTTTGTTTCTCTCCTGAATTTCTAATCAACTTGAAGCTACTGACGGGAAGAACATGATCAGCGACTGATATATCGTCGGTTATCGCCTGAATGAACATGCCGTGATAATATTCAGTATCATACGCGAGTTGGTTCAGAATCTTCACACGTTCGATAATAATTTTGTTGCATGATTCTGATTCGTCCAAGATACATTCATGAAAATATTTTTTTAGTAAATTTAATTGTAATTTATGTTCCTGATTAAAATCATCGATGGTTTTTCTTATCAACGTACCGTCTATGGATTTTATCCTGCTAATTTGGGAAACATCGACGATTTCGACATCCGGAGGGACCTTAGGAAGAGGTAACCACGAGAAAATTTTATCCTTAAGAGTGAAAGCAAAAAATACCAAGCTGGATTTGTGTTTGTTCATGAGAATGATGGCATCTTCGATAAGATTTTTATGTCTGATGGCGGTTTCGTAATATCCTTCGTTGGTGGTGAAATCAGATTTTTTTGGTTCAGGTGGCTCTGGAGAAGCTTCCTCGTGCCAACCTGGAATAAAAACATCTGGTTTTTTTGGTTTTACCGGAGGTGCGATTTCAGGCCAACCTAGCACTGTCCTAATCGATGATTGGTAAATATCGACAATATATGGTGATTTTACCTCGATTATCGACGACAACGTTGGTTCGTGTGCTAATATTTTTATTCCTGGCGTAGCATCGCCGGTTATATTTGATATCCTACCGGTAAATTCCTTATCGATTTGCTCAATTTCGTAGCTGCCTGTTGGTATACTAACGACAATCCAATCGGGATTTCCATCAGGGCGGTTTTTATTAGCAAAAACAAGCGAATTGTTTGACAATAATCTTCCGAATGATTTCGATCTGATATTGGGCCAACTATTATAGACACGTAACTGCGATAATGCAATTTCCTTGACGCTAATTGGCGTTAGAAAATCGATACTAAATTCTGGCTTGGTTGAGCTTACCGATATCAGCGTCGTTATCGGCGGTGTTGTGTTTGTCACGATTTGAGTCAATTCGGACATTATTGATATTCATTCGTTCAATCTCAGAGTAGATATTTACCATCATGGAAAATTCTAGATCGGATATAACGCCGTCGTTGAGACTCTCAGAAAGCAACGATGATAATTTCGAATACGCCTCGTTGACCTGGGATAGTTTACTCGTGCACAGGGACAATTTTTCATTCGTGCATGAGGATATCTTTTTTGCGATGATATTGAGAACACCAGCGATTGTTGTTGTCGATGATATTACTATCGTTGCAACGATTGGCGCGATTGTTGTTACCGCGGATAAGATTATTCCCGCACCGGCGACTATTGCACTTACCGCGTACACAGCAACATCGATGGTAACTAATCTACGTTGATATTTCTTTATTTTTACCTGATACTCGTCAAGAAGTTTTTTAGTGAATCTTGCCACGAACGCTCTTGATTGTATCGGTAGTCCAATGCAGTCATTTATATTGACCATATTTCACCCAATCAATTGCAGTCCATATGGATAAATATTCGAAAATTGCAAAATAATTGGTTGGTCCTGTGGTGGTTCTATCTGGCGGTGATAGCGTAAATGTCTCCGTGTTACCTTCACCTATAGAAATAATAAAAAACCCGGGATAAAATTCATAAATTTCATGATGGTCGGCCGTTACATTGAATTTTATCGCTCCGGAGATAAGATATACTCGATATACACCAGTAATTGGCGAAGTAAAGCTAAGTGTGTTATTCTCGGGTGTCCAGGTAAGATTCTGTGTTTTTACCACAAATGTTAAATTGCAGGGAAGATTTTTTGTTGCCACTTGATCTGGCACATAAAGACGCGCCAATGTTTGAAGATTCACTGACGATATTTTTGTGTTAATATCACTAACTTTTACTTCAGAATTATCAATTTTTTCGAGAAGTTCCTTGTTCGAACTTCGCATCGTTGAAACATCCACGTGGATTTCTCTCACAATTTCTCTGAGATCGTCGTGTGATGTTGTATCGGTCTTTTGGTCAATTTTTGTAGTTGCGTCGAGAAGTTTCGCGTTCAAATCTCGAATTTCTCCGTGGTACAATGACATATCGACTTTTTGACGCGCCAATTCACGTACTACGTTAATATCATCGCTAATTTTGGCAATATCCTCGTTGATTTTTTTTATTTTCTGGCTGAGATCGTCGTGTGATGTTTTATCGACCTTTTCATTTATGATTTGACGTATCGCGGAAGTTTCATCGTTAATTTTTTTTGTTTTCTCGCTGAGATCGTCGTGTGATGTTTTATCGACCTTTCGACGCGCCAATTCACGTACCACGTTAATATCCTCGTTAATTTTGGAAATTTCCTCGTTGATTTTTTTTATTTTCTCGCTGAGATCGTCGTGTGATGTTTTATCGCTTTTCTGACTCATTACGGCTTTTATTTCGGTAATATCGGCAAAAACGTTAGTGGTGTCCTTGCTGATTTTTCCTACCTTATCGCTAAGATCGTCATGCGATTCTTGATCAACTTTTTTCTTCACTAATTCGTGTGCGGCGAGGGAAGTATCGCCGGATTTTTTTGCATCCTCGTCAATTTTTTTACTAAGTTTAGCTAAGGTATCGTCGAGTTTTTTAAGATCGTTATTTAGCCTGTTAAGTCTTTTTGTCACTCTGTCCTGAAGATCGTCGTATAATGTTTTATCGGCCTTCAGAAGCAGCGTTTCTGATAATTCGTTGTCTTTTTTTTCCACGTCCGCGATATTGGCCTTCAGGGGCAACTTCGCTACAATATCGGCGATAGATTTTGATACCGACTCTGATAGGCTAGTAAATTGATCGATACGATCGTTATATTCGTCTCGCTTGATTATATCAGTTATTTTGACGTTGCTTGTTTGTAATCTTCCTTCGCTGTTCTGAAAAATTGCAACTTCGCCAGGATCTATCTCTGACAGCGATAGAAGATTATTAATATCATCCCTGGTTGCAAATTTTGATGTATCAACGTCAGTCACTGCTGCTTCCTTCTTCCTGTAGATGAATCTACCATAAATATCAACCATGATATTTATCTACGGTGTATTTAAATACAATCCTGTGATACGGACCGGATGATTTTGAAATCGCATCGAGAACGTTAATTGATTCTGGACCACATATCGGTGGATCCATTACCGTCTGCGTCGGAAGTGTCGAGTACCAAATTGGAATATTCAACTTTGAAACGTAATTGATGAATTCTTTCGGTGGCGCTAGTCCGTATGAGTCAAAGTAAACGACTTCGCGAGGATTAATCGCGTAGGCGACCCAGTGTGTGCCGGGGCCGGTATTTGAATCGAGATTTATTATTCCCGTCTCAGTAGAATTTGGTTTTTCTGGTAGTTGATTCCGCATAAATACGCCTCTGAAAAACTTTATTTTTTTATTTTTGGCTTCGTTAAGTAAATCTAAATTTGAATAGGGCGTGCCAATCTTAGGCCGGATCCGTACAGAGGAGGTCGTCCCAATCTTAGGCCGGATCCGTACAGAGGTAGTCTTGGATAAAGGTTGTTTCCCTTTTTTTTACCGTATCGTCCTCCTACTTTTTCTAATAGTTTTTTACCTGCGTATCCAGCCGCGGCTGATGCTAGACCGGTTGCTATTGTCGGAGCAATCGCGGCTAATAATCCAGGAATAGCGGCTAGTAGAGGGAAAAATCCACCTGTTTTGACCATGTCTCTGATGGCACCTATACTAAGATTCACATGAACGCCGGAATTCGCTGATTTGGCTTTGGTGAAGCGTTCACGTTGACCCCTAGTTAGCGATAGTTTGTTAGGCCCACCCTGAATTTGATCATTTTTCAAGGTTAATTTCATACCGCATCGCTTTGATATCGCTGACTGAAGTTTTTTCATCTGACCCTGGGTCAGAGTTACGCTGACGTGTTCGTATGGCATATTAATATTATTTTAATCTAAATTTAGAAAAATCTAGATTTTGTTACATTTTCTCGACAGGTGCGTCGATGACTCTCATTCTGCCACTGATGCCTTCCAGGATCATTGTTCTATCGCTGAGAATCACCGCGATTGCCCTAGCTGCTCCAGCTGTGTTAATTGTGGCCTTGAAATGAATATCAACGACGGATTGTTTCACCAAATCGAGATGTTCCAGGGAAAAGTAATAGATAGGATAGCGAGTATTAAAATCCAACTGTGATATTTGCAATCCGGTATCGATATTTTGATCGCGACCCATAAAACACAATAATCGATGATACGCGCGAGCCGTAGAATAGTTGGCAAAATCAATCGATATTTCCTCGGATGGCTCTTGTTGCCCGTTTATCCTCAACGACACATTTGTCGCGTTAAATGCATCGAATATCATGTGACTGTGTTCTTGATCGTACCTATTTGCGTTTTGAAGAGCAACAAAGATGTGTCTGGGCGCCGAGACGCCTTGTTGTGACGCAATTCGCCAAGTAAATATTCCGTTAATATTAACGTCGATAGAGTCGGTCGTAGTTGTTAGCCAGGACATAACAGACTTACCACCTTGATTCATGAATGACAATAATTTTTCTTCCTCAATCATCGATGGAACTATCGCTGACATCCACAATGTAAATTTAGTTAGTAACACCTTACCGGCATCGCCTCCTGTTCGCCAAATAGCTCTGTCATTGCCTGTGTCGTCTCGAGCGAAGGAAATTGTGTGTTTTGCTCCGTAAATGACTTTCCTGAAATGCCTGCAAAATCCAAAAATGTGAGATAGCGGAATTGCACAGGAGAATTTTCGTTCATTTCCTTTTAACATTTTTTCCCGCGTGGCAAATCCGAGGTTGTAATTATTATTGATGCCGAGCATTACATCGACGTTGGTGGCGTTAGCATCATTAGCGGCATTTCTCGGCACACCGATGTTATACTGGACGTGCTCAGCATGGTCGGAATTATCTTTGGCGAACATCATACTAGGACCGGCTGACCTGGTAAAATCATCCGAGTATCTAGCTAGGCCTATAATCGTCGTTGCTAAATCAACGTTGCCCGTGATTGACTCAATCTCTCTTCCATCGATCATATAAGTGGCACTCTTGAATAAAGCCATGATGCCGTTGTTGACGAATCCAATTTTAGAATTTTCTGCGTGGGCGGTACCGTCATTTTTCGTAATTTTACCAACAAATTCGATATATGCCTCAGACGGAAGAAAATATCTTGCTGTATCGTGAACTTGAATTTCAACACGATTAGTCGCATTTGGTGTCACTGTGTCGTACGAGAAATACTGGAAATCACGCACGGATGTGTCTCTACCTACAGGCTCGTCCATGTCGAACACTTCGTTTGACACTTGTGCGAACATTTATTATTAAGAATTTCATCTAAAACGAAGACCGCTGCCTGATATAAAACTTGTGTTCGCGACTTCCTTTACTAGATTATTTGCGAAATTTGTGTTAGCAACTTCCTGTGCTAGGTCATTTATTTTTTTATTTGCTGCGTCGTTTATAGCTTTACTGACCTGGGGGGGGGGGCATTTCGCTGGTACTAGGTAATTTGACGGGTTGTTTTTTTTTGCACATTAAATTTGATATTTTGCTTTTGACAACATCGAAGCCTTTACTGGCCAAATTACCAATACCAGAGATGACAGTCTCGCCGATCTTTCCTATTACCTTTGATGCAATTTGTTTGGCTGCGGGTCCGATTTTAGGGACTACTCGCGTGCCGAGGCTTTTAACGATGTCGCCTAATCCATTGCCGTGAATATATTTATATACGGGCAATCGAGAGTTAACTATGCGGACCTGTCTAGGTCTGCGTTGATGTTTGTGAACGATCATTGTTATTTTAATTGTGTTGTTTTAATCGATGAGTTCGTCAACGAGCTCTTTGTAAATGTAGGAATTGATAACACCGCCGCGAAACAATCGCTGACAAATATCGGAAGCTTCGTTGATTATTTCAGAAGAGTTATTTCCAGCTCGTTTTCCTCCGATTAATATTTCGAGGCGAGATACATCGTTGACGACGCTGTCAGGACAAATGGTGTATCCGCTTCCTGTTTTTGGTTCTGGAAACATTTGCCCATGTAACGACGATATTATATCTTCCTCTTCCTCTTCTGGCTCTTCTGGTTTTTCTGGTTCTTTTATTTCTGATTCTTTTATTTTTTCTAGAAATTTTTTGTAATCTTGATCATTAAGATCAACGCGTCTTTCCTTTGCGACAAAATATACCGCGGGAATCCAATCGTCTTTGGTGTATTTATTGATACTTCTGTCATACAAATACTCATTTCTTTTATCGAAGCCAAATTTGGCAACGTTGATTAAATTATCCCCTATTTTAAAATACCTAATCGCGTCATCGGTAAAATCTGTATAGGGAAAAGTTCCTGCGATGGATTTTATTTCCCCCAATTCTTGTGGTTGAATTTCTCGTAGTTTCTTAGATTTTTTCTTATTTTCCGCATGTCTATCATTTGCGATTTGCAAGAATCGAATATGAATCGGGTCAGTTTTTTTCGCCTGGGATAAATTAAATCTAGCTCGAAATAGCATATTATACCAAGTTTCTCGATCTTTTTTTTTCTTCAGTCCTTCCTGTGTTAAAAAGGCATGTTTATTACTGTAAGAATCTTCCGTGAATGTAACAAATGCAAAAATATCATCACCACCTTTTTTTCTAAATTCATCAAATTTTTCAAATTGTTTCATCAATGATTTCCAACCGTCATTGGTAAATTTTTCCATTATTTTATCCTTAGGACTTTTCTTTTGGTCTTCCTTTTCATCTTCATCTTCATCTCCCACCCATTCTGCTTGCTGCGGATCTTGCTGCGCTTGTGCTTGTGCTTGTGCTTGTGCTTGTGCTTGTACTTGTGCTTGGCGAATTTGTTCAAGCTGATCTCGCACTAATCGAGTGTGTTCCTCAATGTCTCTCAACACAGGAAGAATTCCGCGTTTTTTGATATCCGGATCTTTCACATCACCAAGTAAGACTCGCTCGGTTGATTCGGTAACTGGCCTTAACAAATTCGACGATAATTCGGTAAATCTCTGTGTCGCGTCTTCGTAATCGCGAACTTTTTTCTTGAATAATTCTTTTGCTGGGATAAGTTTCTTTATTGCCGCTAATTGTTCCGCGCTATTCTGGCAGAATGAGGCTCTCCAACTGTGCTAGTTTTCCGACTCATATTTTTTTCAATCATATTATTTTAATGTGACGTAAAATGGACCAAAGCAGCCCCACGTTGCAACAAAAAATATAACACAAAAAATTATTCCCGACAATTTATTTTCCTGTCCTGGACGCTATATTTACTAACACACACGGCGCGACCAACCGATGCACCCGGTCTGAAATGCATGAAAATTAGCTCCCGTAGAAGGCTTTTGTTTTGCTTTCTGAGGCTTCTACGGAGAAAGTTCTCGTAGGAAGGTTTATTTTGGCTGGAAACTCTGGTCTGTTCAACTTCCCTTAACGAGAATTTATTTTTCTGTCTCGGATGCTATATTTATTGACACACCTGGTATACACACCTGATGCACCTGGTCTGGAATGCACGAAAATTGATTCCCGTGGAAGGTTTTATTTCTGCTTTCTGAGGCTTCTACGGAGAAAGTTCGCGTAGGAAGGTTTATTTTGCTTGGAAAAAATGGTCTGTACAACTTCCCTGCTGCTCATTGTTCTTTTTCAAACCATTTTGTTGCCAAGCTTTATTTATTACGTGAAGTACCATTTTCAGTATATTGATCGATTTAGTGTAAGCCATGTGTCGTTTAAATTTTCTCTGCAATCTTACTAATATTACTTAACATGCTCTTATTACAGGCGAAACAAGTTCGGGAAAGAGTACATTTCTAAATGTACTTCTAGGAGAAAACATACTGCCATCGCACCATCTGCACACAACCGCAAGCTTGTGTCGGTTACACAATAGTGAGAACAGAAGGATAGAATGCATCGTGGAAAATAGAATTATCGACAGCATAACTCTGACTGCGCATTCCAGTGAACTAAGGGAGAAGTTAGAATCAATAACGAAAAAGTTACTTTCAAATGACGGAAAAGATGAACCTCTCAAATCCATTGACATATATTGGCCAATCTCCTCATTGCACGTACGTTATTGCATTGTTGGTGTGGAAACATGTATGATGACTTCTTTAGGTAGACGACGTGCGCTTAATGCATGGGTGCCAACAGCGTCAAAGTATTATCATGTACTAAAACAGTGATAGCTGTAAGGATATGCATACATGTTCTTTACTTTGCGCGCCTTTGTGTACACACACACACACACACATATATAAATATATATATATATATATATATATATATATATATATATATATATATATATATATATATATATATAATATATATATCATGAGAACATTGTATAGCGCCTAATCTTTAGAAACTCAAAGTAATTTACATCATACAACACTAGACAAACCATATATAATCATATGATTACAAAAGACAAACACCATGCAATTAGAAAACAGAATACATGCTGAAAATATATAGGTAAGTAAATATTATTAGGTCTTTACGTCTGTTATTGCGGTAGAAATATGTGAGTTTTAAGAGCCCTCTTGAATGAGATCATTGTGTCTATGTGTCTAGTGTCAGTCGGCAATGTGGTCCACGCTGCTAGGCCCTGGTTTGCACCTTTCTGGTGTTCACACATGGCTGAGGTCGGATATTTATGTTGGACTGGAGTATGTCAGTGAACCGCAGCACAGATAAACACTTATGTGCTTGATTCAGGATAGAATGGATATCCAGTGAAGGGTACGGGGCAGGGGGGAGTGTTCTCGATCGGGGTACTCTAGCAGTGATCCGAGCAGCTGTAAATAAATTTATCTTATAAATATTAAGATAATGGTGATGAGGCACACACAAAAAATAAGGACAATAACAATAGTAACAGAAAAAATACTACTATTACTTCTAATAATGATACTAATATTGTTCATTTTATTTTAGCTTGATTATGTCGTTATCTTGTCCAATATTACGTTCTGTGTTCAATTATTGTCTCCTTTATGTAGCTGGTCCTTATATCTCGATGCCCCCGAGAAGCGATCGGTCTCAATTTACACCAGATATATAAAAAATCATTTCTAATGTGAATAATGTTGTAGAAATCGTTTATGTCAAAGAAACACTATCCTTCAGGTATTTTATGTTTGTTTATAATTTAAAAAATTAAACTCTATGAAAATACATATTTCATTTACTTTGTTTGCTTGTATATTTCATGCTTTATCTTCTACCTTGAGTAAGAGATCCATGGACGTTTATCACGTCAGAATTTTACATCTATATTTCTATCATCAGGGGCGCTATGTTAGATATAAAAGCAAACCGAGATACATAGATCGATGTAAACAGTCTACCTTAGCGTACATGAATAAATGATACCAGGATTCATTCTCCAAATTTTGAAACCATTGTCCATAAACAACATAAAATATAAATTGCTATGAGAGACACCAAGTTAGTTAACTTAGAACCTCCTAAATGCCAAGGATTATATATCAATAAGGACCTTATTTTAATCGTAGGGTAATATTACTATATTATTGTTGAGTGACATGTTGCATAATTATTTTGCATTTTTTACTGATACCTCTAGGAAAATGTTGTGCTTGTTGACACGCCTGGAATCGGTGAGCGTGATGCTCTGACGAGGCAAGTTGTTGAGTATATTCCTAAATCTGCCGGGTATATTTTCATCGTTGATAGCTCTCGCGCTGGCGGAGTTCAAGATTCTGGGGTACATCTATATCTCTGTTGCATTCTCTCCATCTATCTGTATATATATATATATATATATATATATATATATATATATATATATATATATATATATATATATATATATATAGTATTTATTTCTGCATTTTGTGTCCGTAACGTGATTGTTCATTTTACATTGCTAACATTTATTAAAGCATACAAGATTGTCCATCTTACGAATACATCAAGTTTGGATCTCTTCTCCTTCATAATCTTACAATGTATAACCTTAATGTAGTTTTGATATAAGTGCGCATGTTTTCTTATCCAATATATTATCCAAACATCCACAAGTTTTGAAATTTCAATGTAGTCAATTTGCCAGGAATGCAAATTGATGTTATTAAAATGTATGCAATATACAAAATCCATCACAAATTGGTGGGGGAAGATCCAAGTTTAGGCACCATGATATGTGTCCGTTTCCTTAAGATACACCAAAAAACAACATTCATGCGTATACTCAAGCAACATCTCAATAAATTACAGATAAAAACGTACACGAAACGGTATGATCAGAACTTATATGCTGCATTGTAAACGGATACACGGAAACCAAAAGAGAATATTAGTTTACCGTTTTCCATTCGTGCCGCAATTACGGGAATATTCCTATTCTGCCTATAAATCGGGCAAGAATACAAGGTTAAAGTTGTTGTGGTTACGCAAAGAAATTCTATTCCTGTATAGTTAATAATTCAGGATAGCTATAGTAGAACTATAATAAATTCAGATATGCTATATAATGCATATAAACGAACTAGTCTCCTTTCGGTAAGCCAGTACAATTCATCACTATTATTATTTACAGCCGTAATGCTATGATAAATAACCAATTTGCATTGATATGCAACTGCGCCTAGTGGGGTATTTAAATTACTACCACTTGGTAGAGACACAAAAGTAGGTTTTTGTACAATACACTTGTCAAGTGTTATAACGCATCAATTGAAAGGATTTTGTTTATCGGATGGTATACTGAAAACGAGGAGCACATACTGGTAAGCAGTGCTGTGTGTTGAAACGTGCAGACATTGCGGATAGTATGTTCATGTAGCTAAGGAAACTGCGGATGATTGCCTACGCAAGTAACCCATGTATTATTCAATATTTTATCTAGTATGGATCAAACTTTTATTAGCATACAAGGAATATAATTGGAAACAGTCAACAAAATGTCCTTTACAACGGAGGACGGGTGAGTCAATTTCAGGATATCTTCATTTACACGTTTTAGATAGGAAAAAAGACGATTATTTCCTAAAAATCTCCTATCTAATAGTCATTTAGGAAGGAAAGCAATGCAGCTCACGCATCCTATATTCTCACACAGTACGTTGACACTCCCAGTATGGATAGGGAGATGAGTGCCTGTCTTCTTGTAAATCTCTGGATGCAATACTCCTTTGAAACGATTGTGAAAAAAACTTGCTTTGTTTCTTCAATCGAATAAATGCATGAGATTGCAACAGCAAGTAGTTTGACGAATAAATATATAATATAATATAATATAATATAATATAATATAATATAATATAATATAATATAATATAATATAATATAATATAATATAATATAATATAATGTAATGTGATGTGATGTGATGCCATATAATATAATATAATATAATATAATGTAATGTGATGTGATGTGATGCCATATAATATAATATAATATAATATAATATAATATAATATAATATAATATAATATAATATAATATAATATAATATATTGGGACGTAATATAATTTGATCTTTTATACCAAACTAAATAAAATCACTTAACATGCAATAATGAAGTTATCTAAATTGCTATCCGAAGACCACAATTAATGTAGGATGACATTGTGGTTTTATATAGGTCATAATAGCTGACTCCCACATACATTTGTTTCGGAACTGCTACCCTGATTTGAACAAAATACAAATGAGAGAACACTTAACAACGTGGGTATGAAATAAAAATCAACACAAAATCAACAAACTTGCTTTCCCCAGATTATATACAAGCAGTGTGATCGGGCGACTGGTAAACGTCTGGCTGTGTCTATTATATAAATAGGTCAGAAACAAGTCATCATCTGGACAAGACAGTGTAAGCCCGTGACTAATTCATTTTTTTCTCCACCCCTTAACTTCATTATCGGTGAGGTGGATTGTACGTAGGTACCTGTCGTATGGTGATCGTCTTGCCAGTTATTTTGCTAATTGAGCCTCAACTGGTCATTCCCTTCGATAAGGCAGAAATGTTAAATTAATTAAAATCCCTTATCTCTAAACCTTCCTAAAACGAGATCAGAATGGTAAAGCAGTAAATTACGTAACTGGGGTTCGGTACTGTAAGCAAAACTGGTGTTTCGTTTTGTGAAAATGTTAGCTTTATTTTACATAAAGTTATAGGACCCCTACTTGTTGCTTGTGTTTCATTTGAACAAGAATGTAACTCTGATCAAAACAGAACTATTGATCTTTGTTTGAGATCACAATACGCAAGTTAACTGCAAGAGTCAAATATGTATTTGGTGCACGACTAAACATCTATTCTACAATATACCTTTAATACGTTCCTTTTGGCACAAATTCTACAATCCACTTACCATTACTGTCGTCACAAAATCGGGACCTATGTAAACATTATTACTGGTAAACATTGCCACCACCCCATTTGAAACATATGTTATTACAATAAATGATCAATCAATATATTCATTACATACACGACACGTATAAAATGGCAACGGTGCCATTTTTAGCTGTTTAGTGAAAGGAAAAGTTTTATCAGTGCAATAAATATGAACCACAATTGTCATTCAAATCCTTGATTATCACTTATCGAAACAGAACGAAAATATGGGGACAAGAGTTTCGTTGTGAAATAAAGTAAAGAACAAATCGTTTAAACGTGTCATAGTCAAAATGCTCTATAGATAACAGAAACTAACAATGTATCGTGTCAGTGGTGTCGATCAGATGCACAGTGTACGGCAAATTCCTGTCAATCAATATAACCCAAAACACATAAAAATGTATGCTAAATCAATCGAAAGAAAACAGAGACCAATATAGAAAAGCATCAGGTTCAATTATCGAGGTTTGGGTGGATTGAATATCATTGCGCAAATGGTGCACTATACATTATGACACAAAAATACTAATGCTATGGTGTTCACATAGGAAGATGGCAATGCCATTAAAGTCGACAATACTGTCACATGTCTGAGAATATATAAACAACTGATTACGAATTAGCACACCAAGAACATGTATAGAGATACCGCACATAATGAATGGCACTGACAGTTTATATATCTCAGATAAAAGGACATTTTCATTCCGTACTTGCCCGGTTATGATAGACATCTATTAATCAAGATAGTGATTAGCATTATGCAAGATGTGGCAATATATATCCTGCCGAGTGAAAACAAGAAATACATCATATTCAGCAAGTTCCTAATATTGTCAGATAAAGATAATAAATAACAGGACAATTCAATGTGTCAATATGTCTATATTCACCGACCAGTATATATAATAGCTGTCTACAATGTTTGATTTAATAGCTTTAACAAACACTGAAACAGCTTTATCATATTCATTGAAAATATCTGACGACTAATAAATACAGCTATATGTGTACATTGATGTATTTTAAAGGATTTAATGAAATATACATAGAACCAACATACATACTTTACTGACCAGACATCAACATTCAAATACCATCGTCCATTACTAACGTGTTCGAGTTACTAAAGAACATTTCAATCTGAAACCTTAGCATATCGAAATAACTATTACATCGGGAATATGCTTTACTGTTTTGTGCTGTTTCTGCGTAATTTAGAAATGTCTGAGTGAATAACTGGCAGCTAAACCCTTATTCACAATTATAGCAGACCCGGTTTAGTACCTGATTCGGCTGTAATATTGTTTGTAGTATCAAAACTGTAGACACACTATGACACGTTCTGATGAGTGATAGTCAACAAGAGGAAACCTTTGCCACAAATACTTCTTGGACAAAGATGGACAGATAAGAAAAAGTGTGATTAGTTATAGTATTGGTATAGGACCTTTATTCTGAACAACGATTCTAACAACTATTGTGCGTTGTCTCTAAGCAGACACATACCGATAACAATTGGATCGTATTACGAGTACATGATCTCAAATTAAATAAAATAATGAAGCGATATCAACACGTTTTATAAAACCTAACAGCAGCTTTAATTATTTAAATTAAAAATTAAAATGTAAGATGAACTTAAGTAAGATGAAATAAATTCAAAATAATCATAAATGGTCACAAGTTCAACATAGTATAGTAATCAAAAAGAATCCCAAGTCCAAAATGTGCTGAAGTACATATACTGATGTTTCGCAATATCCATAACCGTCTTTGAATGCATTTACAATATTCTACAATATTTGCCTTAGTCCAGACAGTCATATGAGCACATTTAACTCGAAACAATGTAAAATAAATTGTTCCTCTCAAATTATATAAAAACACAACATTCAATATATCTAGAATATGGTATCACAACAAGAGCAATACTAGGAAATATGACAATAGGAATTAATACATTGTTTCACTTATTTTAATTCATTTTCATTACTTCATCTGTGTCACAAATTTCACACATAAAATGTCACAAAATTGTACACATATCATCGAAATTGAACTTAAAACTTGCAAACAACCTGTGTTTAGTTTCGTATAAAAAAAGAAAATATAATCATATACCAAAAGTTTAAGCACACAATACAGGCATATATAACAATAGGTAGATTACGCACGTTAGATCGGTCGACAAAGATTTGCTCAAAAATACCAGATAGCTATAACACAAGTTTCAGAATTTCAGTTTGGATGCTGCAATAGATTGCTGCATTCAGGACTAACAGTTATATCCAGATATATTTTGGTTACTAAAATGATGCAAAAGAAGCTCATTGGTTATCAGAAGGGTACAAAACCCAGAGTATCAAACGGTTGAAACACACTGAGACAAATGAGCATAAGAACGATTCCTTGTATGCTATTAATTAACAGCAAATTCGGCACATAGATTGTTATATTACGGAATTGTTTTAATATATTATTCATTTATATTAAACTGTTTTTAAACCCAAGAAAGATTTTCTATTTGAACCACAAGACATTACAATTAAGGAAATCAGTGTATAGTGGATTTATAGTTTTAGAATTTTCAAACTAGTCAAAGCACGGTTAATACATGTTGAAAAACAAACATACTGAAATAACTTGGTTTTGACAGTCTGCTACGGATTCGTTATACATTCATTTTAAGACAGAAGCCAACCATAATGGCAATAAAGATTTCATCATCTTATGTTACGCATAATGATTATCTCTCGTAAAGAAAACAACAGTGTTTATGTATTAATGTATTAGTTTCACTCTTTCAGGACATACATTTTAAAACAGGAATATAAGAATTATAGATGAGAATTTTAAACAAACTATAGAGTAATTAATTCTTTATTCACATAGAGAATTAACAGGAACTGAAAGAATTCGGGTCATAGAAGCATTCATTTTATTAGATAAGAATAACAATGTAGCAGTAATCTTTGTTTCGAGAATAACTATTTTTGTGACTGAAGCGTAACTGTTTTAACATATGAGCATGTACCAGCATGTAAGTGTAATTCTGTTGCAAAATTTCATTTCGTGGCTCTCTAGTTCAAAATGTGTGCAATCATGATATTACACGATCTGTGATAAGACCATTGTGATTGAATGTAGTCCCCAATACATTTCTGTAAAACGTAACCAAACACATGTTTTCTCGTATAATTCTTCTTTATTTAGTTGTAGTTTATACGGCTACCCATTATATTTCACAATGTCATCCATAACGTTAGCTTGGTTATGTTAGTTACTTACTTTCTTGGTCGTCAAAAGGCATCATTCTTCAAACATGGACTAATATATTCACTTTCATAGAGAAATATATGCAAATGTAATCACTTATTTAATTTATTTTGCGTATCTATCACTATCACATTTTCAACCCTTAATATTCAGTTTTTGTTCCGTCACACAGAACTGTTCCACATAAAACGACGATGTAATGGCTATAGTAATAGCCGTTCCAAATTTAGATAAACACAAGATAATTACGTTGTAAGGCTAGTTCAAATACAATTATAAATTCCAAACATATACATGTTTTTTCTAGTTAATTTGTGTTTGAATGTTTACCCGAAGAGCTCAAAACGAACAGAATATATATTTGTGATCATTTGCGTTTTGACTTGAAAGTTAAGAAGTTTTCAAACGTTTGCTAATTTACAACTACTATCAATCATGAGCACTTCTCAAATCATGTATGATGCAACAGTTATTATAATACGATTTGTAAACATATACGTTAAGAAGGTGCTTTTCATATATACTTTAGAATATATATATATATATACAGCTTCTGCCCTCTTGTCTAAATTAATGTACGCTGTAAAGACTACTTCAGTTCCATTTTAACGTCCAACGCTGTTCGGTTAACTTTAATCCTGTTCAACACCTAGTAATAAAGCCCCCTTACTAAACTTCATCCATTCAAAATACCAATATACAAATTCAGTATAAAGTCTACTTTCTTCATGCTGCGAAGCACATATCTTGTTAAACTTGTTTTCAGCCAGTGAGATGCGTGTTTTTTTCATGCATAGCTGGCTATATATATATATATATATATATATATATATATATATATATATATATAATGATATTCTTTTCAGGGATATTGTATTCACAACAAGAACAAACCGACATTAAACTATCAACTCTTGAATAGGCTGATAATGACAGGGCTAGCAAATCTAAATATGGTGCCAATTACACCAAACTCCAACGGTGAGACTATATGGGCATTCTAAAGGTCGATACCTAGCTTGCGAAAATGCATTTATTGTGGTCAGCATTATAAGATCATAAGTAAACGTCAAAGCATTGGTTTACGCCGGAAACAAATGTTTTCTTTTTATATCAGAGTTAATCTATTAAAACATCAAGCAGAACAAGTGTTTCATAGAGATACTACAATTAAATGTATTTTTACAGATCAGAAAATTGATTGAGGCTATAGCAGTATCTGCCTCAAAAGATGACCATATAAAAGACCTCAGCAACGCTATCTTCGTGTGCAACAAATGGGATCAGGTTAAAATATCGGAAAGGGACGTCGTGCTGGAGAACACCAAACAAAAATTAAGGAAACAATGCGGACGGTTGGGTGAATGGCAGATTGTGCTATTTAACGCAGATCTGGTGAGAAGATAATTTTTTTTTAAATGTCTTATCAAACGTGGAGGACAACCTTTGTTAACACTGCCTTACATTCTTGCGATAAAATTGTATTTCAATGCAACATTACTTATTATATCCTTGTAATGGATACGACGTAGTATAGATATATTTATAAGATAGTTTTGGGTATAGTCTGGAGGTGGTGTCAAAATATATGTGTGGATATGTCTTACATGGTCTATGCAGGGTACATTCCGTCATTATTTATTATAAATTTTACACAAATCAGCATTGTAGCTCACTTCCGATAACGCTCCTGGAAAATTGTGAGTAGAAGAAAAGGCGACGTCACTTTGCAATGTGATGGCATTTTCATTAAAAAAACAGACTGAACTATCATACGGCAAATCTGTTCTGCAATCATATATCATATCTAGAAAGCAAATTCTAACGTAACTGATGCTGCTTAAGTACACAACCAAACAGACACTACACTTGTGCATGAAAATGAAGTTATTGTTACGAGTCTAAGCTCTTATAACAAATAACATAATACAGCAAAATACAACAAGCTTTGCACAATTTAACGAATAAGTTATTTCCTCAGACTACAGTGTGAAAATGAGAAACAAAGAACTTACGGGTATTGCAAATCGCGTCCCAACATGATCCAAGAATTACAAACACAAATCTTGATACCTTAAATACTGAATAAAATTCAGTAAAAGTCCCAAGGAAATTATAAAATCTGATGATGTATATGTGGTAGCTATTAAAGTGTTGATGTGTCAAGGGTCTTTTGTTGAATCACAGTAATTAAATTCCAGGTTTTGAATTCGTTATAACATCGATTGAATATTTATGTCCAAGAATTATATCAAAGCAATTGTGTGTGCATAAGGAAAATAATCACTTGTATTCAATAATTTAAACAGCAACGATTCCATCCAAAACCAATTGGTCACACCATATAATACACAACTTGAAAGTAGTATGTGTTAAATACGAATGAACAAGTCGTCACAATCACTAGATTATATAATTCTCTACTTGACCTCAGGTACAATAAACACTTTCAGGATAAAAAATATCTGAAAGAAATAAATACATCTTTTTAACAATGATCCTGATGTTTACAACATTAAATCCATAACCTGCACAATTTACTTAGGAAAACCCAAAAGCCTGACAAAATAAAAATATTTAGTTCTTTTAATAAAAATCATGAAATTAAGCCCATACCTTTAAAGAATAATTTAGATATATGTTAGTTATTTTCATACAGTGAAACAAAAACAATCGATCAGGTATAACAGATATTAACTCAATTTTGTACAAGGTAAGGTCCAACATTCTACGTTATATAACAATAGCATGTAATGAAATTTTACAATATTAAAAGTAACAAACAAACATTTAAATTAATTATACATAAAATAATTCAGGTATTTTATGTGTCTATGATCCGGCTTAATTGTCGTGTGCAAAGATCAAATTCTACAAGTATCGTTTGTTGTTTTGGTTTGCTGCTTTTGCAGTGTTAATAAATTAGGCAGGTACATATAATGAATATGCAAAACTTTTTTCCTAGCGTTAACGTCGCACTACGAGATTCACAAACAAATTAAGTGAATGTCAAACTATCAAAAATCACGAAAATAATTGTTTTCGTTTCCAAGATTGAGATGGTTTAGACGATGAGTGTGTGCACTTGCAGAAACTTTGAATAGTTGTATTCGTGACTGTGTAGAAATGGAATGAATGACCATCACTAGAAAGCACACAAGCCTTTACGGTAATGAAAAATAACATAACTGGAGAAAGGTGTTATATTGACAATGATTCATACAAATAATATTTTAGTATAATATTGGTTCATGTCGCTAATTTTTGTGACACAAACAAATAATTGCACATACAAAAGGGCGAAGGGTATAATACATTTTTCAAGTAAAAGCACCAACATATACCAATGGGGTTGTAGTATAATATGTGGTTGAAGATAAACACACAAATAGGCATACTAAAGGCGGATGGTAATACTTTATTTTAAAAGCAATCAATAGTAATATAAACATACAATTTCACATCCAGAAATGCTAGTGTATAAAGCTATTTCCATGGAATCAGAAAAAAGCCCTATACAAAAGAGGTAATTTATATTTGATGATGTAACCAAACAACTACACATACAAAATGAGGATTTTTTTATTGAAACAATCATCGGAACGAAACACACACACACACACACACATACACACACACACACACACACACACACACAAACGGAGACATTCTGTGTTATTTTGAAATATAAACACACACTTAAACATGTATATAGAGGAAGGTGATTATATGCTTTCAAATAATTATTTTCAGAATGCAAACACACAAGTACACATACAAAATATATGTGGGGTATAGCTTTTTAAATACTTTCCTGAAATCCCGCAATGACTTGCGTAGAGCATTATATTTGTTTCGGTATAAATAATTAACTACATATTCATTATTGTTATATTTCCATAAATATAAATTGCACATACACTTGGGATGTTTATGTGTTTGTGTCTCAAGCACTCGTTTTACTATAATTACAAACACGTGCATATCCATTTTATGATTTTCACGCAAACACATATTTACACATACAACTGTGATCATTTTTGTTTTAAAACATCGCATTGGTTTGTCATAGCTTTGATCCTTCATAACTGTTCACTTTCTTCTGATCTTTAAATCTCAAATTCTTGTCTTATCATCTTCTTAGTTAAGAATCGCCGACAAGTACTTTTGTCATTGTAACTTCAAAGCGTTGCCCCATGACGTTGATCATAATTGACTAAATTCTCAAGATGGCATGACCACACACCATATATAACTGACTGACCCTATTCATTATATTTGCATTACGATATTTACAGCATTCAGTTCAATAATGCGACTAATTCGCAGGGGAATTTAACTCTGACCATATATAATAATGATTGTGCGTGGATACTTTGCTTTGACGATTCAAATTTATAAAAATTACTCCCTGATATATTCGAGTTAATTACAAACAGTGTACCATTGGCACTCTTATTAATTTTCTTAATATTAGACTGAATGATAAAATACATCTTATAGATACAGAAAATGAGGTTCCAGGTGCAATTAGACTGATTTTATTTATTTTATTTTTGATGCTACACTAGCTGCCAAGTCTGTGTTTCTGGTAGCAGTCTAGCACACATATATTGCCTCTCCATATTTGCACACACTTTTTCGTTTAAAATCTTGTGTTTGTATAAAAGCGATTGGCATGACGTCAATTACTTTTATACATAATATCCGTTATGTATTAGTAATTATATCTTGTATGAAAATATGCATCTCTATACAATTTATATTAAACTACATCCAAATGTGCATGTGTTCAGAATGCATATAGCATACTATCTAATGTTTCAAAGTTCTTAAAGGTATGGTTTCTCTTCTGTCCATCAATCCTAATAATTGGTCCATATACAGCTATGGTGACGCCATACGTAATGTTAAATTCATATTGAAATCTATTATTCCTTATAGAATAATGCAAAGCTCACATTAGATTTAAAATTAATTGAACGTCCTCTAATATTTTCGGATTATTGATACCATTTACTATTAATGGTAAAACTCCGTTGGAGTATTATCATCCTCTACGCATGATACGTTCTAATTAGACTTCATCGTAATATCCATAATGTTAAGTTTTCATACACAACTATAATACTGTCCAATATTAGGTAACACAGTACATTGACGACTTCTCAAAAGCTACAGTTTGCATATGCCAGTTTAAAGCGATCATCTGACATTCATGTTCCACTATGTGGATACACTCACACTCCTTTTATGTTTACGTCTTTTCAGCTCTAACAATAACGAACAAAACAGGCAACACATTTTTATTTAAAATATATTATAAATAATGATGACATTTAAGAAAAAAAAATCATCGAATGAATATATTAGGGTAGCGAAAAAGGATTTGTGCACATAAGTGCAAATAGTTTGCCTTGGAATCAATCTTTGACGAGAACCCGATATTGTTGGTTCTCGCGATCATATTAAATATCAACATAAATTATTTTATTTTTAAAATTGAATAAGTGGTTGAATGGGCAGATATTGAAATGCACTATATCCACAAATTACATCTAATACATTTTAGATTTATACAATGTTACGTTACGTAAATAGAGCGTGTGAGTTAAGGAAGACTGAAAGTCCTCAACTAGTTTCCCACCACTAGTGCCACATTTACATGACCTGCTGAAATTGATTTTATTAAAGGTGATGTAAACGTTTATTTAGATCCAACGGATATTCTTTTTAATAGATAAATATTTGGTCCGAAATTCTTATCATTTCGCAATAAGTAGTAGCTTCAAAGCTACTTGGAAGTATTTGCAACATTGTCTTTCATTATATTAAATCAAAGCAAATATAATGTATATGTTATGATGACAGAATCAGACTGAAAATAATTGTTTTAGTTACCTTATTGTTTTCTGAAAAATATTTTTTTATTATATATCTACCTAGCTCTATGTGCAACAATTCTAATTTATCATAGTTTGTTCTTTATACTATATGTACTTGGAGTTTATATGATACCAAAACGATGATTGCAATCTTCTAGGAACTGAAGCTTCTAGAGTGGAACGCCAATCCAACGGATGATTTCAAAATATTGCTGACAAGCCTGGAAACTCTGATGATTCGAACAATAGGAACCCGATTGAGAGACACGTACCGGTCAGAAAAGTTCTATACCACCTATTGCTTTGCTTATAACATCTATTTTTATTTTGTATTTTCATCATCATCACCATAACCATGATAATAATGCTTTTATTAAAGTCATAGCTCATGGTCATAATCTAGAGCAACATTCATATTTGATGCGTCTCTATGATCTTAAACAAAGTAACAGGTGGAAGCAAAAGACAAAAAAAATTTTTTTTATAGATTAACTCGGTTTCCATATACTTATGACTTACATGCATATCCACATTTAGCCAAAACAATAGCGTTGAAATGCGTAAAGTATAATGTCATATGGTTCCATTCTTCAAGGTAAACTTTAATAAATACATATATACCCAACTCATCTACCTGAGATCATGCCCAGACAGCTTACCATGCATAAACTGGGAATTGAGTACAAACCCGAAAAAACTCGCAGCATGTATAACCACTATCAAAATGTGGTGCGCCCCATACCTGCTAACGTGTATTCAAGATCAAAGTCACATGTCTATCGTTTAAGGTTTACCTTTATGCTTCACACATTAAAGCTACTTAAATAATTAACTGTGCAGGAGAGCCTTGCAACCATTTGAGTTTTTAACTGAGTGGTGTGTTGCGTATTGCGATCAGCATTTTGGTCACTTTCTGACATTTCGTAATTGTGATTCTCATTGAGATATATACTGGAACTTGATCAGTTTATATATCTATCAGCACTGTAATTATACAACGTCGTTAGAAATTTTGACTATATAATTTGTCATGAATGTTTACTTTTACATGACTTTACAAAACCAGGTGGAAGTATACAAAGGCTTCTGAATTTGATGAATGAAATAGTGTTTATTACAAAATTCTAATATGTTACTATTATTATCGGAAACAACAATACATTTGAAGTGTGGGATGCGTTTTCATATTGTCAACATTCAATCAATATAACCGAATACTTAGAGGTTATTCGAATTGGAATACAATCGATATTCATACCTGATGAATACACCAGAATAATGCATTTTCAATATTAAAGTAATACCAAAATATGGTCTGCCCTGTTGCACAACGTAATCGACGTTGTAAATACAGATTGATATTTCGTATGTATTTTAAAGAGAAGCCATATTGCTTTGACACAATGTTTATAACTTTGTTTACAACAGGAATTCATTTGTTATCATGAATTATGTTTCACAGACCTGCAACCACGATTTAAAAAATATGATGTATTGTACGAAAACTAACACATATATATACAGGATGAATAAAACACGCTTATTTTGCTGCTTATAGATATATATATATATATATATATATATATATATATATATATATATATATATATATATATATATATATACATATATTGGCTGGTGAAGTTTGTATGATCAAATGTATTAAGTACCTATTAATTACGGATCTTATGATACTTTGAATATAAGTTTGATTTTTATCAATTAAAATTATAAACTTGATATTGAGACTAAAACCTTTCCAGACCTAAAGATCCATCATTGAGATATATGCTACATTCGATATACTTTGTCTTTTATCTTGGACTGTATTCTTGAGAAAACAAAGCTGTCACCATTCGTATGAGTTTGTATTTGTTCAAAAAATGCCAACGTAATTACAATATACCCTTGTAGACCTCAACAATCAAAAATGATGTTGTTCAAAATTGTCTTTGGGTCAGTTGTGCTTTACTTGTCAGAAATTGTAAACTCTAATAATTTCAAAAAAGAAATAACACTATCGGGTTTAAGAGTAGAAAATCTAATTCTAAAGCTTTATTGTAATCATGGTTTTCAATGCAAGTTCGTTCGAACCTCCATTTCTATGAGGGCAACAAAGGTTTATTGCAATATTAGATCCTTACGCGTTATTGTTATAATAAGCAACGTTGTAATAACCCGATATTTAATGCATCCATGGGTTGACAAAGTTTATAATCGCATCATAGCGATTTTGTTTAAAACTGTATTGTCAAATATTGTTAGAATTTATGTTTTGAAGCATATTGATTTGTGATGTGAGTTTGTTGTAGTAAACAATACTCGAGTACACTGAAAAGTTCAATAAAAAGTACAATCGTCGTCCTCCATTGTTTGTATTAGTCAATGGTTTTGTTGTACTGTATTTAATAAAAGGTATCAGTAAACGGCTGATGAACACACTTTTAAAAAGTATAAAGTTAACCGCACATTATACTATTGGTGGCCGCCTGTGTCTTACTGATGTTATTGGCAATTATACTATTGGTGGCCCCCAGTGTCGTACTGATGTTATAGCCATTGACATGTTACAATGACTATGAATATACATTGTTCTCAAATGACTATAACATTTGATAATATCATTACAATGGTTTTACGTCCAAAATTGTGCCAATAAGTATGGTGACAATAGCCGTTTTCTTATTATACATTATCACGATTTGCTTCTACTCCAGAAAACTTACAACGTAAATACATGCGCATGTTTTATTACAATGTCGAGGTTCAATACGTTGTTCACATATATCCTGATTTACTAAAATAATGCTATTTTTTGCTTGCAATTGCATATTTTAGCATTTGTGTCACATTATGGTTATACTATATCTTGTATTTGTAATTCTTGTCCAGAACAATCATATAAATTCATGTAATAGTAATACGTAAATGAATTACAAGCTCGAACAAAATTGACATGTCATACCTGATTTCAATCCGTCGACTTAGCAAGAATCATTACTACCACGTTTTTTAAGGTCAGTGTCATTAATCATATGCTGGAATCACTATTGTCAGATTATGTCCGTAATCGATTACTGCCCTGATAGTTATGATTTGCATATATTACACGGACATACTTCCATTTATTAAACTGCAATGGTAAACACGTCTTGCAATGACTATTGTCATTCATTTGCATACATGGTAAAGACACTATTTTAATACTGACAAACTTTGGTTCAGGAATAATGCAGCAGTGAAACTCATTTGTTTCACTACTTTGCAACTGTGGGTCACATCATTGGAATTGGGATATGATCCTCTAATATCAGTGCATTTGATTTGGATATTGTATTGCTAAACTTACCTATTGGTGGCCTCACAGCAAAGCAACATGTTGTTTTCATTGCACACTAGTTGCAGCCAATGATATGAACTTATTACAAAAATGTTTTTCGAGTACTACAAGGAACTGATTTGTCATCTTCTCAGCTTCCTAACAATTAATGCAACGGTATCTAAAACAGAGGGAACAGTTATGCTTGCATTTATTGATTTCTACTTTGAAAGCTAATGAGATTTCATTGGTTCATGTCTTTGATTTTGTTTTATAAAATTAAACTGTTTTTACAATAATGGTTTACGTTGCATATAAATCTAAACCACTTTGCGATATAGGTAAATATTCTTACGATATTAATTTAGATTGTACCTCATATGGAACAAAACAGTGACGTATTCTTACAATAAGGGCACTTGCAGTCAAATATTACGACAACATGTATGTCGCATTTTATTGTTTTTGTTTGAAAAACTGATTTTTTAAATTTCTAAACTTATGACGCAAATTGCACAGCGATTGCTGGTTTCGTAATACATTTGCAGCCATTGTGCAACTAGATATAGTTTACTTCTAAGGACACACATTGGTAACAAGTCAGTTCTGCACATATTTCGTCTGGAAGACAACATGATTAATGACTTACCAAAACTACAGGCTCAGGAGGCAGCAACAGTTCCACGCCAATAATTAATCATATTGAAATCGAGACAATTATGCCAAAATAAATGTTCTGTATGTGCCTCAGATGAATTTATGATTTTATACTTCATCTGCAGATGGCTTCACAATTTCGCATTGGAAGTGAAAGGATTGCTTACCGTGAAAATAAGTGCCACGGAACTGTCCAAAGAAAAAGTACAGATGGAAATTAAACAAGCAGGACTATACCTTGATCTTGCTAGGATGGAATTGGAAAAGGTATGTATATTAGTAAACACAGTTAAAAATTGGTCGTGAATTCAGCGAGTGCACTGGGATCAATGACTGTAATGACCATGGACAACTAATAGACGTGTTTAAATGAGAGTCATTTGGATTTATATATCACTAGATCTTCATTTTATAATCATTAATGTTTCAAACTGAATGTGCTAAATTAATATTAACATATATTTGATGGATGGTTATTACTTCTCTTACTGATGGTTTATTTATATCAATATTTATGTATGTATCACCTCATATTGATAATTATTATGAAGGATTTCAATGTGTCAATAACAATTCCATATCACATTTGAAATGAAAATACTTTTAATCCCATTTTAACTCAATTCAATTCTGTACCACACTTTTTACTATATGAATGGTTGTGTATGGTGTGACTAAACGAATAAGAACAATATTATAAACGAAATACGCGACTAACTTCTGAACGACAAACTCTTTAATGTAATAGAAAGGCCAACAGCCAGATATAATGATTTAGGCATGAGCATTTGCAAATTCAGATCTCATATATACATATTGGATACCACTATCATTTATTCTGCATTAAACAATTGCAAGTTATCTTAAAATAAAAATAGACGCCTGATAGGAAATACGAAATCACTGACTGCAAGTATTTATGTAACCATGGATGCAGCAAGTATATTAAGGAAAATTGGTTATTATCCAATACCTAAGGTCAATTCATTAGATACGGGTGAATACATTGAAGAACTAGCCTTTATAATAAAGAACGCAACATATCTACAAAAAGCGGAGAACAATTCTAGTGATATGAACGTCAGAAGCAATGAAATTAAAACATATGTGTAAGTGAAAGTGGATTAAGAAATCGAAAGCGTTTTCATATTCATCATCTATACAGTTATGTCTTGAAGAAATGCATTTAATCTATTTAAAGTGTTCCGTAATTGTTAGATAAACTAAGAACTGTATACGTGACTACCAATACAAGTTTGTACATTTTCGAATTATAAATTTGATTTACATTTAATGTGCTACATGCTTCTCCTATCATCCTGATACATATCCTATTAAAACATTATGTAATGGACAAGGCATCAAGAAATACTCGATCAGGTATTGTAATAAGACTCTACATTACACGTGTCTTAATTTAAATACAAAACGAACCAAATATATGATTAAAGTTGAGAGAGAGAGAGAGAGAGAGAGAGAGAGAGAGAGAGAGAGAGAGAGAGCGAGAGAACGTTTAATTAATAATACTCTGGTAAAGATATTTCTGCTGAAATGGAATACGGACAATTAGCTTCATTCTTTCAAATATGGTATTTAATATACCATCACCTGTTCGCTGGTTCCGTAACACGTACACTATTTACTTGTTTATGACCAAATATTTGCTGACATATCAGTTTGTCTTTTATATAAGAAATCTTGAATTTACACATATATGTTTGGCTATATATATATATATTTCCAAACATGAAAATATAAATCGAAGTATGTATTAGTATACACAATGTCAAACCAGCAAACTATACGAAAGCTTTTATAAACAGGTGATACAATCGACAACTGGTGTATTTATTTCACACGATATATGTAATTTCCATATTTGTGAAAAAGTGTAGCAGTATATATATATATATATATATATATATATATATATATATATATATATGTATATATATATATGTATATATATATATATATATATATATATATATATATATATATATATATATATATATATATATATATATATATATATATATATATATATATCATTGCCAGTGAGATAGACACAAATAAATACATTTTGTGAAATAAAATTTATGTCTTGTATATATTTGGTAATGAGAATGTGGGTGATATTTATTAGCACTAAAACTGTGGCATTTAAACTTTTCATTAAACTTACACCAATATTACAAATAATATCGCCGCAGAAGGTTTATTTGGTGTTGACACGGCATGCTTTTAAAATGGCTTTTATTGGTCTAAACAAATTCATTTTGTACGTCTTTCGTCGTAATTATTGTCAAATTGACATTGCAAATTGTTCCGTAACCTCAGCTTTGGTCAGTAAATTTGTTTTGATTAATAATTCGCTTTATTGTGAAAACTTTGAAAGGGCAAATTAATTAGTGTGGTTTTATTCTAGGTGATCCATATTGGAGTGAATATGGAATCAAACCATCTTTAAATATTACTGAATTGCCGTCACTTGGGAAATTGTTTGGAAGAAACATACGGACTTCAATGCGTACATATTAATATGCTTGACAACGGAAGTTCCTAAATAGGGAATTAAAGTTGAATTTCATAACTTGTGGTGTACTTAGACCCCACATATTGCAAACTTGCGAATAGCAAACATTTTTGTGATTCCAAACAATCAAGGAATTACATTGTTATTGTTATCCGGCTTTACCATATATACCCCTAAGCGAAATTTTAAAATTCTACGATCATTCGTTGAGTATTCAAAAAATCATTTCTTCGAGCCAATAATAGTTTGAATTCAGACACAACAATCATTTTTCTAATGGTGAATTTGCGTTGTCACCTGTTAGGTTTTATTATTGTATTTTTTAATATACATAGATTTTTTTAAAATCCTTCATGGATTCTTGTAGATTTGGCAGTAATTAGCATGAATCTTAGACAAATCATTATATGATGTGGTCACCCACCCCTTTAACCGTAGTTTCAAGATCATATATAAGTTGTTGTAAGACTTTGGTCAATCTCATTTACTAATACCTCCCAAATTTCTTGATATATTTTAATATAACTTGGAATTAAAAGTTATGAAATTAAGTGCATTCATTCTGCAACATGTTTTATCACCATTATCACAATGGAATCGAGGACAGAGTGTAATAACGTTTATATAAATGGTTTTGTTAATTTGTCTGATTGTTTATATGTTTTACTTTTCTTCATGGACTTGTTTATGCACAGAATGAGGCGTAACGAAGCTAGAACAACTCAGTTAGCATCCATATTTGCGCCGTTGATTTTATACTCATTTTCTCAGGAAATGAGGAGTATGTTTTTTTCACAATTATTCCATTTACTTGTATAACTTAAATACCTGTTTTTTTATATTTTGAACACATAGCTAGACAATTACGACAGTCATGGAGAAAATTTGCATTGCCGTTTGGGGTTTTAGAACATACTTTACTTTTTCTCACAAGATATATCTCAACTCCAAGAACTATGGTTTTGATACATCTACAAGATGCAAAACTGAACAAATCTAAAGTTGGTCAGTGCCTTTCTTTTGAGCCAACAATTAAAACATCAATATAAAATATCTTACATTTTTACCAAATTCAAATATTGAATGAGAATGTTGAATATGTAATTGTCCTTCATTATATTTATGAACAAAATCAACATGGCCAGGTAAAACTATTTTAACAATACATTATTAGAGAATAAAATGCTTGGAAGGCTATAACAAACTATTAGTGAGTGAAGTCAAAATTGGTGTTGGGTTTTAACGGCACACCGAGCGCCCTATCGTCCAATTTGATGAGAAGAAATGGGATCTAAGTAACTTTAGGAAGGACAGACTAAGCCAGAAAACCGGGTTAGGACCCTCTAACCATGTTATTGACTTGCTAGCAACTGAGCAATTGCGAGTCCGCGAAATGAAACTAGAACTAATAGAAGATTGAGAGGATATGAATATTCGATATGAAACAATCCGGAGAATCCTGATAAGTCAATAACAAAATGATATCACTTAATGATTTCTCTAAAGAACAGGATGGTTTCTTCCAGCTAAGTAAGAATGTACAAAAATGTGCCGGGTAAACGATCAACGCGCTGAGGAAAGGAGCCGTTAGTTTTTTTTACCATTTTACTCCGCAAGTGAACTAACGCTACAACCTACAAACCAAGAAGAGCACACAAAATACGGTTTCTACATCCCTTTGTTGGTTTGGATATTATTGAAGGACATAATCCTATATTTGGTCCTAATCCTTTCTTATAGCTCTGAAAGAACATGTTCACATTATTTTTTAGAGGTAACGTATTCACACATATTGTCGTGACGTTTGTCGTTAGAAGATGTAATGATGTATCCATGAATCTGTATCCGTAGCAAAACGGTATTTTACATTTGTCAGATATATCGCCAGTTATTTCCAGCATTCAGGGGAATATAGCATATGATAAAAAGTATGTGATGTCGTACTTAAATACTTCGAAAAGGTATCGATATCATCTGACGAAAACACAAAGGAATACTAACTAATTGCTCCGCTTCCATACTACTCTATATCAATATTACTCTTATAACTCGTATCCACAAGCACCTCAAGGTGTAACTAGTCGCAACGTTTTAGAAGAAAACATTAAGGATGGCAAATTTCGATCATGGGGTTTGGAACGGGACGGGTTATGCAGGCACGTTTACGTTTTCAAAATTCCTACAGTTATTCCTATTATTACTGGAAAGTAATAATAATAATAATAATAATAATAATAATAATAATATGTTCTATTAATATTATCATTATCATTATTATCATTATTATTATTAGTATTATTTCTCTTTTCACGAAAGATGTGACCTTGTCATATTGATCGATTGCATGTGCATGCGTTATTTATTACGACACATCATACCATTTTGAAGATAAGATAGATTATTTAAACCTTGCAAAATCATTGTCACATGTTTCAGAAAGTGCGCCACGATATCATATATATCTTACTCAGATATCACATTTAAATGAAAAGCAATGTGTGTGTGTTTGTGTTATTTGGAGTTTAACAATTGTTCAGTCATATCGCTACGGTGTCTGCAGCATGGCAGTTTATAGTGATGTCTAGCCATGGGGCATCATGCCGCAGACATGTAGCATGGTCTCGCACACAGTTACATTATCCTGACACCATGCCGACCAGTTGTAACACTAACATCATAATGCTGAGCGCTACCAAGCGAGGTAGATGTTAGTACCATTTTTGTAACTCTTTGGTAAGACTCGGCCGGTGATCGAACCCACTATCAGCCGCATCATATGCGGACGTTGTCACCACAAGGCCACCGATGCGGTCAAATGAAAAGTAATTAAAGTTAACCTAATGAAATATGCTGCTATGCAGAGAGCTATTATTATTATTATTATTATTATTATTATTATTATAATTTTCATAGTGCAATGAAGTTCAGGCAATGGTTGATCAAGAAGCAAAGTTGCTTTTACTAGCGCTGGAAGTGTATTTGAAAAGTGCAGATGTGCAACGAAAACACTTCGACTGGACAAACTGTGCCCCGGAACTGAGTAAAGTGGAACAAGATGGACCTGCACTAATCATCGCACGGCTTCAAGATGCCATTATGGAGTGGGCAACGGCAGAAACTGGCCCATTAAGGCAAGCATCAGTCAGAACTACAGATAAATGCAAAGAAATACAAGCTGAAATTGATGCAAGCATCATGAACTTAAATAATCTTGAACTCGGTTTCAGCTTCCTAAAACGTTCAGGCCGATGTGACGGCCTTAGTTCAGATGAAAGTGACATCCTCTCTGGCAGGGGCATTGCGATTTGCCTTTCCTCAAATCCCATGTGGATAACTGTTGGGCTTGTTGTTCTTGTGGTTGGTCTAATTCCAGTACTTAACTGGGCTATTAATCGACTAGGTCAAGGCAAGACAAAAAGTATTAAAATAATGACTAAAATGACCAAACAAGCCATATATACACTTAAATTGGAAAATCATCTGAAACAATTCATAACTGATTCCTTTACAGTTCATTATAGCAAATGGCTTACTGAATTGAAAGAGGACGCTGAACGTACAACACAATCAACTCGTGTCAATATGCAACGTATAGAGAAAGACTTACACATGAACATGGTCAAACTACAAGTGTTCAAGACATTGCAGGACAAACTAAATTCATATTCTAATAGTTTACACGAACTGAGAAAGGACATTTAAAGATCCACCTAGATCATTGCCCATGCCATGCATATTGTAACCGTCATAGTTTCAAAGGCTACGTCAAGTTACACTTTAGTTGTCATTTGTTCAGACCATTTCTATATTTTCGCTTTACATAGAAGTACCCACGCATAATTGACGTTTGATTATCTACTTTAGTTCCCTTAGAACAATGATGCAATAAATGTGTCTAACACTGCGAGGCAAAATTAATCTAATGCCGGAAATGCAAATTAACGTCGAAAGGCATACTAACATATTTTTTCTTCGTAATATGATACAATTCAAATGTGGTACTCACATATTAACATTGACATTTTAAGCAGCTTGAACAGTGAGTCCTAACGTGGGAAAATAAATTATGTCAATACAATACTGCACACAGCTCTTTGCCACTATACTCAACATAGGCATATCAAGGTACAGAGCTATGACACATTGGGGCCAATTCATCGGGTCGGCATAGCAAGTTACACACAATTATTTGTCTTGTTCTAATGACTGTTCAATTTTTGTGATAAACGTTATGCAGTATAGCAGCCGACTATATTCTTGCGTGAAATGTTCTTATTTATATATGTACTAAATGTCCAACAGTAGTAGATTACCTATTTGTAGTATAGACTCAAGCATCCCCGTCTTCGTATGTCCAAACACGACTAGCTTTTCTCTGGTACAGGTGATCTATGAACATATCGGTCAATATTCTTGGAAGGTATTGCATCATGCTTAGACTTTGGAATAAATAACCTAGTTATTTCATATTCGTACATGCTTACTCTAATTCACATTATATATCAAGATTATTTAAACATCAAACCCGTTTGTTAAATATATTTGAGAGTGATTGTTTCTTTCCCTTTTTCTTTGGACTTTGCGTTTAGTGATTTATTTCCAAAGCCTTCAGAGAGTAAACATGTCGTAATGAAAATTAACAATTATCATACTTGCTATTTTTACCAACCTACCTTTTTCTTATTGTAAGGTTCGTCAGTTTGATTGGAAAATGAAAACATACGTATCGGGCTGAGGAGCAGGTGCATATATTTTATTGGAATCTATTGCTTTAAGTAGACTGCAAGAGTTGCTTTATTGGTACTGTGTAGTATTCAAAACATATTAATTGTTTTAACGAATGATAGATACGGACAATGTCCTTATGAATATCTAATAATTAACTTTGTTCATTTAGCAAACTGCACCAAATTTCAACTATGAAATGTTTGTCCAAATAGTTAGCTTAGTAACGGAGATAAGTATAGGTGATAAGTATTTATACACACATTATCGTATGCAGTATCTTTATTAAAGGTACCTTTTCGTTTTAAAACCATGTCTTGGAGTTTAGAATGTGAGTATAATGAACATGCTCTATGCAGGCTCCCGAGATCAGGTACATATGTAATCAAACAACCACATCAAAAAACAAAATTCCAATAAGCACAATACGAGATGAATTAATTAACTAGCTGCAAGGTACATACGTGACAGGAATGAGTATAATGATGGAATGAATGAAGGATAAATAATTAATGGATTGTTTTTGTAACTTTAGAACAGACTTACATCAGACAAGGTCTAATTTGTTTATCAGCACAATATGCGATTTACTTTGATTCTGATGTGAAATACAAATGAATGTCTGTGCTTTCGTTTTCAAAGTTGACAACATTATATATTGACAGGTGCTGTTTAATGTAGGTAAGTTTAACTTGGTTTGCTCAATGCTTACACAGATTAGGCACTTGTAGTTATTGAAATAAAGTTGACTGTTCTGGGTCACATTTTTTAAATCTGAAATATATATTGCTTTTGCGAAAGACATCATGCGGTAAACGATTACTGTAATAGAGGTTGAATGTGCATTTGAATGCTTGCATTTACTGTTTACTTTATTTTTGTGAACACTTATGTAAGAGAATATCAGATGCATATGTTCTCCTTGGCAATCATGTCGGTAATGTTTTGTCCAAAATGGACAAGGTAATATATATAATTGTAGAATTATGAGTATCATTTACGATATTTGTTTAATAGGATGGAATTGTCCTTTGTCTAATGATACTTATTTGGTTTGAATAAAACTAATTTATCTCTAAATATGTTTATTTCAAACTTAACATACACACATATATTATCAACAGCTGTTACACAGTCAAGAAGAAAATATATTCACTAGATAATATTTGTAATGGAGAGATCTTCGCTAATATTTGTAATGTTATTTGGTGTTGAAAGTAATCAGTTTATCATCAGAACATATGATTTATTTCTTCATCGTTGTTCATACAATTTTGATTTCGATTATCAAGATATTAAACAGTTTTGACTATAAGTGTGTTATCCGTTGAATTTAAATATTATTAAACCACCAGTGACACACCTATAGGGTAACTCGTTTAGGAGACCGATATACCTACTATAATATTTGTCAGAACTTTTTGTACATTGTTGAGCTAATATATTTGTAAGAGATGTTACTAGTCTATGTTCTTAACATACGTAACAGAAAAGAGCGAAGACAACAAGCTTTGTATTATTTAGCAAATAATGTTTTCCTAGATATAAAATGACGAGAAAAAAAAAAGAAATCACGGTATTTCAATTACAACAAACTTTTAATCCTACACTAAAACACAAATCCTATCAATGAAAATATCTAAGAGAGTCTCTGTTCAAATCCGGATGAAATTCAAGATGGAAGTCGACGTATGTAAGTATGTAATACCCTACAAAGTGCAGATGCGTCAACAGTCTATTGTTGAGATACATACATGATATTCCAAACTGGAATTATGTAGATTCTAGTGAATGTCTTTGTCAAAGAATTTTGTCGGATTACTTTTGTATTTCCAGAGAAGACAACCATTTTAATTCAATAATTTGAAGAAAAACATAATTCATCCACAACTGGTCACACCATAATACAACGTAACGTGTCAAAAGGTTTAACTGACAATCCTTTATCCTTTATCTAGCCATCAGTTATGCGACTAACTGTCACGCAAAAGAGATTCCTGGATCAGGGTCAAACATTCAGTATTCTGGAAAAGATAGAAGTTTGTTACCAATTTGCGCATGAAAAAATACCACGTAGTCCATGTATGCCACTGACTCAACTTAATTACTCCTACTGTGAGAAAGATAAAAAAGTTGTTTACAAAAACTATCATTGTCTTTGAATGAAGGTCAGCAGCCATATGCAATACTTATATTATTAGTTGATTATATCAATGAAATATACAAAATAAAAAAGTAATCAGGTCAAACTGAACTGATATCAACTCTGTTCAAAGTCAAATCCAGCAAACAATGTTAATTTAAAATAACAATTGATGAAATAAAACATTTAGAACTAACACAACAAACAATTAAATTAAATATACATAACACTTCCCCATTAAATAAAAAAAAATCTTTGCATAATAAAGCTTTATGTATGCTATAAGGCATTTAACAATTTGGCTTATAAACAAAGAACTTAAGAAGAAATCTTACGAATGATACAAAGTATACATGCAATAATATATTTATATACAAGTGATAATGCCTCTGCTATTAAATAATTGTATATCTTGACGTGCCTGTGTGTCCTTTAATAACAAGATACATCTAAATAATCTCTTATTTTTGTTTTTCATCTTTCCGATGAAAGTAATGAGATTAATATCAAAAATAGTCTAAATCTCAGAGTGTTGTAATGTCAATATCAAAGCCAAATATTCATACTGGATTGTTGAATAATTAATTTGATGCGTATATAATTTCCTAGAAAATAGTACACGACATTTTTATCTTGTTGAATCAATACAGCTCCAACCCGAATATCACTTGCATCAATATAAGTATTACTGATTGGCGGACACTTGGAACTGTGAACGCTGGTGCCCTTCTACGTAAGGCCTTTAACTTATCAAAATACTCTGATATTTTCCAGACCAATGAAACTTGGTTTCCTTGCTCAAAAACTTTTTCAGGGATTTAGCAATCATGGAACAATTGGAACCAAATGTCCAATATTATCCAGCCATACTCAAACATCTCGTCAGTTGCTTTATGCTGATAAACACAGAGAGTGCAGATATAGCCTTAACATTAGGATATTTAGGTGTAACTAGTCCATGTCTTGCGATATGTCCTCAAAATGTTACACAAGCACGTCAAAATTCACGTTCGGACAAATTAATTGTCGAACTTGCATCAGTGGGTGTGTCAAAGAGTGTACAAATTGTCGCTAAATGTTCTTTCCAGGTGTCCTTGTAGATGATGACTTCGTCGATGTAAGCATCATAATTATCTAACAGCAATGTAATCATGTTCATTAAACGTTGAAATGTACTTGGCGAACCCTTCATCCCAAACGGCATCACTCTATACTGATAAAGTACATATGGAGTCACGAATGCCGAAACTTTCGTTGCTCTTTTCGTCAGTGGAATGTGCTAAAATCCGTTGAGTCAAATTTGGTGACATACTTTACATTTCCGATTTTATCAATGCAGTCATCAATTCTTAGTAGTGGAAATTAATATGTTTTAGTCACATTGTTCACCTTTGTTTAATTAGTGCACATGTAGAAAGTATTATCTGGTTTCAGAACAATTATACATGTTGACCTCCATACACTTTTACTGGGATCTGTGAAATCATTATCCAGCAAATACTGAATTTCTTTTCTCAAGTATTCCAGTACGGGTGTATTTGCACATGTATGGAATGTACAATGCCAATGTCATGGTATATTTTGTTTGTTTTTGTATCAACATCTGGAAATCATTGTTCAGATTAAACTAATATATGTTTAAGTTCATTCCTTTCTTGTTGTTGCAAAGGTTAAAGTTTCTGGTCCCGATTCTTCACAATTTCTGAATTCCGAAGATTTGTTTATCTAAAATCAATATAATCGGTTTGTAATTACTTCGCTTGAATACTCACTGCGTGGGACAAGTTTAAATACATTCATTACATGATCAACATGGCTATCTCTCTCACCATCTGGTACTCCTATAAATTATTTACCTCACAGACGCAATATTGTTATAATTTAACTCATTCATTTTCTTCTGAACTTTGTAAGAACCGTAATACCTAGTCTTAAGTAAATTCCGACGGATGATCATGAGATACAGAACTCAAACGTTTTCTTCTCTGTAGTTCTGCCGAACCATAGTTTCATTTTTTGCTTTGATTGCTGAATGCCAAATTCATGCATAAATCGAAAGTTCCGGCCATATCATTTGACGCATGAGCAGATTGGACAGATTTGGAAAAATCAAATTGAGTAAAAACTTTATCACATCTTTTACTATTGTTTGAGTTTTAATATTCTCAAAATGAATTACCTCTGGGAAACGTTTTGAGGAACGCGTTATTGTTAACAAGTATTGGTTACCTGATATGGTCTTAGGCAAGAGACCAAAACAATTTAGCATTTTTCTGCTAAATTGCCGCCAAATGCAGGAATATGTTATAGATGAGCTTTATATATCTTCTGATTGGGTTTTCCTACCTTTTGACAAATAGTACAAGGTATACAGTATTTGCAGGCATCATATCTAATGTTTGGCCAATATAAGTGATTCAAAACCTTGTGAGAAGTCTTAATAATCCTTCAATAACCAGCCAAAGGAGTTTCATGGGCCAAACTAAGAATTTACTGTCTGCATGATTGTGAAACTACAATTCGATTGTTCACTGAGCACTCGTCACAAACATGTACTTCGGGAGATTTTAATGAAATAGCAGACATGCACTTATGCGATTTCAGTTCACTAATGGCCCTTTGAAACAAACATAAGATCTAAGGATAGTTTTCTTGTTCGTAGACAAGTGATTGTCGTTTGTAACCCTAATTATAATAAAGAGAATGATTAATTAAAATAGGATATCCTTTGATTTCTTTAAACAAGGAGTGAAAGCGACCTGATAAAAGACCTGACCAGTGCATGTGTCATCTAAATAAATACTTTCCTGATCAACATCTTTCTCAAGAACTTTCCCTATCATAGCTCTGGTAACTGCACAAGTTAGGTATAAATCAGGAAATTCTTTTTCAATATGTTTGACTTTCTGATCCAAAAACATATTCTCAGTTACTAGTGGATTAATCACAAACTAATCTCCAGCTAGGGCCTTACCTAGTAATAAATAAATACCCTCCATGTGTAAAGCATACTGTTCCGACTGTCGCGGTTCCTGAGACTATGTCTGATGACGGATTTACAAAATTTAGAGGATAAAACACTCTGAATATAAGACGAATTCAAATAAATAGGCAAAGTACCTGATAATAAAAGGCTCAGAGAAGCTCCCGTGTCCCTTAAAGCTTTTAATATGAATAAGATTCGCTGAATCAATAACGAATGATATAGAACCCTTATACATGATTGGTTTATAATTTTACATAACATAATCAGACGGGTTTATTAGTCCCGACAAATGTATTGCTTTCAATATATGAATGTGTCGTTTCTTCTTGCAATATGTACAAAAAGGATGAGATAAGGATTTATGATTATGATTATTCTTATCAGAAAGCTGATTTCTAAAAGTTGTACTTGATTGAAATTTATAAGGGTTTTTATTAGTCTTAGACAAATATTTACCAGATGACGGTTTTTCTGAAAAAAGTCGTATGTCAAGGATGAGACCCTAATTTTCTGTTACGAGTATATGCATTTAAAATAAAAACAGGAAAGAGCGACAACAGCAAGCTTTGTAAAATTTAACAATCAATTAATTTCTCTAGAAGAACAAAATAAGAAAAACCCTTACGGTATTGCAAATTAAACAATTTCAAATCCCAATGAAATTCAAGCTGGAAGGCGA